>OX377202.1:68712231-69024331 GCA_947396885.1 Heligmosomoides polygyrus polygyrus | reverse complement strand
CACTGTCAATAGCTCTTGTTTAGGGCGAGAAGCATCTCGGTTTCCACGTTTTGTACGAAAATATGAAACATGGAGAAGACGCCGTGAACGAGATAGGGCAATTCATCAAGGAACGATTGGCATGGAAGAAGAGTATGGAAGATGTTCACTAAGAGTATGAATCGAGTAAGTCTTTACACATTGCTGAGAACGTTTTTGACCGTTTTTATTGATAAAATATTTGTCTTCCTCTCTAGAATTGTGCATAGGGACTGAAAGCATATTTTTAGAAACCTTTGTTGAACGTCTAAAATCTCGAGAAGTTTTGTAGTTTAAATCTTTCGTCGCCTAAGGAAGTCTATTGGTCTTTGAAACAATGGCTAATGTGCTATTCTCCGGTTTCTCAAGTGGCCTACCCTTTCAAGATGTCTCGCCGGTTCTGTTTCTAATTTTCTTTTCCCACTTATTTGAGATGTTTGCAAGAATTTTTCTTTAGTAAATTGAAATAATGCGAAAACTGTGAAGTAGCATATGTGGCACAAAACATTATATGACATGTGTTCTTGCTATGAAGCATATATTAGGCTATCCAATAAGTAATGTCGTTTTTTGTGCACTACGGTTTTAGCCGTTATTTGTCGGTAGATTTGTGTACTTCGAAGGTGCACTAAAGTGATTCTAAGGTAAATGAGACTTGCTCTTTTAGAATCTACCATTCGTTGAATTGTTAGTATGCAAGTTCAGGTGAAATGGCTTCGCAATCTCAGAGGAGCATATTCGGCATTGCATGCTGTTCGAATTTCGGAAGGGTAGTAACGCAACGGTCGCTACCAAAAATATCTGCGATGTATATCCAGATGCAAATGCCAGCGATGGTTTTCCATGTTCAAGTCCGGTAATTTTGACCTCTCTGACCCCTCTCGATCAGGAAGATCGCAACATTGACAACGACCTGCTGATGGCAGAACTGAAGGCGAATCCTTGTCAAACAGTGGAGGAACTTTCGAGTACTCTCAGCGAGCCTAAATCAACCATATATTTTCATCTACGCCAAATTGGCAAGGTATGCCGCAGGTATTTGGGTACCACACGATTACCCGCCGAGAACCGTGCCAACCGATGCTTTGCGACGCACTGCTTCAGCGACACCGCACAGACCCGTTCTTTAATCGACTGATCACAGGAGAGGAAAAATGGATCCTGTACGATAATCCGAAGCGCAAAAGCAGTGCTTTCCAAAGTGAGCAACCAAGAAGTTCTGCGAAGCCGAATATTCACCTCAGAAAGGCTTTCCTTTTCGTTTGTGGAATATCCGTATAATCCTCTCTTTGAAGTGCTTAAATCTGGACAGACCGTTGACGCGGACCTTTGCCGTGAGCAACTCGATTGTGTGAACCAAGCTTTACTGGAAAAGTATCCAGCGATCGTCAACAGAAAGGCGCAGTTCTGCATCATGCCAATTCAAAACCGCGCTATGCAAAACGGACGCTGGAAAAAATCAACGAATTAGGATGGGAGGTTCTGCCTCATCCACCGTATTCTTCAATCTCGCACCTTCGGACTACCATCTATCCCGGTTTCTATAGCATTTTCTTGGTAGCAAGAAATTTGAAAGTTTGGAGGATATTCAGAATGCTATGTCCACAGTATTTGCTCGAAACCACAACAGTTTTGTTGTTCAGGAATTGAAGATTTGTTCGTTAGGGGGGGGAGTTCCTGGTAATGATGGTGGTTTCATTGTGGCTGAAATGAAGTTTCGTTGAAAATTTGTTCAATTGAAGTCAAGGTTGAAAAAACGACATTACTTATTGGATGACCTAATAAATGATGCGCCAACCTCTTCATAGAGCTGGAACTCCCATCTGTGAACGTGAGGAGAATAGATGTGCATACCTCTGTAGCGAATCTCACAATTCCAAGCATCGAGTTAGATGTTTTGTTCGAGAATCCTATAGGTTAGGGAGTTCCGAAGTGATTCGCGTTGTAGCGGTCTTACAGATCCTGTCAGCAACAGAGACACCGCTTGAATCGACAGTTAGCTTATTTCTATGGGTGCTGAAAATTATTGCAGGATCTGCCGTAACTTTAACTTCCTATTCCTTAGCACATTTAATTCGTTAATTTCATAATTCGTTGCTATCTCGTTTTCCGACGAACATCTTGGTGACTAAGGCTTCTGCCTCCATTCATCCCTAACTTCTTGCGATATTGCCCATCCGCCTCTCCATTTGCTTTCTTTCTTTCCTTATCTTATATCACGCTTCAAGTTGCTGGGGAGTGACACATTCAACTAGTGGATATATTTCCGGGTTGTTATAGAGTACATGGACGAGGCATAGAACGAACTCCGTGGAGGAGGCTTCTACCTTCATTCATTCTTAACTTCTTGCGATATTTGTAGGAATAGGCAGGACATCTGTGTCAGCTTACTTGATTTGTGCCATACTACAACGAGAGTGTGATAGGTTTTCGGGGTCCACGGAAGAAGTTTTGTTTCGCATTCCTGGTTATAATTTTGGGGCTTTCACGTACTTTCTAGAGAATGTAGAACGTTGCTGTCGCCTACACTGTTCCTTACCGGATCGTCACTACCACTAATTATTAGGAGCCTGAGAACGTAGGGTTATGAAACGCCACAGTGGAATCTGACAATGAGCATAGAAGGATGAAACTCGTTCACAATTGATAGTACGTTTCTATTTTTGAACAGTATATGATGGAAATGTTTTGCAGACTGCAGGGGGCTTTACAAGAGGGAAGGTGTGACAGCCTCAGCAAGCGAATTGTTTGATATGCGTAGGAGAACACCATACACGGTGTCCATGTTTTCTTAAACCTTCCTTTTGTTAGGTTTCAACATTCGTTTCAAATGGGTCGACTATAGAGTCAGGATGGACTCTCGCGCGAGGGACGTTGGAGCTGCTCTACGAGATTCACGTCATGTTGGTGAAAAATCTTCAAGTGAGTTCGTGGCCTGTTTGCTGCTGATTGAAGATTTTCGTTATCCGGTCAACTGTAGGACCTAGCTAAAGAAGTTGCCAAATACAAGGAGGATGTTGTGAAAGCTCGAAAGGAGGCCAAGCAACAGGACATACTTGATGCTGTCAATCTCATGCAAACAACAACAACTTGTCTGCAAAAGGTAGTTGTTTTTTCCGTGTTTCTTGAGGTTGGCTGATGCTCATTTATTTTTGCCTCGACATTGAAACAAATAGGATCGTCGTATGGTCATGCAGTAATCCCATTTCCTTCATTGCTTAGTAGTCTGTTGACTGTTATTGACCCCTGTTGCATGCCGCTGGAATTTCTACAATTTGGGGATCAGCGTAAAGACCTGTACATTCCTTAAATTGAGTTGTTATCTTCCCTCTCAACTTGGTTCAAGTTGCTGCTAACTCTGGTGCTACCTAGTTAGCTGCCCTGACTTTTGCTGTCTTGAGTATTTTTCATTCCTATAATTCGTTGTAATTTCCTAAACGAAGTTTCGCTTGCACATTCATTTTACCTTCCCGCTTATCACGAGCAGGACTATTCAAATTTTTCGTTTAACAAAATTCATCAGTTGACTTGGAATACTTCAAGGCTGTACGGCAACGCTTTCCAAAAACTATCTAGAAGATTATTGGTGATTGCGACTTTCTTCGGTTTTTGTGTTTGCTACTCTTCTAGCCCACCTCCCGCTCTTGAATTTCCTCAAATCTCGACATCCTTCAAATTATCGCTTGTAGAATGAACGCGTTCTATTGAAGTCGCGTCTCTCTAGACTACCGAAATTAAATTCTCACCACTTGGAATTCATGGATACGACTATAATAATGGGGATTAGAATGCGGTGGTTTGTCGTGTTATCGTGTTTCATTTTAAACAGATTTTTATACACCAGGGATCAAGTATGTAATTGTTGAAGATCTAAATGATATCTACTGAGTGGGCTTTTAACTTCAGAGGAACCGGTCACGCACCATTTGGTTTTCAGGAAAAGTTTAAAGAGAAAAATGGGCAAAAGCTGATTTCAAAGGCAACAAGTAAAGTCGATGGTTTAGCTGGTTTCGATGATCTTTTTTCGTGATAGTGCTGAGAAGTCGGCTTATTGCTGAACTACAGATTCTCTTGGCAGTAAAGCTAACGTTGCTGGTTTGTAGTCGAAAGAAACGTACTACGCTCGATGTGCAGAGTTGGAGAAGCTGAAAAAGGAGTCGAATGTAAATCAGAAGGAAATTGCAAAGGTTTGTTGTTGTATGTTTTGCCTCCTTGTCCTCAAATATTTTTCCAGTTTGGAGTGTCTTTGTTTTTTCTGGATAATTTTGGCCGTAGTACAATTTGTATTGATGTTGTAGGGGAAGCGAAAGGATATCGCACACGTTTCAGATGGAATCCAAGATGTTCAAATCCAGGGAAGAATACAGATCGTATGTTGAGAAGTACGAAACAGTACGTTGCGACTTTGAAGATAAGATGGAACGGGCGTGTAGAATGTTTCAGGCACACGACAGGTTATTCATCTAGCGTTTCTGTCTTCTTTTATCTTAACCTCCTCTAGAACCGCTTATTTCCCACTCGTTTTCAGATCTCATTTCGCTGCCCTCCAACAGTTTTTGCTCATGTATGCAGGGCACCAGCAAGAGGCGACGTGCGCCGCTCAGCAGGTTGGAGCTGTCTCGCAAAAATTGTGCTAATGACAGCGCGATCTCCTAAAAGCGGCCTTCATTTAAGGTGACAGGACAGTTTCGGGAGTCGCTGCAGCAACTGAGCGTCGACGAGGTGCTGGCGCGTTTTGTACGAGGAAAGAGCACCGGCTCAGAGAAACCGCGTAGGGCACAATCTTATTCACTCTTATCCATACTAAACCCCACAGCGTTTTTTTAGAACCCGCCGTCTTTGAAGAGCCTGCAGAATTCAGCGTGATTTCCTATGATGAGGTACACCGTCGCCAGAGCGGTTCGATGCCATCCTCCAGTTGTTCGTCGGGCGTTCTGCCGTCCAACCCCCCTCCAGCCCCACCTACTGCGGATGGCTTATTACTGGATTCATTTGATGCGTGGGCTGAGAGCAAGGAGGCGCAGGTGTGTGAGTTTCTTAGATGTAGCATGGGCTCAAGCGTAGAGATATGACGTCTCAATTTGCAATCGTCAGCTTGTGCTTCCAAGCCTTGTTTTGTTTCCGCAAAGTTTAAAGCGCTTGCCAGGTGCCCTTTCAAGCGACTTGTGAAAACAAACTCCAGGACGAGATATTGGGTCCCTTCGAACAATTGTATATCACCCCTAAGTATATAATAGAGCCACAGCGCACTCGGAGGAAGTGCTTACCGTCGCGTTCACCCAAGCGCTTCAAAGCTCTGGGACACGGCTAGGCCCACAAGCTTTCCATCCCTCTAGATCGATGAATTGCTACCAGGCTCCGCGGCTCATCCCACACGGACACTGATTAACGTCGCCCTTTGTTCTTGTTTCTATTACTGCTTGGCTTGTCTTTTGTCCTGAAGTTGTGTTGGCTTTCGCAGCAGCACCTGGCACGGAATGCTGCGATTAGATTCCTTGCTTATTTCCACTGGCGGAGCAAGGTGTTTTACGGTGGCGATGTCCGTTCCTCCACGTGGTGCCACTGGAAACTGTTCGCTATGCGAGCTAAGCTAAGCACGGACACTCGATTGCAGGCGACAGGCCCTTGTGACAGGCCGGCCTATGGAGATCCCATGTCACATCGCATGGTTGATGGCGTTAACTGTTTGTCGAGATAATGCTACGGCGTCCGCGGGAGCCGACGCGCACTCGCAAAGCCCGGCGAGTGTGAGAAGTATGCGAGGGTCCCTGATGCGAGGACGGCATCGGGGGGCAACTGAGCAAGTCCAAAAGTCCCGTAACGTAAGCAGGACCCGCGTTGCTACGCTGAATGTGGGTACGTTGACGGGCCGCTCGTGCGAGTTGGTAGAAGCACTGGAGCGAAGACGAATCGACTTATGTGCGGTACAGGAGACGAGGTGGTCCTGTTGCAAGTCGAGGGACATAGGCCGAGGCTTTAAGGCCATTCTGTGCGGCAGTCCCAGGACCACCAGCGGTGTTGGTGTGGTCGTCTCCGAACGTTTCCGAGATGCGATTGCAAGCGTGGAACGTTTCAGTGACCGCTTGATGAAGGTCGTTGTTGCTGCTGAACAGCGTATGTATCATTTCTTCTCTGCATACGCTCCGCAGACAGGCTGCTCCGAGCGAGCGAAGGACGAGTTTTGGACCCTGCTTGATGAGAAGACAGCAGAGGTGCCGCCAGAAGACGCTGTCGTTGTCTCAGGTGATCTCAACGGCCACGTTGGGACTGCGAAAGATGGTTACAGCTGTCATGGCGGTTTCGGTTATGGAGCACGTAACGCTGATGGTGAGCGAATTCTTGAGTATGCGGACTCGCATAATCTCACCATCGCGAACACAATGTTTCGAAGGCGTGACTCCCATCTCGTGTCTTTCTATAGCGGGAATGCCAAGACACAGATTGACTTTATCCTTATCAAGCATCGCGATCGAAGGCTGGTCACAGATGCGAAGGTTGTGCCATACGAGACTGTCGCCACGCAGCACCGTCCGCTGATCTGCACACTTAAGATCGCCCCTCCGAGGCTGAGGCAGGTCGAGCGATGCGGACCATCAAGGATCAAGTGGTGGCGGATGAAAGAGAAGGACGCAGCTGTTGTTGCTCGTATTCGGTTGCCGACGGTTACCAATGTTGAGGAGACATGGAAACGTGCAACCGATTCGATACTACAAGCTGCACGTTCCGAACTGGGCATGACGAAGCCTGGACGGCGTAAGATTGAGAAGCAGACTTGGCTGTGGACTGACGACGTCAAGGAAAAGTCAAAGAGAAGAAGAGACTATATCACGCTTTTCTCAGCGACAAGACAGCCGACAATTGGCGTATGTACCAAGAAGCGAAGAGGGCGGCTAAGAAGGCTGTTGCCGTTGCAAAAGCTTCTCATTACGAGTATGTCAACGAGAAACTCGAGACGCGCGATGGTGAACGACAACTTTATCGGCTTGCCAAAGCACGCCATCGCCAGAGCGAGGACATCGAAAAGTTCTTTGGCATCAACGATGAGAATGGCCATCTGCTGATGAACCGCAAAAGGGCTATGGAACGATGGCATGACTACTTCGAGAGAATTTCAACAGTAGAGTTTGCCCATCCGCCTATCCCTTGCGTCCCTCCTACGCACGGTCCTGTGCAGAAAATCACTGTGGAGGAGACGGAAGCGGCTTTGAGGAAGATGAAGCCAGGCAAAGCAACGGGCCCTGACGACATAGCGGCCGAACTATGGAACTCGAGGTGCTGGAATCCTGCTGAATGGCTAACGAAGTTTTTCAACCAGGTTGTTGCGGAGAAGAAGGTTCCTGGTAGTTGGCAGCAAAGCACGACGATCCCGATCTGGAAGAAGAAGGGCAGTCCCGCGGACTGCACAAGTTACCGTCCAATCCGATTGCTCTTGCACAGTATGAAAATATTTGAGCGAATTGTGGATGGACGTATTCGCGAGATCGTCCGGCTTTCCACCAACCAGTGTGGCTTCGTAGCCGGCTGTGGCACCATCGACGCCATTCATGCTGTTCGTCTTCTTGTGGAAAGACATCGCGAGAAACAAAAACCGCTGCATCTTGCTTTCCTCGACCTGGAGAAAGCATTTGATCGTGTACCGCGTGAGGTCATATGGTATGCCTTACGACAGCACGGTGTCCCTGAAGAACTGATCGAGTGGGTGCGCATTCTTTACTCTTGTCCTAAGAGTCAAGTGCGAGCGCCGGCCGGCACATCCACGGAGTTTCCAATCTCCGTCGGTGTTCACCAAGGTTCCGCGCTTTCCCCACTTCTTTTCATTGTCGTAATGGATGCCATTTCGCGAGACCTTCAAAAGCCTGCTCCTTGGACGCTGCTCTATGCAGATGACGTAATGCTTGCGAGTGAAGACAAGGCCGAACTTGAGCGACAAGTGCAAGCTTGGTGTGACCGCTTGGCGGCGTTCGGGCTCAAGCTAAACGTCCAAAAATCTGAGTACTTGACGACAGACGTAAACGAGACTGGGTCCATTGAGATCAATGGCACTGCGCTCGTACGAGCGACACATTTCAAGTACCTTGGATCTGCAATTGCGTCTGATGGTAGTCTGACGTGCGAGGTGAACTCACGCGTGAGCGCAGCGTGGTCCAAATGGCGCTCAATGACAGGCGTTCTGTGCGACAGAAAGATACCGGAGCGCTTAAAATCAAAGATCTACAGAACCGTCGTCCGACCAGTAGCGATGTACGGTGCTGAGTGCTGGCCTGCAACGAAGGAAGTTGAGAGCCGCCTCAGCGTGATGGAGACGAAAATGCTGCGCTGGACGGCTGGTGTCACGCGTTTGGATCATGTTCGCAATGTCTCCGTACGCCAAAGGTTTGGCGTCGCTCCAATTGCTGACAAGCTACGTGAAGCTCGCCTACGGTGGTATGGCCATGTTCTTCGTGCGGACGGCGACACCGTTCGGAAGATTGGCCTCAACATAGATGTGCCCGGAAAACGGCCTAAAGGACGACCTAGGCAACGCTGGCTTGATACGTTGCACGTGGACTTAAAGGAAGCTGGTATCCACCCCGATCAAGCGTTTAATCGTGCGAAGTGGCGTCATCATACCAGAAGAGCGGACCCCGCTGCTAAGCGGGACAAACGCTGAAGAATAAGAAGAAGAGCAAGGTGTTTTACATTTAGACTTGATATCAGCGCAATTCCTCCTTTGGATGGATAGTTTGTCTCTCATTGTAATTGCGGTTTCATTCTTTCAGCGGATACAGCCTTCTCCGACAGCGTCTCAGAGTAGCGACTCTACAGCAGGAGGGCCTACTAATGTTACGCAGTTTTCTTCGTCAGTGGGAGGCGCAGGAGCTAGTGGAAGGCAGAAGCTGTCACTGTTTCTTCCGAAACGGAAGAAAACCGTGTCACAGAGCAGCGTTGGCGAAGAACACGATGTCACAGGGGGTGAGATTTGCTTCTATTGCCTTCAGTGACGAACATATCAATAGCCAGAACTTTCTGTTAAATCAACGAGGGGCAGCATGCATTTCAAAATGCCTATTGGACAAGCGTTCTTAGTCAAGCTTTTAATATTTATTAGCACATACATTTCTGGGCGTCTGGGTCATGACAAGCATATCAGTCGTTAAGAAAGCAAAAGAACCCTATAGAAAATCGTGCAGCAAATTCAAGGGGAGGAGTTATTTCAGAACCGAGACACAGCGAAATTGAAGAAGAAGAGACAGCGAAAATGAAAAATATGTTGGTTGGATTTTTTTAGAAGTTAAATGAAAGGTGCCGCTCTTCTGGGAGTAATGATTTATATATGGGCAGTTTAGAGGCTCTCTTCTGTTTTCTCGTAACTTGTCTTTATCGCTCACTCCCACTACTGAAACAATTAAATACAAGCGAAGCCTTCATGGCCCCTTTTTGTGTCCTTCGTGCGTCAGTTTTGCACTTACTATCAGTGTTTGTCTTGGATTCTATCATGTTTTCGCTCTCTTGGATACCTATTGCGACTAACCATTTTCTCATATGTTTTATTGAAAGCTCGATATTTCGTTTTTGTTCTCGTTCTCTTTTCTCGTTCTTGTTATGGTTGTCCTTCCTTTTCTTCACATCTAAAAAGGTCAGATTATGTGTTGTTTTATGCTGTATTAGCAACTCCTTTTTACACTTGTGTCATTGTGTCAGAAACTAGGCGAAGCTACGTGCAGGGATTGGGGTGATTTCGTAGTATGACAGCTTATTTTTTCGAGGGGCTTCTCGAATTGTTCACGCTGCCGCCTTATGTAACGATGGGATGTAGCTGTAAGCTGTGCGGTAGCTCATCTCAGCTTGAGGCTCTGATGGACTATCATTACGATAATCATTTTTTGCTTTTTCTGAGTTTCAAAAGTGCTTGAAACGCTTCTCTAGTTAAACCTTGCTCTGTAGTTGTCGCTTCAGTACTCCTCAAGTTTTATTTGTTGAGCGAGCATAGTTTTACGGGTGATATATTGCTTTCCTAAGGTAGTTGCGTCTTTCAATATGTCGTCGGCGCATTTTATTTTTCATTCTAATTTTCTGTAGTCACAACAATGAATCCATTCAATAGAAACTGATAGCTGCTTACCTAGCGGGTACTAACTGTCCTCACTAAAATTGTGATTTATCAACTGTCAGGATCAACTTTTTTTGGGAGAGGGAAGGGTGGTCATTGGGGTTCATATCATGATGATGCTGTGAGTACTAAATTGCATAGTACAACTGAACACATCACTGTATCACGCATAGAACTCAAGCTTTTGAAAGCTATCATGATTTGCAGGTGGTTTCATATGGAAACGGATCTATCCGGTCCTTTGGCGGCGACCAGTTTTTTCAGAGCATTTTCGCGTCACGCAAGGCTGTTTCTATGGTGATGCAACAAGTTGTGTGCGGCTGGATTAGGTGATAGTTCTCCTCGAGGATGAGCTCTTCCGTCTTCTTTTGCGCCCTCAAGCCTTAACTCCAAGACGAGAGTTGCATTTCGTTATGCTGAAAAATTGTTGAAGATGGTGGGTAATGTGTGATAGAGGGAAGTCATGGCCAGCTATTCAAACGATGATCCAAGTGTCCGTTGCTGAATCTTGATTGAAACAGACACGTCCGTATAATGCCTTCATCTGACTTCCTTTCTTTTGTACTTGGTTGTTCTGGCTACCGAACGAGCTTAAAGCCAAGCGTCGAGTATGGTTTTCCTCTCGGCTATTCTCTTTCAGTGCGGTCGAGGAATGCTCAGTTTGTGTTCTGGCGGACCAGTTGCACACTTGCTAAGATTGCTTTTGGCGCTGTTATGAACTTTCAAATCTCGTGCTTGACTTTAGCTAAAAGTCGTCTGTAAAAGGAATCACATAATATGAGGTTTCTATGAACCACCATTGGACATGTTCTCCGATCCTGCTAATTAGTTCTGTTCAGAGTTAAGAGCATGTCGTTTCGGTTCCTGTGATCGGTGTTTCGTTGTCAGAGTTCGTAGTGCCGTCTTAACGTTTTGTTTCCTGCGGCATTCCCGACGAACTCGTAGGTCGTCACCAAGTCTTCAAATCTTTGATATTGTGCGGACATATTTTTGCATTTTCTAAGTGATTTTCAGGAGAGTTGCAGTGTTTGCAGTGTTTGTTTGCAGCGAGGTCTTTTTGATGAATTCGCGACAACCTTGCCATTTTTAAGGCAGGTGTTGATGCGCAAATGTGGGGCCTCGTTCTCGTCTTTTAAAGACCTGAAAGCCGTCTGATGCCCATAGTCGCCTATCGGCTCTTGAGACCACACCTCGATGGGCCTTGCTGCGGCAATTGAATCTTTATGCTATCTGCTCCCAAAGCACGTCCAACTCACCTTTCAGTGACTCCATTGCATCCTTGTGCACAGCATTTGTAGACCGCGTCCAGCAACTTAATACATGCATCTCTGCCGGCTAATTTTTGTTTATGCTGCACACACCCGAGCAGAAGGACTTATAGGTGAAGCGCCCTATGCGAATATTTGAACGGGGAAAGCGAGTCATATAGGAAAAATCACTGCCCCTCAGTTATTATAGAAATGTGTACCTTTTTTTGCCAAGTCGTTAAACCGAAGGAGTAGGGGTCCTTGAAGGTGTGTGTTGCAATCGACGGCCACGGTGCCCTCACGAGCGTTGGAGCTCTCTTGTACGCCCGCGATGCCACCCTTAGCAGAGTGAGTAGTCGCGTAGTCTCATGCGAGGGAGGGGGCGACTCCTATTCTCCTGCGTCGCCGTGTTGTTGCATTTGAACTGACTGGTTGAGATTTGAGGGGTCCTGACATCTACACAATTTTCAAGCGTTTTTCGTGGATTTTCCAGCTGTTGAGCTGTGCAGAGTAACCTCGTTGCGACTTGTTTATTAATGACCGGTTTTAAAAGGCAATGGGAAAGGTATTCAGCATAATGGTGTACGAATGATCAGCATCAGTGACACACAGCCACCAGGTGAACGAAGCAGGACTTGTCACAATAAGAACAGCGTATTTTCGTTTCTGTTGAATCCTTGAACTCTAGAAGCGAGGAACCCTCGAATTTTACTGTGTGACAGCAATAACCCGCCTGGGCGGTGAATTTTCTTCGACCACTTCTCGAATTCTGGGCTCGCGAGAGGGCACTGATGCCGATTCAGATTTAGCGATGGTAACCGCATAGTCAGGAGAACGTACAAATATGTCACGGCTTGTGAACTGGTGCACTCATGCGCTGCTCGTTAATACTGCTGCTTTGTACATTTTCCTCATCTATGCTGATAGTTGGGAAGGTTCGTACTCCTCCTGGTCAAGGATTCGTCCAAAAGTCCGCAACAAAATACAAAGAGTCGCATATGGAAAGAGGACTGACGGAAAGCTTTTGCTGATCCCGCATTTTGGGGACACATTGTGGAATATATGCTCAGAAAAGTTTGGATGGTATTAAATATCAAATAAGGATGGAGCGCTAAAGATTCAAAGTTTCGAAATCCGTGCAATATGGTTTTCCCCGAAGTCATTGGTCCATGTAGGGGGCTGTGAAGGGCTAGCCTCTATACGCTGCCCGCATTGTGAGCAGTCCTTCTGTTTCATGCCCTTTGTGCCTGTGTCTCACCGATGTTAAATGTTCATACAAATTTATGTTGAGTACCCTTCACATTGTTCTTTGGTCGAAAACCGATCAGTAATAAACAAGACGGAACCATGCTACTCTCAACGGCCTACAGCTAGGAAAATGTGAAGAAAACTCCCGAAAATTGCGTAAACGTCAGGACTCCTCGAATCACAATCAATCAGTTGACATGCAAAGTACCACAACGCAGGGCCCAGTTTCCCTCGCATGAAACGTCGGCACTACCCACTGCGCACCGAGCCGCTTGCCGACATTGGCATCGCGGGCGGGCAAGAGACCCCCAGCGCTCGTGAGGCTTTGATTCCATAGTAACTTCAAGAACCCCCTACTCGTTGGGTTTGACGACTTGGCAAAAAAGACGCATTTTTGTTCTAATTGAAGGGTGGAGATTTTTCGCATATGACTCGCTTTCCCGTTCAGACATACGCTTCAGACTCTTCTCTTGTTCGAGATCTTTAAAGGAATGTAGACTTCTTAACAGTCTTCACATTGGGCAGTTGTCATCATTGGGTAGCCCAAACGAGACTAGAATTCTGCTACTGTTAGGTGGAGAGTGGGAGAGCTGTTATCCCATTATTTTATAAAGGAGCTTTTAGAGTCGTTAATGTGCTATCTTTGTACGCATTGTTTTAAATTTTTGGCGAAATCTCCTCAAAAAATCTACCGATGAGACAAATGGCCATATTTTGAGCCAATCCCTCATTGCATTGACCACCAAAATACGTCAGCATTCTCCTCATACTCAGTGTCTTAAGAGAATGCTCAAGAGAATGTTTTGGTGGTCATTCCGTTCCTTCTCCACCAAAGTGGTAAGGTATTCTGCTTTCTTTTGAAACACAATAAGGCCAAATCCTTGTGATCGATTAGATGTTGAGGTTCCACAGTGCACCTCATTGAGCTATCGATAGGTGCGATGTTTGCTCGATTGACTAGTTGGGTAAAACACCATTTGCACAAAAATACAATTACGATTGTACTTGTCTTTGCTGTCGGATTTGCACAACCCATACAGGGTGTCTCAAAAAAAATGTATGCACTGTTTGAAGGGTAATAACGTTGCTCACAGTAAAGCTACTGAAGAAGTTAAGGGCTCATATGAAAGCTTAAGAAAACAGAAATTTTCTGGCATATGAGAGGTATGGAATGCGCCGTCTGAAATTTTGCGTTTTACACTCATTTGATTGTGTTTCGTTTGATTACTTATTATAATTTCTTCACAAAGTGGTCGTACCGATTGAGTTGTGCTTCTTTTAAGGTTTGAAACTTAAAAGCGCACTAGAGCTTACGAAGAATGCAGAGCGTCTCAAAAAATGTATACACTGTTTGGAGGGTTCTAACATTGCTGCTAGTGAAGCTGAAGATCGTCTCAAAAATTAAGATGTTTGTGACTCATATGAAAGCACGGGGGAACGACATTTCTGAGGCGTACAGATAGTCGAGATTGCGCCTTGCCTCAATCTGAAACCTTACATTTCAGACTCGATTAATTGTGCATGGGCTGAATGCCTGTTACATTCTTGTTCCTACTTGACGAGATTAAGATGTGCTGTGCTTCTTGTAACCTGAAGCGACGTTTTCCGTCGCTCAGTAGTTGCAATTATGCCGATTGACCTCTATATTCAGCTTGAATGTTCCTTCATCAGTCTACAGAATCCATCTTGGAAAATGGGGCACACTCACATTTAAATTGTACAAACAATAAACTCTCACCTCACGTGTCTTTCACGTGATTGCCAAGTTCCAAACGTGAAAAGAATCACAGCGCAGGTTAGTATGCCCAAGTAGCAACAACACTGTAACAAGCATTCAGTCCGTGCACAATCAGTCGAATCTGACGAATCAAAAGATTGACTAACGCCGTTCTTTATCCTCCATCCTTTTTGCAACAAATCATCATTATGACAGCCTCCAACCCCAGTAGCAGCCACTTGAGGTGGTGCAAAGGCGTTCCTGTCCAATGGCAAGGGATTCGATTCGAGTTCCACCTGATACCGGAGTTTCTAAAGTTTTTTTTGTTCAAAATAAAACATTGCTACAGCAGCTTATAACCTCTGTAAATTCACTTGAGGCTCAAAGCTAACGAACTGAATCGTAAGAACTAAATAGCTTTGAATTTATTCATTTTATTATTTTACCTATTCAGCTCACTTCTTAGTGAGAATGCACTGAGAATGTCTCAAAAATGTCCCACAAAATAAACGAAGATACGGAAGTAAAGAAGCGGGATACGGATTGCAGGTATTAGTCATTTCACACCTCCGGGATTGGCGGGTTGCAGGTTGAGTATGTGATCGTGCGGTTTCATCCTTCACATTGTTCGTAGAGAGGTAGGCGTTCACGGGTTGTACGGAGTAGCTCCACAGTTCCGTCGCTGGCCGGCGATTCCGAGTAATTCTGGTGCGTTGCCTTGGACGTTCATATTGGCGCCGGGCTTCTTTGAAGAACGACGCCCGTCGCATTTTCGACGCTGCCATTCTGGAGCGTGCCGTGACGCGAGAATGGATTCTGCGCATTCCTTTAGTGACTCATTCCCACTTATACGTGTCGTCCACGCGTTTATGTCCGGTTGTTTAGCGAGAAGACCTTCAGCGCATTTCAGCGCATAAACTGCGCTTGGCAGTGCATCCATCCTGGGTGCACCAAGACGCCCGCATGGTTGTCACTACGTGCTCTTGAGATCCATCGTTCGACTCTGACTGTTTTCTGCACCGCATTCTTATGTGTATTCATATTTGATGAACGAGGAGAAAAATGAGCTGAGAATCTTTAGCAGCCGGATTGTATGCGCGGCGGAATCCTTTCCTTCAAAGGTGCCCATTGCTTCCGTTTTTTTTTTTGAAGGATTACCCCTAAGAAAAGGGTGCTCCCTGATCCATAGTTCTTACTCCGCTGAGCTCGGAAATTGTACGTTGTCGATGTTCTAAGATTGAAATAGCCGCTGACTGAGGTTGATTTTGAACTCTGCAAGTTAAAAGTTGGTGTTGAATTTCTTAAGTGCTTGGGAAGCTGTCAAATTTTCAGTTTAGCCACACTACAAGGTGCGCAAAGATTACCCCCGCATGGTACGACGCAGTCCACAACTATTAGCAGAACTGGTTTATGAGCTCCATATTGGAATATGTTACACACTTATACCGTATGCAGATGCGTTCTACGTTTTAGCTTATGAAGGCTTACAGAACGGTAATGCAAAGCGAAATCCGAAACGATCGGCCATCATCAGCCTGCACCTTTCTGGTCGCAGCGCTGCTTTTTATCGCCAATGTTCTCAATGTTCCTCGACGAACCATGATGCCACCAATCGATATAAGGAGCTTTGAACACTTCATCAGACCGGACTGGACGATTTAGGAAATCGACTGCTATCACTCCGGAAACGATAAAAAAGGTTCGCGAGCGGATTCTTCGTAATCCTCACCGTTCGACGCGAAAAATGGCTCAAGAATTCAATGTTTCTGCAAGCATTGTTAGTAACGCTGCTCTAACCCTTCTTGCAGAAAGGGGCGAGCTTGTTCCTGAATTAAGATGTATACATATCGCACGCAACGTGTTCACATGCTAACTGAGAAAATGAAAGCTCAGCGACTACGAAGGTGCAAGAACGTGCTGAAGTAGTTCGCAAATGGCACGCACCGGCGATAGTTCTTTCTGATGAGAAAGTCTTTACCCTGGAGCCCACGGTGAATCGTCAAAACGATCGCGTTCTCTTGTAGAATGTTGAAGCTGTTATCCGCGACGGGAAACTGGTCAAAAACGGCACATCCGGCTTCAGTTATGGGTTGGGGTGCGATTACTTCAAACGGCGAGTCCCCATTAGTTTTTGTCGAATCCGGCGTTAAAATTAACAATGACGAGCGCCGGAAAACGATTTTCGAAGACGTGTTGAAGGCCTGGGCCGATGCACACTCCGGTAGTGACAGGTGGTGCTTGCAGCAGGACTCCGCGCCTGCGCACAAGGCGAGAACACCGCAGCAGTGGTGCAAACGTGAGCTCCCGAATTTTATTGCGCACGAAGACTGGCCTTCGAATTCATGCAGATGTTTAGTTCCTCTATCGAATGTCTATCGTACCACGCATTCTACGAAGGCACTTCGAAAGTTTGTTGCTCGAGTCATTTGGGAGTTTTGGAGCGGAACTTCGAATGTTCACGCCAATCCCGGAGGTGTGAAATGACTAATACCTGCAATCCGTATCCTGGTTCTTAGCTTCCATATCAAATCTTTACTTTGTGGAACATCTTTGAGACATTTTCAGCGCATTCTCACTAAGAAGTGAGCTGTATAGGTAAAATAATAAATAAATTCAAAGCTATTTAGTTCTTACGATTCAGTTCGTTATCTTTAAGCCTCCAGTGAATTTACAGAGGTTATAAGCTGCTGTAGCAATGTTTTATTTAAACAAAAAACATTAAAAACTCCAATATCAGGTAGAATTCGAATCGAATCCCTTGCTATTGGACAGGAACGCTTTTGCACCAACGTCCTCAAGTGGCTGCTACTGGGGTTGAAGGCTGCCATAATGATGATTTGTTGAAAAAAGGATGAAGGACAAAGAACGGCGTTAGTCAATCTTTTGGGATGTGCCAGGCATCGTACTTCTATGGGATGTCGTGGAGCCGGTTTGAATGCGTATTTGACCTGCGGTGGTCAGCGCTTTATCCCTCCTAGACAAGTCTGGTACCGATTCGCCGACCCCGGAGGGATGGAAGGCTTGGTTGGCCTGGGCGGGAAATCAGAACCAGGAACCTGACATCGGGTGCACGCGACAGCCGGCATCTCTTCTGACTGCGCTATACGCACCCCCAAAAAGCACTATTTCGAAAAATTCAAAACAATTTCATGAAAACATTAAAATATCCCTGCTGATTTCAATACTTTTTTCAGGAACAGTTTTTATCGTTGGAATGATACCTGAACATTAGTGCAAACTATATGATAAACTCACTGAGAGGAAAAAACCGTCAAAAATTCCGTTCAATTTCTAAAAATTTTCGTTAAGTCGTTAAGCCAGATTTTAACGAAAAATGCTGTTATTTCGTTAAATTCGTTAAATCATTAACCGTTAAATGTGCACCCCTGGTCCGAAGCAGGAACTTGGAATCGAGTGCTCGCGACAGTCGGCTCCTCCTCCACCTCCGCTCCACCCGCCCTGTTTTAATGCAAATAAATTAATAGTTAAACGCGTTTTGTTAATCTGAGAAGCGACTTCGATGATTACTGAGGCTCGCTTGCTGTTGTAAGGAAAGCTGAATTTGAGTTTACATGCCCTCATACAAGCTTATGTTTGCCATCAACCCATGCATAACGCATGCTAGGCCGATTGGGCGAGGAATTGCAGCCGTTTTCGTGAGCGTGTCGTTGGTTGCCGCGAATTCCCGCCCGGCTGCGTCGATAATTAGGCGTTAAGAATCGCGTTCTCCTGTTGGCCTTTGCGATGAAAGCGTTTCGTCGCTCTAAATCCTCGGAGATTCAGAGCATCTTTCGGATCTCTTTTCCGCCTCCTTGAAGTAACAACCTTTAAACCCCAGTCTTTCTTCTGAAATGGCAATGTCTTGAGTAAAGCCGTGAATTCAAAGCAGTTGGTGTTTTAGCAAAACACACTGCTACTGATTGGATTACCTATGTTCCCACTGGTCCCCAGGCAGCTTCGAGTGTCACCGTGTGCTGTTCTTCAGCTGCGGGGCTTCAAATAAGGGTTGGATTTCTAAGGCGCTGCCGAGTCATCTCTTAATGCGGTTTTTGTTGTTCTGACGCTTAGCATATTCTAATGGATGTGGGAGCTTTATTCTCATTTATACTCAGAATCCCATCATATATAATGTCCAGCAGTAAGGAAATAGCGTTGTTTGCTTTTCAGCACCTGAACGGCTCCGTTTACCAAAATTGATCACGTTATTTTCTAATGAAAATAGGAAAGTGAGGAACTTAAAATTACCGCCTGCAAAAAATCGTGCATACCTTGATTACCAGCCTTGATGCAAGTGTTACACTCACGCTCTCAAATACTTAAACATCGTGATACTTCGAGTACATCCACATCTGACTTGTATGTTTAGTGCGCCGTTCAATTTTTCCTTTGTTGCTCAATAAAATAGCCCAGAGAACTTCCTGTAGTTGAGTCGATGTGAATTTCGGGTATCACCCCAATATTTTTTGGAACCTTGCGGAGCGAGCGTGTGCAAATCAAAACAGAATTAACGCAGACGCTTATCACAATTGAAATATTCGTGTATAGGAAAAAAGCTGAGGTCAACTTGCAAGCAGAAGAAAAAAAGTATTGACGAGTTAGCTCTGTTTCGCACGGAGGCTTACACGAAGACCTATCAAATTAGTCATATTCCCTCTGTGCTCGTCACTAACCGAAAGGGAGGAGCTAGTCACATGAAGTAATAAATGTTCAACTGACCTGGAATCGAGGGATTTTTTTGTAGAACTTTAAGTCTCTTCCGCACTGCGTTCCAAATTCTATCTCAACGTGGGATAAGTAAGCCGTAACTCAATGAGGAAGCCTTCTTGTGAGGATGTATGGAATAATTTCACTGATATCATTTCTCTCTACGGCGGCCTAACCACGCCTTTGCATCGCTGCCGCGATTCTCAGTACCCTGGAGTCAGCACTCACTGAGTATTCGTTTTCGCGAAGACTTCGATCTGTCTACAGCAGCGCGATTTTCAACCATATCGGAAGTCACTCATGTCATTGTCAGTCATGGTCACTGCTGTAACAGGGACGCAGTTGCCATTCATCAGTGACCACTAGTTCCAGTAAAGTTGAGTTCTCGATTATCTTGAGTTGCGGTATTGATTTTGATATTAGAAATTTTCTTTCATGGAGTCGCTTCTCATAAGCTGAGCGTCCTCCTTCTCTCTAAATGATGTAATGGAAACCGAAAAACGCTGAAGCATGGCTGCAAGATATAAGAAATTTCTTCACCATCTACACGTACCTGAGGCACTGCTTTCTTTGTACTTAACGGAACTGCGAAAACACAAGAAAGTCTTGGTCGCCTACTTCGGACCTCCATTGCTCTTTCCAGTCCTCCTTTTGATCGTAGATATAGTTTTGTTTCTGAACTTCTGTTGGTATTTATCGTGTGGTCTCGTTTTGAATGCTGCCCAACTGAATACCATTTAGATATGCAGATGATGTTCAGTTGGCTTAAAATGCTTGCTCGCTTTCGCCTCCTTAAATGTCAACGCTCTGCGTTCATTCTTTTGCTCTAGAGATGCTGCGTATCCTGCGCATCCGTCGCTTGGAGCACCATACCGGCGATATAGATGGCTTTGCTGGGAAGGCAGTCTCACTGGAGAACGTCTCTCGAAAACCACCCCGAGACCTCGACGACCATGTACTCGTTGGGAGGACGGTGAGCGAGCGAAGACTGGCGCCAGGCGGCGAGTCTGCAAAGCGACAGGAGCCCCGTTCGAGACTCTTCAGAAGAATTAACGAACACAGCCGATCCGGATCGGCTCCGGCTGTTCTGAGAAGGTGCAAGGAAGGTGGTATTTGCATTGTACGAGCATCGTCTCTGGCTTTGAAGGGGTTAATATTTACAGTTCCAGGCGCTTTATTCGAAACTCGCGTCGGCTGTTTAAGCCGTGTGTAAACTATTATTCGCGGAAAACTCAATACTTTCCTAACGCATTCTCGCTCACTTTTTTACAAAAAGGACTCTGAATGATCGCTCATGCATATTACTCTGAAAAAGATGAAATATTGAATTTTATTCTATTATATACATCACAAGGGGATACGTTATGAATAAAACCTTGGCCACAACGCTCTTCGATCCCGTACGAACCAGCTTCCTGTCAGCATAACAACCAAAAGGCGAGGTTTGAGAGAGTGGCTCTCAACTTCACGCTCTCGGCACTAATCGCTCTTGATATGCCCGTTAGTGCGTTGTGGCCGAAATGAAACTTTGATTGTGTAGAGATACTATCTGATGCGAATTTCAATTAGCTCTCGTTTTTCGAGGCCAAGGTGTCACGTGCATGCACTTCATGCAAGATGTCTTGCCAGCAGAGCGTGTAGCTGCTCGAAGGAGGACGTGGGCAGAAGCAGACATTGCCATGGTTTCCATACATGACACCAGCAGTGACGAGGATGTCATTTTCAGTGACCTACGCAGGGAAACATGGGAAGGTATTGTGAGCAGTAGGGATGGCTAGAGGTCCACATTCGAAAGAAAATTTGAAGTTTTTCGAGCTCTGCACGGAGTGACGGTTCAGCGTGCTTAATTCCAGCTAATTATCTCTAGGCCATCGATTCGGTTCCCAATCCTGCTGCTTTGGCTTATTTCCGTCTTACTGTAGTTGCGTTCAAATGGAACTGTCTATTATAGACATTACAGATTTCCGCGTCCTCCGCCTCCTAGAGATTTCCAGGAATGGGGTAGGGCTATATTAATGGCTTTCGTTCTGTTACGTAGAAAGTGTATATAAATGGAGCAGATCAATTCAAAGGCACAGGCGGTGTCTTATTGTGCTTCTTTACGCCCCTTGAAGGTGAGACGTATCATTGAGAAGCAGCAGGGTTCTTCATGACTCTCAAGCGCTACCTCTGAACCTTTCAAATTCACAGCGTTTCATTATTCCTTCAATAATTGTCATTCCCCGGCGCCACTTTGGTTAGGGGATCTCAAAGCTGTTTGGGTAAAGTGAGGTTCGGGGGCGTTCTATATGCGTAGGAAATGAAGTGGGCGAAATTGAAGAGCAGTTTTTCGAGCCGGACAGCGAGTTGCAATGGAATTCGTTGCAGGTCTATTCAAGTTTCGTCAGAATCGTCGATCGAAGAAGTCCACTTCGGAGGCGACCAACGCAGCGAAGGAGAAGTCAGATGTGATCAGGTTCGTTGTCTTTCGCAGTTGTTTGAAGGGGAGGGGGTACTTCAATGGACTGTGTAGTATCTATATCTGTATGTATGAACGATGAGATCGGACTGAATTGGGTGGGGCTAAAGGTATATGACTTTGCATGAAATGGCATCTTTAGCCAACAGGTCATCATTGACCACTCTTTAGAAGAACTAAGCCGTCAGTGTCCGTCAGTGGTGGCGCAAAATTAATGGCGGTTCGAAGCCGTAAATGCTCGATCGGTGTTATTCACTCCTCCTCAGTTAAGTCTGGTTCAGTCGCCTGAAGTGGAAATCGCTCGAGTTTGCTTGTGTACGTGCTTCGTACATGCTTCGCAGCGAGTAGGAAGTCGATTGCTAAATTAATATGGAGAGATATTATCCAGTTCTGGGGCCCACCAGTCAGATCTGCAGTTAATTATAAGTAATTATAAGTTTATTACGTTGCTTAAGGCAAACGTCAGATACAAGCAGAACTGCCAAAACATGAGAACAACTAACGAACAAACAAACAAAACTATTAACCAATAGTGATAGAAATTCTACGTGAACAAGATGAACAAGTTCAAGACTTTACGCTTGAAACATCCAAGGTTTGTCGAAAAAGCGTTGTTCTTAGTCAGCTTGAGGTACATGGAACCAGCTCTGTTTACGAAAAAATTGGCTCTTAGAGAAGTTTTAGCGCTATCAAATGCATTTTTGTTCCGCTCGCCACGCGTGATTGACGATACAAGCCTAAGCGCTGCAAGATCAAGCTTAATTTTTCCTGTAATTATTTTGTGTATCATGCACATATCAAATACATCTCTCCTTGTACTTAGGGAAGGAATATTCAGATATTTATTTCGAGTAGTAGGACGAGGAATCCTAGAATAGTGAAGGCCTCCGACTCTCATAAGCAGTTTTCGCGTAAAATTGTTTTGCACGTTCTCCAAAACAATAATGTCTTTCTTTTTATAAGGGTTAACAACAGTACTCCCTGACTCAACTATTGGCCTGATGTACGTGGTATAAGCTATGGTAAGTACTTTTTTGTTGTTCGTCGACAAACCCTTTAAAATCTGGAATGTACGATTTACAGTTCTCCGCGAAATTTCTTTAAAGTGCTTACCGAAATCCAGCTTATCATTACATAGAAAGCCTAAATCCCGCACTTCATGTGATTTTATAATAGGGGAACCAGCTATACTATATTCATGAATATTATCGAATGGACCCAAACGTAAGTGAACTGCCTTATGAGGCGCGAGCTTTAAGTGCCAGTCCTTAGACCAGGCGACGATATTATCCACAGCATTCTGTAGAAAATTAGCATCCTGAGTACTTGTCACTTCACGGTAAATTTTTACATCATGTGCAAAAATCTTGCACTTGACTCCATCTATTAGCAGTCTTATGGGAAGATCAGCATTAAAAATATTAAACAAGATAGGTGACAAAACACCACTTTGCGGAAGCCCGCTGACGACATCCCTTGTCTGCGAAAAACTCGAACCAGTTCGGACTTGGAAAGTTCTCCCAGTTAAATACTGTTCGATCCAGTTTACTACGTTTGGATGAAATTGGAGCTGTCGAATTTTATAAAACAGCTTTTTGTGGCTAACACGATCAAGAGCTTTTTCGAAATCAAAATATATCACATCACATGCATGCTTGTTATCGAGTGAAAAAGTCCAATCATTCAAGCATTCGATCAGGTTAGTCACAGTTGATTTTCCCTTTATGAAACCATGTTGTGATGCCGAAAGAATGGAATTCTTTTCTAAGTGGTCGACTATATGTTCCTTCAGTCTTCTCAAACAGGCGGCAGAAAACAGACGTTGTACTAACAGGCCCGTAGTTTTCCGGTGAAGATGAGGGATTTTTCTTCAGAATCGGGGTAACGAATGTGTGCTTCCATCTCTCAGGAACTTGGCCGCGCATAAGGGACTGATAAGGGATGAAAATATATGACAAGGGCCCGGCAATGACACATGCAACATTCTTAATGAATGTGAGAGTAATATAAGCCGGTGTAAGCGAGTGTGATTTTGGCCACTTCATTAACATTTCATAAATTTGCGTGGGAGTAAACGTAGGGATGGACATCATTGGAAAATTTCCCGAAACTACTGGATTACTAGCTTCGGTGTAGTCAGCCTGAAATACCTTAGAAAACACGTTTGAGAGGAGATCTGCCTTTCCTACGTCAGAGGTTATAAAGAAGTTATCATTTTTCAGAAAGCCAATCCGTCTGGAATTAGGAACTCTCTTATTTAACATTCTATAAATATCCTGTTTCCTGCCAGACTCAATGACGCGCTTTTCAACGCTACGATTAAATTATTGCAGCTGTTTTAGGAAAGTTGCGGTGAAATTTTTGTAACTATCCCAGTTACCCGAGATTCGGGCAGAATTAAATTAACAAATTCGATGATCAGCCATATTTTGCAAATGGATAGGAAGATTTCTAGAAATAATAGAGCTAGCTTTCCTCCAAGGAACTAAAAGAGAAATGGCGCGATGGAGACTCTCGATGGAAACTTCATATTTCCCATTAACAGACGGTTGGAGATCAGGTAGATCTAACCAACGAATCTTAACTAGAAAGTCGCATACTTTACTATAATCGCATTTAGAATAATCTTGGTAGTAAACTGGAGTCGGTAGGAGTGTAGAGCATTTAACCTCAAATGTCAAACTATTATGATCACTTAGCCCAATTGGAGCTGAAACTTCAACGTTCTGGACGAGTTCTGGGCCATTAGAAAACACGAGATCAAGAACCGAATTAAATCTGGTGGCTTCATGCACAAGCTGTTTTAAATTATGACAAAGCAGCATTTCAGTGAACACCTTAAATTCGGCGGGAGCTGTGTATTCAGTCCACTTGTTTTTGTTATTTTTGTTAGTAAGACTAACTGCTCCTCTGTACATCTGTCTGTCCATTCACGCAAAGTGACTCGCCGTTGGGAAGACTTAAAAGAACAAAAATTTTTTGACATACGAGCGGTGTGGAATGCGCCGTGCACTTGTCTGAAATTTTGCATTTTACACTCGACTGATTGCGGTTAGCCTCAATACTTCTTATGGCTCTTCACAAATTGGCGGTATCGATTGATTTGTGCTTCTTTTCAGGTTCGAAACTTAAAAGCACACTGTGGCTTACGAAGATTGCAGAGCGTCCCAAAAATGTGTATCCTGTTTGGAAAGTTCTAACACTCTGCTAGTGAAGCCTTTGAAGCTGTTTGAGGCCTTTGTCATACCATCGCTCACCCCGAGCGACGCCAAATGATAGGCTCCCATATCGATCGGGCGGCGCGATGGGATCGATATGGGTGCATATCATTAGGCGTCGCTCGGAGTGAGCGATGGTATGACAAAGACCTAGACATGAAATCAAAAGATAGCGAGATTTCTGTGCCGTGTAGATAATCAAGATTGCGCTATGCCCTCACCTGAAACCTTATATTTCGGACTCGATTGATTGTGCATGGGCTGAATGCTTGATACAATCTTGTTACTACTTGGCCTGATTAACCTGCGGTTTTGAAGACACGTGATTTTCAAATTCAAAAACTTGAATATACTCAAGTTTTTGAAAAAATCACGTAAGAGGCACGTGACATGCGAGTTTATTGATCGCACAATTTAAATGTGAGCATGAGCCCCGTTTTCAAGGACGGATTCTGTGGAGTGATGAAGTAACTTCAAGCTGAATGAAGAGGTCAATCGGCATAATTGCAGCTACGTTACGACGGAAAACATTAAAGGAAACACAGCACAGGTCAATCTGGCCAAGTAGTAACAAGGTTGTATCAAGCATTCAGTCCATGCATAATCAATCGAGTCGGAAATACAAGGCTTCATGCGGAGGCATGGAGCAATCCAGACTATCTACACGCCATAGAAGTCTCGTTACCCTGTGTTTTCATACGAATCTCAAAAATCTTCAAAAGCTTCATCAGCAGCAATGTTAGAACCTCTCAAACAGTACCTGCATTTTTCGCAAGCCATGGTGTCTTCTAAGTGTTAAACCTTAAAAGAAGTAGTAAAAGTAACAGTAACAAGTATTGAAGCGAAATGCAATCAATCGACTGTAAAATGCAAAATTTCAAACGAGTGTATGGCGCATTCTACCGCTCGTGTGTCAGAAAATTTCCATTTTTTAAGCTTTCATATGAACCTTTAACTTCTTCAGTACCTTTAGTGTGAGTAAGGTTATCCCTTTCAAACATTACATTTTTTTTGAGACACCCTGCCTATATATATTAGGTTGGAAAAAAAGTCTCTTCACACTTCGAAATTTTTTTTACCCTTCCCCTTGTAAACGCACTAGCCAACGTTGATTGCTGATTTCGTAATCCTATCACACTTGTCTACCGTTCGCACGCGGACACAGGTTAAGACTCTTCTTGTAATTCGTTATCCATCCAATCTTCCGAACTCAATGCCAGATCTACCTCATGGCCGTTTTCAGCACGGCATTCTTCAAGAATTCATTAAAGAATCCACAGCACGTCAGGCAGCAGACCAAATTAACCACATATATGGCTTGGGATCTACTACTCATCGCGCCTGTTATGAGTGGTTCGGAAAGTCTTTAAAGGGAAATTATTCACAGAGGGCAAAGCATGGTCAGGAAGGCCAACTGGATTGGACGACAGTGAACTACACCATCTTCTTCGTACCGATAGTTGGCAGACGACACGTCAGCTGGCAGAGAAGCTCGAAGTGTCTCATAGGATAGTGGGGATCCATCTGAAGAATCTTGGCTTTCATGGAAATTTGGAGCTTGGATTCCACATGCCCTGTCAGACACTCAGAAAGGTCGACGGCTCTCCATCGCTGCTTCTCTTCTGTCCAGATAAGGAAGAAAATCGTTTCTTCCGCAGATTGTGACAGGCGAAGAGTCCTGGGTTCTGTGTGCCAACTTCCGAGGAAAAGGCAATGGGTACAAAAGGGAGAGAGCCCTAAGTCTGATCTCAAGCCCAATGTTCACGAACGGAAGATTCTCTTGACTGTTTGGTCGGATGTCAGAGGAGTGATTTACTGGAAAACTCTCAGAAGTGGAGAGACACTTACTGCTGTCACATACTGCGGCCAACTCCACAAAGTCGTCGCAACTCTCCAAGAAAACAGGCCGGAGACGTCAAAGGTGATGATCCTGCATGACGATGCAAAGCAACATGTTGCAAGACTCACAAGAAAAACAATAAAGGAGCTTTGCTGGGAGGTATGCCACATCCACCGTATAGCCCTGAACTCGCCCTTACCGAATGCCATTTCTTCCGTGCTCTCAAGCAAGAAATTGGAAAGAAATATTTTGAAGAGGATGAAGACGTCAAAAATTGGATTCAGCAATGGTTCGACTCCAGAACTGCAGTCTTTTAAGCGAGAAGAATTGGAAAATTACCCAGTCTTTGGAGAAGTGTAGTGGAACAAAATGGAGTTTATCTCAGTTGATTTGACCTTGTAGTTGTGAAGTAATAAATCTTTGAAAAAAATGAAAAGACTTTTTTTCCAACCTAATATATATATATATATATATATATTTCAGAAGAGTAACCTATCGACTGGCTTCCGCAATCCATTTGAATTGAGGAAGCATAAGTGGTAAATAGTCGAAGGAGCGAATAGTTTTTCTCTTTGTCTATCATCGTCTATCGTCTACGATGATGCTCAAGCCTTGAGAGGTCAGGAGGCGTGACGCTACCATACAGCGAAGGCGCATGAGTTCTCGCTCCACCTGTACATAGACCACTTGGTCTCTCAATAAACCCTGTCTTATCTCTTGTACTCGCCATGACATCCACTGAACCACCGCGTCGTTAGGGCGTATAAGTCCTTCGCCGTATCGTCATATACGTTTGGTGCAACGACCTAACTAGCCTAAGTCTCCCGTGTCAACGAGTAACAGCTTTACAGAGTAACAGTAACAGACTGGAGCATAAAGTCGGTCGAATATAAGATCGCATTCTCTGAATCCAAGAGAATAAGTCTCTCGTTAAATACCTGGAGCAGAAAGTCGATTCTATTCACGATCGTAGTCTCTAAATCAGAAAGTTAAGTCTCCCGTACGCTAAATGTACTTCGAACAGCCTCTTCCCTTCGTCGCTAACAACACTAGAGGAGAATTTTTTTAAAAAATGGCATTCCATTCAAGGAAATCAGCATTCATATTGAGTTCAACCACGCTTCCTTCGCTTCTTCAACCTTGATTTAGTAACGCGTTACAGAGAGCACGCAGTTAGCCTAAACTGCGCAATTCAAGGTGACTTTAACTATGATCTACCATCGATCGCTTGGAAGAGTGCATAAGAGAATTAAAAGAGGGCGAACAAAGCCTTCAAAAAAATTTTTGTTATCGAGTTAAGGGATGAGTACATGAACTGCAAAGATAAAGCCGAGAGAAAAGAGTTAGTGGTTGAATTAGAAGAAATTTACCGAGAATCTCAAGTGCACAAAGCTAGCTCGGAAGCTAAGGGCGCGTTTTGATAAATTAACGTGTAAACAAGAAAAAAAAGGAGTCCAGTATGAGTACTGCTCTCAGAATAACGTTAGAGTAGGTACCGCAGTACCTCCAGAGTTTCGGAGTAGCCACTTGAATTGCGATCAGCTTGAAACCAAAGTCATTCCTGTAGCGGAGGACCTAGCACAAAATCAATCTAATCAAAGAGTAGTACATCGTTCCATAAAGGATCCGGAAGTGTCCCTCCCAAATTTTTTTGGTAATTCAGAGGAATTTTCGGAGTATTGGGCAGTTTTTGAGACTCTGGTTTACCTTTATCTCCATGTATCAGTGCAACTCACTTAACGCAGTCGGAGACCGATTCGAGGTTCCGCTTCCACCCAGACGTTCGTTATTTCATGCGCTGATTCGAATGGTGCTTATTTCTACTGAGTTCGGTGAGCACGAAACAAGTTATGGTCGTTTGATGTGGACTAATGAAAACCGCTAGAATTTTCCGGCCAACCTAATATGTGAATGTATTCCGGCACTTCATGAGCTGACTTCCTGTACAGAAGAAATAAATTGCCGCACCCTAATTTATTTGCGCGAGAAATTCCAAGTGTGACAGCTTTTACCCTAATAAGGGCGATTAAATTTGAAATGATGTTATGATTATTTGAAACTAAAAGTGGAAACGGTGAAATCTTGGAGTCCGGCCTAACAGTATTAACCCGTTGATGAAATTTTTGAAACTAGATTCTGTTTTTGAGGATTTGATAAAGCGCCGCATTTGAAAAATTGCTCTCCGCTCTCAATTCTCCCTTTGATGCGAGATTCAGGTTCAGTTCCAAAAACGCCTTTTGTTGGCTAAATGGCCACTGCCGAAATCGCCTATCAGACGGCTATGGATCACTGAGAGCGAAGTTTTGCTCGTGTTGAAGACGTAGTTGTACTTGCCCCATCTGATAACGGAGTGCAGCGATTCGAAACATGGGAAAGTCTAGCTTGTTAGTGCAGCGAATAGGCCACGATGGAGACAGTCCATTGATGGTGTTCTGCTTTGCACTCTCTCGTCTCCTTGTTCTTCGTGATGGTTTCCTAAAATGCTGCTTCAAAACATTAGTGACTCACTCTTTACAGATTTTTCGCTCTTCCTCAACTCGGAACGGCTATTGACATAACGAGAAGGATCGGCGTTAGTCAATCCTTTGGTCGAGCGCGCCATGAATTTTATATTTGTGGGATGTTGCAAAAAAAATATTTGGGTACCTGCGTATTGGCGTATACAATGACTCAAGGGTTCTGGTCCAATGAAGTTCCCCTTTTGCCTTCGGGTCATGAAGCAGACTCATCTGAAACCAACTCTTCAACCCCAGTGAGAAGGGAGGTTTGACTGGCCTAGAAAGGGCTACCTTCGAATTGTGTGTGGGAGCCGATGCTGTTGGATGCGTATTTGGCCAACACAATTACTTGTGGTCGCCAGCTGATGGTGTCTTCTGACTTTTATGCTTCCTGGACGAGACAAGTCTGCTACTACATCGGTGACCATTGAAGGGTGGAAGGCTCGGTTAGCGAAAGAGCTAGCCTTGACTCTCTCCAGAGTACGCGATGGTGTGACTGTGCTACCCCGCCCTAACGATCTAAGAGGAGCTTGTTGTTACTGTAATTAGTTCTGTGAACTGAGGGGGTATACGCTTCGTTGGTAATGTCTAAGGGACTCTTCGTCTTGAACTCGTGCGTTCTCGGCTCCGAATTTGCTTCCTGCCAAGAAGTTCAAATTATTTCCTCTCATGCTTTTTTATGTTGGCAACGCTATGAGACGAAAGGATGTGTAGTCTTTTTGTGAGACCTCCGCCGCTATTTGTTCAATGGCTGCTGCTTTCCGAGCACTTTGGCATTGGAAATTGTCTACAGGGCATAGTGTTTCATCTGAGATCCCAGCCCCGCGGCCTCAACTGCCCTGGCCTCTCGGTTGTGGGTTATCTATGAGTGCTCGGTTCTGTTTCCTCACTCTGAAATGTCATCGCCATCGATTTTCCGATGACGAGGCTTCGAAACGGTTGGAGAGTGTGGGCAACAGTGCGAGCCGCTGCTGCGCGTGGTGGTCGTTCGATCACGGTGCTTCATGGTCAGTTCTCACCTATCAGTGACGCAGGCGCAGCGCGACATGACGTTAGGACGCCCGTAGGTTCGTCGCGCCCTCGAACCTGATCACCCTTGGCTCGGTGTCGTCTTTGTTCTCTTTTCCTTTTGATAGCAGTGGCTAGTTGTCCCTGGAGATTTGTTCTTGATGCGAAGGCACTGCATTGATTTCTTTGTGATTGGTCCACCTCGTGAATTATCCAAGCCATTTTCAGTATGGATGACGTGCATAGTACCGCTAGCAGTACGCGGAGTGATGATAAGGTGAGTTCCGCCAGTTTTCACACGAATAACCTCACTGTTCCTTTCTGAACATTTTCAAGGAAAGACGAAGCAAAATGACAAATGTCCTTTTTCCTACATGGATTAAAAATTGCTGTTCCTGACTCTACAATAGGCCGCATAATGTAAGATTAGGTCTCTTTAATTATCGAATGGGAACCGAATTTTTGAAGTTTTAGAAGAAAAACGCTCTACCTAGCTCTTTGAGGCAGTACAAAAGACTCGTTATCCCCACGATGCTTCTTAGTTTATCCCGCTTTGACGACTTCCAATCGTTCTGTTCATAGTTGTGTTAAGCGGTGTTTAAAAGGACAAAGGACGGCGTTACTCAATTCCTTTTGGGATGCGCCTGCGTATTTGGCCATACAATCACTTGCGGTGGCCAGCCGACGAACAAGCCAGCGCTTTATCTCGCCCAGACTCGTCTGGTACCAATTCACCGACCCCGGAGGGATGGAAGGCTTGATTAACCTTTGTGGGAATACCGAACCAGGAGCCTGGTATCGGGTGCAGGCGACGGTCGGCGTCTCCTCCTACTGCGCTACACGCGCCACAAGCGATGTTTGCTCATGCCGAATTGTTTATCTGTGTGGTTCTTCACGTACAAGATAGATAAATGTTTTGTAAGTTCGTAGGAATACTTGAGGGTCCTTATACTAGAATCTCGAAAGGTTTGTATCTCCGGTGATCTGATTTGTTTGTCAACATTTTACAGTATTTCCTCAAATCTAGAGGGCTTGGTATTACGCAACGTAAATCTATTACGTCGTCTACCAATTTGGACTCAGCGTCACGTAATCTTTAAGTCTGCGCTTTTTCCCTGATTTTGTCCTCGCTGTTTCTCAGCTTCTCATCTTCCCTAATTGCATGGTCACTGAGTAAAAACCAATATCTTCTTCAGCGCTAATGACGCCGCTAGGCATCCTACCAAATTGTTCGTTTCCGAAGGTCTCGTAGAACAACAACAGTTGTTTATTGGATTAGTCAAAAATTGCCTCCATTTTGTCAAAAACATTTCTTTTGATGTATGGTATTAGGTTGTAAAGAAAGCTGTCAGTTTTCGAGGCCATTATTCAAAAAGGCATAACTCCGCTCGAAAAGCAGCTTTTCACTCAAATTAAAAAGCCTGCGCCTCTCCCCTGCCATTCTGTAAAATATCAAGCGATCGCATTCTCTTAAAAACCTGATGAATTATTGGATGCACGAAAAACAGTAGCCCGTATGCTTCGAAAAAAAAGATGGTGTAGTAGTCCGAAGATGTCAGGGATTCTTCGAAAACAGATGTAGTGGCAAAGAGCAAGTTTTGTACTTTCCAAAAAGTGCAAATCATTAAGTGGGTGGTTGGGGATCAAAATTTTAGTAGCATTTATATCACGATCGTGCGCGAACTGACAGAGCTTTCCTTGCAACCTAATAGTTAGTGCATTTAGAGCGTAGGGACCCTGGAGGCTTCCAAAGGACCCCTGCAGTGGGACAAACTAATGCCTTGTGTGCTTGTTGGGCAACGTGCGAAAGACCAGAAATGCACTACGAGCGGAGGCCCAGCTCTTCCATAAAGAGAGTGGAGAGCTATCCAGTCGGGAGTGGGCAACAGTTGTGTCTGCGCTATCACGCTGCACCGCTACCTCGTTTGAGTTTGACCAGAAGAGGCTTATATCACGGGGCAAAGGAGGAGCTCTCAGACAAGTTTCAAAGGAGGGAATGGTGAGTCGAAATCTTGTGCCCCTTCCGACTACGACAGATCAGGAAATGATAGCTAACACTGCATTCAGGTACTCAGTAAAGTACAGTTCACGGCGCAGCAACGCGTTTACAGAGTGGAAATGCAAGCGTTCGGTAGCCACCCAACTGGAGTGAGTTGGATGGTTCTGACATATGGGATGTAGAAACCAACCGTAGGTGGAATGAAAGGCCGCTGGGTTGGGCTGCTCACATTGCAAGGAGAATGATTTTCAGGCATCCCTCGTCAGCTGGATATTGCAGTATAAAGCCACAGTGCCGTCATTAACGAGAACACAAGGGTGTGACTCGGCCCGCCACTACGTACTCAGAAAAGGGGCTCCTGAGGTCAAAAATCATTGGGGATAGGAGCGGCTCCATCGAAAATGGAATTGTTGTTCGACTTACCAGGATACTATCTCAACGGTAGGTCGGAACGGCGCAAGTGTGTATATGGGCAGAACCGCCTCTCCCTGAGAAGTAACAAGCTGCAGGTATCTCGACCCCAATACCACTCCGCGCAGAGTTAGGGGCGACGGAAGTCGCGTGTTGGCGCCCTGTTGATTCACGTGCTCCACAGTTGACGGGCGCGCGCGGGATGAGGGCTCGTATCGCGGCTCAGCGCAGTGCACAGGTGGCGTAGTAGGGAAGAGCTCGGGCTCGTGAACGAAAGGTCGGGGGTTTGTATCCCGCAGACTGCGTTTGTTTTGCACTCTTTTCAAAACCCATGTTTATCATATAGGTAATCCACCTAGGGGTATTATAGTGTGCTATAGAGCATGTCCACATATACCATATGCTTCAAACTACAGATTAGCTAAAATGTTAACTTCTCTGTGTCACTTATTTTAAGCCTATTTTGTGTGGAGCTATAGTTATGCAACGATAGATATTGTGTGGCACTAGTAAAAAGTTCCGACTCCACCGTCAAAAAAAAAATTTCGCTGAAACTTTGTCTAGGGGGGGGGGGTTATTTTGGGGTGCTGATCACGTATCTGACATCCGTTTTTCACGATGCGGTCGGAGGCCACCCATACCGTTAACAAGGGTGGTCCAGGCAGGGTCACCGATTTCGCTGAAACTTTGTCTAGGGGGGGGGGGGTATTTGGGCTGCTCATCACGAATCTGACATCCGTTTTTCACGATTCGGCTGAATATATAGATACAGGATGGCACAGGATTACATTCTTAAACTATCTGCCGGTGACGGCAGGTAGAGACAGAATCGTGAAAAGCGGATGTCAGATTCGTGATCAGCACCCTAAATAACCCCCTAGACGAAGTTTCAGCGAAATCGGTGGCCCTGCCTGGACCACCCTTGTTAACGGTATGGGTGGCCTCCGACCGAATCGTGAAAAACGGATGTCAGATTCGTGATCAGCACCCCAAATAACCCCTCTAGACAAAGTTTCAGCGAAATTTTTTTCGACCGAAGTCGTCGGTGGAGTCGGAACTTTTAACTAGTGCCACAAAATATCTATCGTTAAATAACTACAGCTTCACACAAAATAGGCTTAAAACAAGTGACACACAGAAGTGAACATTTTAGCTAATCTGTAGTTTGAAGCATACGCTATATGTAGACATGCTCTATAGTACACTATAATACCCCTAGGTGGATTACCTATATGATAAACATGGGTTTTGAAAAGAGTGCAAAACAAACGCAGTCTGCGGGATACAAACCCCCGACCTTTCGTTCACGAGCCCGAGCTCTTCCCTACTACGCCACCTGTGCACTGCGCTGAGCCGCGATACGAGCCCTCATCCCGCGCGCGCCCGTCAACTGTGGAGCACGTGAATCAACAGGGCGCCAACACGCGACTTCCGTCGCCCCTAACTCTGTGCAGAGTTGTATTGGGGTCGAGATACCTGCAGTTTGTTACTTCCCAGGGAGAGGGGGTTCTGCCCATATACAACACTTGCGCCGTTCCGACCTACCGTTGAGATAGGATCCTGGTTAGATGAAGAGGGGGGGAGGGAACTCTTTAGCCGGAGTTGGCGGTGGTGAATACCTCTGGAAACAGCTCGAGGTAGTGGCCAATGTCTGTGACCACTCTGAGCAGGACAAATTCGAGTCGTGAACGCGTCACAACACATAGTCAGATTTATATCCGAGATTTCGTTTCTCGACGTGGCTAGGGTTTGTCGAATTCTACGCATCTCACCTTTAACACACACCCGAAAAACCTGGAACTACAGCATCGTTCTCTGCATTTTATTTAGTGCTTAGGCGTGGCTATTATCATTGTCATAACATCCAGCAAGGATGTCTGGTTGCGATCAAACTAGCGCGAGTGGGAGTCGAACTAGCACACCCTGCAATCTGGGCGATATGCTACCTATGTTATTCCGCCGCCGGCGCTGCAGCATCACTTCATTTTTCTCGTGTAGCTCCTCGTCTTTGCGATAGCAGTGGCTACTTTCTCCGTTCCTTGGTTGCTTAAGTCCTTTTCTACATTTCGAACGTTGTCCACATCTAGCTTTTTAAACACTATTGGCTGTATAAGTTTTCTACAGCTCCCATTTAAGAAAGGGTGTACTGCAGGTCAAAAAGGGTACGCCTTAACAAAATCCAAACAATGCTTTGCTTCAGAATTTTCATTGAAAATGATTGCACCGTTTTAATTGTCATAAAACTCATGTCCTTTTCGCGGGAACATCATTTATAGATTTATTTTTAAGGGCGAAAGATCGCACCTTGAGCTCTTCTAGTACATCGCAACGTTTGCTTGTTGAAAGTCTCAGTGTTTTAACTTGCCTACATGTTTATGAGGCAGTTGAAGCAGTGGCAAGGGAAACTCGATGCCGCACTGCATAATCCAGTAGAGTGCGTTTCCGCTGTCAATTAGTTAAACATCTCGAGACATTGGAGGAGTGCACGATGCAGTCTCGTCATGGAAAACAACGATTTTTTCGCTTTTTCATGCTTCATGTTAACCAAAACGTTTTCTTAACTAAACGGACAAGAATTTTGTACCCCCGAGAACGCCGCAGTTGCTTTTTCTTGAGATGACCTGCCCAGTCATGCATGAATATAATTTTAATTCCTTAAAACTCGCTTATTTCTACTTCAGATATCTTCTTTGTTCGCTTTGCTGAAGAAAAAAAAGCCTGGTCATGTGAAAGTGCCACATATGACTAGGGCTGTAAATCCCCAGCACTAGCACTATGAGATTTGTTTTGTTTTTCGGGCTTGATGCGTTGCGCTAGTCGGCCGTTCGTCTACCACTCAAAACTCTTCATGTGTTCGGTTACCGACTTCGAAGCGCCACGTTTTGTCCCTTCGATGATCATTAACTCCGATATCGGGCTTCTTTCCATGAGCATTAACTTACAGCTTCCCATTGCGCATTACATGCTGAAGCCGTTATCAGCAAATCTCTTTCACTTCCACGTCAAGCTGGGTTTTTCGTATCCATCTGTCTGAAAAACCTCCATAATAAGCCAGACAAGCTTCAAGAAAATCCAAACAACTCTTCGATTTTAAAGTCTTCTTTGGGTTTTTTTTTCGAAATTTTTTAGTCATCTTTACCGGGTGTCCCAAAAATTTAGTTCACTGTTTCAAAGGGCAGAAAGTTCTCATTGCTCCGTGTGGAGAGCTGCACGATTTTTCTTTGCAATTGTTCCTCTGTACCAATGATTTATAGGCCTGTTTAAATAAAAATTTTCGCCACCAGTTAAGCATAGCTGCGTACTGGTGGTCTCATGGCGCGGATGGGTAAAGAATATTTTTGATTTTCTGCTCCTTAAGGCGAATTTAGAAACTTTTTGGATGAAAGATTAGGAAATTTACGAATATTCAAGCAGTGCATTCATTTTCTGTTACAGCGATGTTTTGTTGCGATCAAAACTCTAGCGCCAACTGGGACTCGAACCCGCACCTCCTGCTGATCGGGCGGTAATGCTCTACACTCTCCACCTCGTGGGAGCCATCAGCACTTACCCTATATCGGGATAAACAGCATTTATTCCTTTAAGACACTGCATACGGAGGAACAGTAATTTTTCAAAGGAGGCGAATAAATTGTTCTTTATTTTGAAATTTTTCGAACTTCTTAAAGCTTGTACCAAATCAGCCCATTTCGACGACAGCCGCATTGATTTGGGACATTTGTTGTTGTTTGATTTCAAAAGCGGCTGCTTTGCCGTGAAGGGGATGCACTTGGGAATAATAATGTTCGTCAGCGAGTATCGCTTGCACTTCAAATTAGACACTTGAAATCGGACACTCTTCTAGCAAGCTTGATGCTTTTGAAATCAAGCCGACCATCTTCCAAATGGAAACCAGCGTCTTTCAGGTTAAACAAAAGATCCTACAGAAAGGTTTAGATGATTTCTTCTTCAAGGAAAACTTAATATGACATTCTCTGAAAACTTTCGATTCACCTGCCGTCCCATTGAACTACACAGTGTTTGAAATCTTATAAAAAAATACTCTTCAAAAAAAACGCGGTTCAACGCTTGTTTCAAAGTGTAAGAATGCATAGGTTTTATTATATTAAAGGGAAGATTGCGTTTATCTTGGACGCCGCGATCTTGCTGTGACTGATAACGAGATTCCATTACTGTTATACACTTGTCAGAAGCCCAACAAAAACATTCGTAGGAAGCGCTTGTGTCTCACTTCGCTGTTTCAAGTGAACAGCATTTCCGCTATCAACCAATTCAACATCGCGACGGCCTAAATGGGTGCATGGCTCCGTCTGCTCTTTTATCATTATCTACATTTTAAAACAAGCTTTAAACCATTCCCTTTTCCTTAAAAATGATTAAAAAATAAAAATCAGAATTAGATTTTTCTAGATTAAAATCAAGCCGTTTGTTCACTTTTTGGGGCAGATGAATTAAAAATTCCCAGATGACGTCATTGTAAATATTCATTGAACAAGAGTTATTTTAACTTTCCCGGAGCGTCTCTTATTTAATCCGAAAGGCGCTCGTTTTGATTGTGAAGATGTTCGGTTCGATTCGAAAGCTTCTCTGCTTGCTTCAAATTGATTTCGAAAGTGTCCAGTTGGGTTTGAAAATGCTACCCAAGAATCTCGTAGAGTATTAGTGTGCGAAAGAAGGTGAAAGAAGAGAAATGTTCATCCTTGACATAACAGCGAGACTAATATCGAACGAAGACCACTTTTGCTTAAAGACGTTTTTGGGGTTCTGATAGGACTGAAAGAACTGTGTGAATAGGATCAGATAAGAAAAGGATAAGAACTTAAAGGAAGTTGCTTTTGTGTGCCCTTCGAGCCCTGGTCGACCTCTGGGCCAGATTCATCAACGACTTACAGCAATTTAATAGAGAGATTACAGCCGAAATTCCTGATAGCGCTCCTTATATCGCTCACCATATCGCTTGATGAGCGGCGCTATCGGGGATTTCGGCTGTATATGCTCTTTTAAATGGCTTAAATCGTTGATGGGCGCGTGTAGCGCAGTCGGAGGAGGCGCGACTATCGCGTGCACCCGATACCAGGTTCCTGGTTCGGATTCCCGCCCAGGCCAACCAAGCCTTCCATACCTCCGGGGTCAGTGAATTGGCACCAGGCTTGTCTGGGAAGGATAAGGCGCTGACTTGTTCATCGGCTGGCCACCGCAAGTCATTGTATGGCCAAATACGCATTCATGTCGCCTCCACGACATCCCGTAGAAGTAGAATGCGCTGGCGCATCCCAGAAGGGATTGAGTAACGCCGTCCTTTATCCTTGTTATCCCAAATCGTTGATGAATCCGGCCCCTGGTAGTGTGGTCAGATTAGCTTGTCATTCAATACCGTACGACGTCAGTAACAATTACTGACTGAATTATCGTAGTGTCGCACTGCACAGTTCAGTCGGTATGCATCAAGAGGTCCGTTGTGTCTAACGCATTATTGAGCTCCTCTTAGCGCATCAACGGCTCAGCAAGCCTCTTGGATCTGCCGCTAGCTCCTCCTCCACCGCCTCCAGTGGACGACGAAGGCTACACGATAAGAGAGAACGAGGACGACAAGGAGGACACGAACTGGTCATCGTGCAGCAGCAGTGACGAGGTGGCTCTCTTCTCGGCGCCGTCTGGAGCTGGTATGAGTGTGAGGCGATTTCAGGACGAGAATGCGCTGCAGCAGTCGAAGATCCGCAGCCTCACGATACGGCCGGCCGATTCTGCGAAGACGATGAACGCGTCCGTGGACGAGTTGCGCGACGCCATCGGCCACATCACCATCTGCAGGAGTAACACGTTCGATAAGGTGGGTGTGGCACATCACTTCACTGAACCATATCAGCAGACTGGATTGAGAAATGCAAAGCTGCGTAACATTTCGGGACTTGTCGTGCTTTTAATGAATGTTGTGCTTCAGGACCCATGGACAGTCGGTTCGAACCGACCGCCACCGTTCTCCCAATCACTGACCGGCGGCAGTCTGAAGCCGCTGCGCCCCTGCCATACGGCCGATGGACGGTTTAGGTCCAATTTCAGCGGTTTGTGTACTAATTTTCTTTCGACATGATTCAGTGGGAAGTTAACGCTAGGAGAAAATGCTAGTTTCTAATACTCGCCACATTCCCCTTCGCGAGAATGTCGGATAATTCTGTCCGACGCTTGCGTGCTCCATCGCACAGCTTCAGGCCGTTCTGGAAGAGAACGTGACAGCTTTTTCAGGGACAGCCTCACTTTCCATCGCTATACATTGACTAGTCAGTAGGTGATGTGCTTTCCTGGTTTAGTTTTGATTTCGAAGATATTTGCCAGTAACAACACCATCGGGGCAACGGGCAGGCAACCTACTTTGTCGCGAAGGTTTAGCATTCGACCGGGCCGATTGTCGACCAGCTCAGTTAATCACTGTTACATTCAGCATACCTCTGCCAATGAAAAAACTCAAGTAACTTTCTTTAAGTTGTGAACAATTGAACACTTAGAGATCATGAACCGTCGGAGAACGTTTTTGTATTCCTCTTTGCTACGGAGGGAATCCCTTGAAAGCATTTCAAGAATTCAGAAGAACGAGAAGATAATGCTGTGAAAGCGACGTGTATAAAGGCCACACAAAATCGAGAATAACCTTCAACTCCGAACAGTTTAACAACATCGCTAAATTCATCCGTACAGTTTTGTGCGGATGAATTTAGCGATGCGTCGTTTGAAGCCGCCGATCATAAGGGTAGTAACTTTTCATTTATCGATGAAGGACAGGCTTTCAGCAGATTTTCATGGTTTGTTCCCACATTTTTGCCAGCATATTCTGCTCTTTATTGCTGACTTGCCTATTAGATTTCGTTGTGAAGAATACCTGCAACAGTCCATAAAACAACAAAAGTGATTTGAATGGAGGTAGAAACTTCGCGATGCTTCAAGAAACTAGTTCCTCCACAAATGTTTCGCAAGCGATCTTCTACTATTGTTCATGATCCGATCTTATTAATAGGCAACTATCATTTCGAAAAAATGCCTGTTCTTGTCCGACTAAAAAAGATACCAGAGCTTACGTTGGCATTCCCATTTGTCGGGGCACGAGGTCGAAGAGTACACCGTACGTGAAGTTCTTTCTTTTTTTATGCAGGGAGGGGACTCGGCAGGATACAGTTTAGTACACTAATTGTGAGATTCAATTAGGCTTTGCTTCTAGCTATGTGCGATCGTCTATTCGGAGCAAAGCTCTCCACAGTTTTAAGGTTCACTTCTTCTGGTTCAAAGTGTATCGTGTCAGCATCCCATTGCTGTTACTTGTTTTAGACAATACGTTGATGACCATGCACCTAAATTTCGATTTAACTCCGAGATCTCGTTTCCGAGATTCAAGCCCTAAAGCTCAATGACGCGAAAATCGGGCTTTTCTGCTGTAATGGAAAATGGCCCAAGCTCTTCAGTTTTCGGCGATCCTCTTATACATTTCACACGTATTTAGGACTATGTGCTCTACTTAAGGTTATTAAAGCCTCTTATGACGTCGTGGAGTGCAAAACTTAAACGATTGTAGGATCGTTCAAGGCACTAAAGCGGCAGGCACTTTCTATCCGAAGTAATACATAAATTCTAAACTTGTGACAGAATTTAGAAGTGCTTACAGAGTCAGCGCTGTTCTCTGTCGGCAGCGCCAATTGCTAAGTAGGCTGCGAAGCTTCCCGCTCATGCATTCCTTCTTATTTTTTATGACACTGCTGAAGCAGAACGGAAACGCCGTTGTTAATGAATCTACCTCTGAACGTGGGTCGCTTTCTACTCCCAGTTGAAAGAATGAAAGAAAGAGTTACAACTTTTCTACTCCGTGAAAGCTCATAAGCCGTGCGCGCCTCTGAAATGATTTCCAAAGGTCACGTACTTGCCCAAATGCTGACCGCCTCTGATCATTTTGCTGGTCAAGTGCGCTTTCAAATCTCCTCGATATCTCGCGGAGTTCGCGAACAGTTCCAGGGAGGGAATGACAAACGTCAGCATCTATCCTTCAATCCCTTATCAAGCAACTGTGGGGGCAGTAGCGTTTAGAAAACGAGGTTATCACGCACGTGTTTCCCGATAAGATATAAAAGTCAGCGTAGCGATATAAAGGAGCTCCTGTTAGTTGTGCGTCGAAGGAAGTGACCAAATTCGGCGACTGCGGAGGCAAGCTATGGGTGTACCAAACTGTAATGATTATGTTAGGAAGGGATGGCCACAGTGCACTCGACAGAAGGCTTTTCGTCCAATGAAGGGCACCGGGAGACGAAACCTCCAGTCTCTGCGAGGTCAGTGATTTGGTGCCAGACTCGTTGGAAAATGAGATTGCGGCAGCAACACGGCCCATCTCAAGGGGTGGGAGAACACGCAGCTCCCTCAATGTCTCCCAGATGTCATGTAGAAGTAGAGTGCGTGGAAGTTTCTTGATTAAGTCAACCTTCATTTGGTTTTTGTGTTGATGAAAGGGGAGGGGGGAGGGGTATCCTGTCTAGCTTCTCATAGTTCGCGTAAATCTGTACCGCTCCAAGGTTTTGCGCTTCCTACGCTAACGGATGCAGAGTTTCAGAGTCGGACTTCGGACGGAGCAACGTGCCGCTGAACTTCTCCGCCTCCATGGGTCCCATAGCTGGCATGGCGAGAGCCCGTCCGCGTAGCAATACGCCAACCTACAACTCTACTCTAGGTGCCGGCACTGCGTTGAGAAAGGTGTGCGAGCAACTACCTAAGGAATGCCACCCCAGAAATGCTATCGCAGCAAGTTTGCAGGACTCCATCGGCTCTACGGAATGGGGCTCGTCGTTCGCTATAAACAACGGCGACGGAAATCATTCTTTGGGAGAATCGACGTTCAATCTTTCGCAGTCAACAGCAAACCTCATGCAGGTGTGGTAGTGGCAATTATCTTGCGATTAAACAATTCCTTCCTAGGTAAGAGACCCACGAAATCATTTGATGTCCTTGGTCCGTTGCCATCATATCGATGTAGGCATCAGAGAAGCCTCCCAGACATCTCTTGTATATACCATTTTCACGTCGAATTGGACACTTAAGCTAGTCTAAGACTTTTTAAATCAAAGCGAACTCTTCCAACTCGCAATAAGCTTGGTCTACATTAAACTGGAAACTCAACAAAAAGGTTAGGATAATTTTTTGTTCAAATAAAATCTTACCCTAACTTTCTCCGAAGCTTTAATTCACCTACCCAAGAAGTGAACCTATTGTTTGGAAATTTTTCATTTTGTGGGGAAAAATAATGGTTTAAAGCTTGCTTTAAAGAGCAGGAAGGCGGCAAAAAGAGGTTGCGACATGCACTCTTGGCGATATTGATTCGATTGATAGCAGAATTTCTGTTTGCTTGGAGTTTGACACCTGTTAATGATAAAGGATAAAGGACGGCGTTACTCGATCCCTTTTGGGATGCGCCAGCGCATTCTACTTCTACGGGATGTCGTGGAGGCGACATGAATGCGTATTTGGCCATACAATGACTTGCGGTGGCCAGCCGATGAACAAGTCAGCGCTCTGTCCTTCCCAGATAAGTATTATACCAATTCACCGACCCCGGAGGGATGGAAGGCTTGGTTGGCCTGGGCGGGAAATCCGAACCAGGAACCTAGTGTCGGGTGCAGGCGACGGCAGGCGCCTCCTCCGACTGCGCTCCACGCCCCCTGTTAATGATACAACAACAACATTATTTTTACATATCCTTTGATGGTTCATCTAAGTGGCATTTACACTATCAATCAAATAAAAATTGCGTTCTTGAGTGCTTGACGCGATCTGATCCTTTAATGAGCCCTATGCTTGCTTCTTTGCTTTGCTTTTAGGCAATATTAACTTATTATTTTTTAAAATAAAAAAACTATTGAGACGGGTGAACTATTAGGCTGTCGCAAAATTTATCGCTGAACGCTTACTTCAAACTGCTATAACTCAGCCTAAACACAATTTTATTATTCCACATGAATTAACGAAATAAAGGAGGGCGCATTCATCTGCCAAATTAGTGAATTGTTTCTGACGCAAATGAGAATCAAGAGCTCGGAAGAAGGTGGCAGTCAGCGGGGGAAAGACCGCCAGAATATGGTGGATGGGGGAGAACTTCGATACCTAAATGGCTCAATTTTTGCCGAGTGATTTGTGAGCTGTGTGGCCTTTCGTTGTCCTGCAACAGGAGTAGCCTTCCTCTGTTTACCACCGCCGGCCACAATTTTTGCAACTTCTCAAACATTTGGTATGAGTCGCAACTATACGACTCTGCTTTGACTGCCTGACCAGGTTGCAAAAACCTGTAATGGCTTACACCTTCACAACACCACCACAAAGTAAGCATCACTTTTTTTTAGGGTGAAGGTCTGGTTCAGGAAAGGATGTTGGGGGGGGGGGGGGGCGGGACATCCTTATCCACCCAGACATATCCCCGCTTTCTGTTATCGTAGAGGACCCATTCAGTCCATTCACCTACAGCTATAATACGACATACAAAAGGCTCACTTTTAAAGCGAACTAGCAGGTTGGAGAAGGTGTCGAAACGTGCCAGACGCTGCTCATCGGTGAGCTCAGAGGCACCCACTTCGACATCGTCCTCACCTCGCAAAATGTCTTGCTACCTTACCATGATGTATGCCAGGCCTTCTGTTAATGCACTCGTATTCTTCTCCGGATTAGCTTCGACGGCTCTCCTGAAAACTTCATCGTCATGCAACAACCTGCGCCCGCGACCCGGTTTTTGTTCGAGATTAAAATCGCCAGAAGCCAATTTCTCGAAGCAGAGCCTCGTCACTCGTTCGCAAGGACAGTCCGTCCCGAAAGCGCTGCTAAGGTTACGGGATGCCTCCGCCACAGAATGTCCCAATTTAAATTCGTAGAGCATGTTGAGGCGATGACAGTCGCGTCGGCTCAGGATTTTACGGAGCCCTGGGAGAGGAAGCCTAGAAAAATTAGAGTGACAGCCACACATGTTTTTTTAAAGAGCAGGAAAAAACCCATCGAACGGTATGTGTTCCCTCAGACGGAAAGACTTAGGGTTAAAAAAATTATACAGATGTTTTAAAATTTTTTAAAAAAAATTTAAAAAAAATTAAATTTAAAAAAAATTAAAAAAAAATTAAAATTATACAGAATTATACAGATACAGATTACTTCTGTGCCGAACGAGTTTGTTAGGTGGACCAGTATTTATTGAGCGGCCTAACGTTTCGACCCGTTCGTCGTCTTCGGAGGCCTAAAAGTGGCTTGAGGATTCTGATGTTGCTATCTATCCGACCAAACGCCTCATCGACTCTAGCCTTTCGGATATCGTCTTAAGGCATAGCAAGAAATCCCGAACCCATGAACGAAAAGCTCACCCGCTGATCCACCGCTTCTGCGGAGCGACGCCGCTGCCGCAGTTAGTCGACAGATAGTGACTGAGACTCACTATACTATTCATTCTACACTATGTATACTGTGTATACCAGTGTCATTCTTAACCACATCCTTGTCACCACCGGTCGCTCTATAACTCACAATGCGAAATAAACGGCAGAAAGTCATCGGTGACCGAAGGACACTCATTTCGATTGTTCATTCGTGGATTTCGTGAAAGAATCCAGAACGCCTCCAGCGCTTTTCTAGACGAAATATCTGTCTCGATGGTCAAAATCGTGCACTTCACACCAAATTCGTTTCCGCCATGTTCCTCCACTTTATGCTTGCCCAGAGAATTCGTTAAGATGCCCCGCCTTTTGCACGCTAGATGTTCATTAACACGAATAGCAAGTACCCTTCCGGTTTCCCCAATGTATGTCTGGCTGCATGTTCGGCATTCAAGCTCATAAATAACGCCAACTTTGGCGCAATCCCCTACTTTCCCGTAAGGACATACACATTTTGTTATTTATACATATCTCGAAACGGAGATTAATTTTGCGACAGCCCAATAAAAAACTTAAAAGAAGTTACACCGAATTTTCCTTTAACAAAAAATGACTAACCGTCTTATTGAGTCTGTAGTCTAACCCTGAAGGTGATTTGTAAAAGTTTGCTTTGATTTCAAAAGTGTTAAAGCTAGCTTAGAACAGTGTCTAATTTGATTTGAAAAGTGTTCAGTTCGACGTGAACATGGTATATTTCTGTGCACGTCTTCAATGGGGGGATGGGGAGGGGAGGTCGTCCAGTTGTGTTCCAGGTGTAGCTCACTGTTGACGCTGGTGGTAGAACGTCGCTTCTGTACTCATTTTCCACTAGTTTCCGACAGTCAGAGGTGCCGGCTGTTGCGTGCACCCGATATCAGGGTTCTGGTTCGGATTTCCAGCCGAGGCCAACCCAAACCTTCCATCTCCTCGGCGTCGATGAAGATGAAGTGGTACCAGACTGGAAAGGACAGAATGCGCGGCGCGTCCCAATAAGAGACTGGCTGACACCTACCTCTACCCTTTTTGTTTTTGGGATTCATGCATACATGCTACGTTATCCAGCTCCTAAGGTAGTCCCTCAAATCTGAAGGACCTGTAGTAGGCGACCATTGCAGCTGCTGAACACTTTCGGACCGATACGATTAATTGCGTAACCTCGGTGCCTTATAAATGAAGATGCAAAGAGAACCTAACCGTAAGTGCAGCGAAGCGTTATACGGCATGTGCGAAGCGAATGCTTTAAACTAGCCTCGCAGGCCGCTTGAGCTTGCGATTCTCACTTGTACCAGGCTCAATATGCTGTTACAGGATGTTTTGTTACGATCAAAACTCTTGCGCCAGGCGGGACTCGAACCCGCATCTTCTGCTTTCCGGGAGCGATGTTCGCCTTACACCACCGGCGCTGTTTGACCGCACGTAACATCCGCGATATCCTCCAGGTCTTTCAGCACCCACCCGTGATACGGGGATTGCTCATCCCCGTATCACGGGTGGGTGCTGAAAGACTTTAAAGCATTACCAGGTTCAATAATTCTTGTCCGAAAATTTCACCATTTTTAATTTTTTCAACTTTATTGAGCAACAAGTCTAATCAACAATATAATCACCGCAGTTATCCACAACAGTGCCCCATCGATTGAGCAGGTCGCCGATGCCCTTCGCCCAGAACTCCGGGGGCTGCGACTCAAAGAAGTCCGCGATGTCGGATTTGAGGTTGTCGTAGTCGGTGAATTTTCTTCCGGCCAAGTGGTGCTTCAGCGGACGGAACAAGTGGTAGGGGGCGAGGTCCGGGGAATACGGCGGATGGGCAACCGTCTCCCAGCCGAGCGTCGCCAACTTCTGCTGGGTCTCCTTCGCCACGCGGGGCGCGCCTTGTCGTGCAGCAGGTGCACCGAGGCCCGTCGGGAAGCTAAGAGAAACAAGTTAAACACGTGTATCTTACCTTGCTTTTCTCGGATGGCGGCGGCTAGTTTCTCGAGCTGATCGGTGTAGATGGAATCGGTGACCGTCCTGCCTTGCGGGAGCAGCTCGAAGTACAGCATGCCCTTGGCGTCCCACCAGCAGCAGAGCATGATCTTCAGCGGGTGTTCCCTGTCCTCAAGGCTCGTGTCGCCGCTCTCCAATCGATTGAACCAGCGCCTGACTGTGCGTTGGGACACTGCATCCTCCTTGCACGCTCTGCAGATGTTGGCGACCGCGTTGCCCAGCAGCCTCGTAGTACACGAACGTACGAACTCGACCTTGGTCCATTTTAGCTTGTACTGGTAGCTAGACGCGGCGACTGCGCCTTATATACCCCTAGCGTGGAACTTTGGAGAACCTTCTAGAAGGTTTTCACACTTGCCTGATATTATAACACTTCTGAGGAAAATTACAGAATTTTGAAAATTTTCGGACAAGAATTATTGGACAGCCTGGTATTATACATTGTCCTCTCTTTCTCGTTTATTCTCGTTCAGGTCCATGTCCCTTCTTACTCCATGTTCCCCGAAGGCTTCCCCAGGTTCTGTTCCCGTCCTGAAGACATGCTTTCAGGCAACGATTAGCGAACACCGGGTGCCGATAGCTATGGCCGTCAACGAGTATTCTCATGTTTGGTTCAAGAGCGCGAACGTGGAAGAGTGAGTGCTATACGCTTACATTCCTTTCTGCACCCCAGTATTGCTTGAAAATTAATTCGCCCCGTCGTGTTAATTATTAGGTTGCGTCTTAGCCTCTCCCCGTTCTAACGATTTCAGTATTTTTTCGACATTCCTAACATCGGACAACCACTAGAAAAGTACCTTTTACGTACCTGGGCGTCCCACCATGCATACCTTCTTCAGTCCTCCACGTTTCGTACTGAATTCATCAAGCATTTGTTAATAGACGATGATGGTCCTCCAAGTTCAAGAATTTTAAGTTTGAATTTGCTAACAAGCGAACTGTCTGAACGGTAAGCCGGAACGGCACGAGCGAGTACTGTAGGGAGAATCCCCGTCCTCCAAATAGTAACAGAACATGTTTTGTTTTTGCCGAATCCTTGAGGCAAACGAGTACGAGGGTGTAGTGGTTAAGGGTCCGCAGAGCGAGCTCTTCACGGCAGCGCAAGAACCCGGTGTCGTGACTGGGTGGCGCAGTGGAAGAGGGCACGCCTCATGTTCGTGACGTCCAGGGTTCGGTTACCATGCTACGTCACGTTTTCGCACTTTTACCATAGTATCGGATTTCCATAGTGATTTCCATATCTGAACTTGTTTTTGGAGTTTGCTACGGTAAGATGCTTTTGATACTTACCAGTCGTACGTCGGCCTAGCGGCCGCCTACGACTGGTTGGGGGCTTCGCCCCCATAGGACGCCATGGCCGCTACGGGTTTCCTATTCTTCCCTAGGCCTTCTGACCTTTATGTTAATCGAGATGAATCGATTGATCCGACATCAGATTCGTGTTCAGCGACCTCGATTACCCCCAGGGCCGAAGTTTCGCGCCACTTGAGCGCCATCCTCAAAAAATCGATAGTATCGATCGATATCGATTGGTCGACTTCAGATTCGTGTTCAGCGACCTCGATTACCCCCAGGGCCGAAGTTTCGCGCCACTTGAGCGCCATCCTCAAAAAATCGATAGTATCGATCGATATCGATTGGTCGACTTCAGATTCGTGTTCAGCGACCTCGATTACCCCCAGGGCCGAAGTTTCGCGCCACTTGAGCGCCATCCTCAAAAAATCGATAGTATCGATCGATATCGATTGGTCGACTTCAGATTCGTGTTCAGCGACCTCGATTACCCCCAGGGCCGAAGTTTCGCGCCACTTGAGCGCCATCCTCAAAAAATCGATAATATCGATCGATATCGATTGATCCGACTTCAGATTCGTCTTCAGCGAAGGGCCGAAATTTCGTGCCGCCGACATGTTCGGCACGTCTACGGCTCGCCATGCACGGTTGCCGACGTGTTTGGCACGTCTGCGGCTCGCCATGCACGGTTGCCGACGTGTTTGGCACGTCTACGGCTCGCCATGCACGGTTGCCGACGTGTTCGGCTGCCGCGCCCCAACTCAAGTGTGACGGACGCACACACACACGCACACACACACGCTTGCTGCTTTATATATAGTAGGATTATTTGTCGACATCTCGTAATTCACCAGCAATGTCCGAAATATGCCAAATGCGATTTTGTATGAAATATTTATGAAATAACTTCAGCACCAATGATACACAGGCACAAAGTGCATAAAACAGTAAGACTGATCACAGTAGGGGCAATGTATGAAGGCTACAGTTTCTTCACATCCTGACTCATCACATGGGCCGAGGTCTTCCGGGAATGCCATTCCACTTGGGTTTTCGAAGCCACCAAGATGTTGGTGATGATGATGTTGGTGGTGATGCTTCAGTTTCATTTTTTCAAAAAAAAATCTAAAGCAGTGGCTAGTACCTTCTCTGGTGCGAGATTGCTTCACAGTTCCTGCCCAGTGTATTCCGCTTCAACCCAAGCCTGGAATCGCTACAGAGTCCACTTCCCCAGTTCCCAAACTTGTATAGTACAACAATTCTAGTATAGCCAAACCTTGGCAGCAGTTTGTTACAACCGCGCGACTTTGTAAGCATAACAGAGGCGAGAACACTGATCGAGGTGGTAAGTCAAGTTGAAGATCATGTGGTCCCCTCCTACACTGTGAGTGCACTGGTGGCACTCACCTCACCGACACTAACAAATTGCATTTGAAGCATTTTTCTGGCATTCCGCCGCTGTTTCATGTTGTTCCTGCGTCAAAATTTCCTACATTGACAATGAGAACAACTTTGGAGTAAAAGTTTCATACAAAATCGCATTTGGCATATTTCGGGCATTGCTGGCGAATTACGAGATATCGGCAAATAATAAGTAATAAAAACATCTTACCGTAGCAAACTCCAAAAACAAGTTCAGATATTGAAATCTCTATGGAAATCCGATACTACGGTTAAAGTGCGAAAACGCAACGTAACATGGGAACCGAACCCTAGACCTCACGAACATAAGGCGTGCCCTCTACCACTGCGCCACCGAGTCCACGGCACAGACGTCTTGCGCTGCCGTGAAAACCTCGCTCTGCGGACCCTTAAACATTACACCCTCGTACTCCTTTGCCTCAAGGATTCGTCGAAAACAAAACATGTTCTGTTACTATTTGGAGGACGGGGATTCTCCCTGTAGTACTCGCTCTTGCCGTTCCGGCGTACCGTTCCGACAGTTCGCTTGTAGGAACAATGTCAAAATTGCAGCCCTGAATGAAGCTGTATGAATGCATGGGCAAAGACTAGTTCGGATTCGCCTATGGAACGCAATCGAAATTATGATCGTGGGGCACTGTCTAGCGAACAGTTAGCGGATTGCCGTCATTGCTCTCTTCGAGTGATTGGCATTTTGTGTTGCTCTAAAATTGCTCTAAAATAAAATTCTAGGTTTCAGTTGTGTTGTGGCATACCTAGAGTTATGTGGGTACATGGTAAAAAAAGGATAAAGAATGGTAAGCAAAGGTGCTGCTAAATTTTTATGGGACACGCCAGGCATTCTATTTCTTTATCGCTTTTAGCAAAGATTTTGAGTGCGCATTTGTCGTTTACCATGGCTAGTGCTAGGCAGTCAATTCACGAGCAGGCGTTTTATCCCTGTCAGAAAAGTCAGGCATCAAGTCACCGTCCCAGAGGGGAGGGAGAGTTGATCAGCCTGGGAAAGAGCCGCACGTCAAACGCTGACTAGGGATGTAGGAGTCTGAGCCCTCTCCGACAGCTCTTCCCGTCCTTTGCCTGGGATCGCGTAGAGCCCGCGACGGATTCGTGGTGCTGTGCGGATCTCCTTCCAATTGTTCCTCATCTGCTCTTCTATGGGTTTCTCGGACGTGCGTTACAGACGCATATCGAGGACATTCGGAGTTGTGCTGATCTCGTTCGCAGCCACGTCGCTGCCGCTTCTCACCGATGTGCACTCGGACATCGAGCCGCTCCAGTTCAGTCTCGTCGATGCGGCCGCAATCAAATCAGTGGTGCCGAATAAGCAGGTGAGAGGTTCGAAGGCTCTCAGTCAATCCGGAGTTTAAATGAAGTGACTGTTTTCAGCTGCTGCTGCCGGATTCCGTAGCTTCCCAGCATGGCCCCAGCTACTACTACCAGTTCGATCGTCTAGGTTTAGCAAATTGGCTGCTCGCTCAGCAGAAGGAGAAGCCCACGGCTGCTTTCTTCAACGCAGAGGTGAGTGAGTGTCGACTCACTGGGTCCATGTGCAGGTTCAATTTCTGGGTCAAATGGCTCCGGATGTGACCGCATTCAGGTCCTTCGATACGAGGTCAGCGAGGAAGAAGGGCTCATCCAGCCTCTTCTCCTGTTATCAAACTATTGGAAGTGCGAAGAAGATCATACGGGTTTGTGGAAGGCTTGAACACGCATGCGGGTGATGAGGTTGACAGTCTTCCTACTTAAGACGTCCGGATTGACTACCACCTCAACACGGAGTGTCCAATAACGACTCCGTTGCTGAATCTGGTCTTCGCCACGAAGCTCTCCGGCAACGTAAGCAACGTGACTTCCGATCCAGCCGCGAATTGGTGAGTGACCCCTTTCTGTTCCTCTTGCTCCCTGTGCGTTCAAAGAATCTACGGAGGGCGGCGACGATGTACCGACCTATTCAGGTCCGCTGAGAGTAGCTCGTTATCGTGGACGGTGACTGAGCTGTCAAGGCATGGCGACTGTGCAGGTTCATTGAAAGCCAGGGTTCATCTCAGTGCGGGGGGACCGTCGCAACCGGCGCACGTCCACGTCGTATTTCAGGTGTGTTTTCAGCCGCTGTTCCTTCATTCAGATGTCCGTGTCCATGTATGAACCCTTTTTGGGTTCCGCCACGCGTTCTGCTTTTACGGTACGATGAATACCTATCTGATCTAAACAGTGGCTCCGGAAAAGGTATTCTCACTGCTTGAGTGATCGTAGGACGTTACCACTGGTTGAGCCAAGGAACATGCAGGACGTTCAAAAATAACCTGATGAAGGCTTTTATTTCAACTGTGAAGCAACTAACCATTTAATAGAACTACGCATAAATGACAACAACATAGACACTAGGCAACTCTATATTGGACCTGATGCGATTATAGTGTTGGCTAGTGTCGATCAAGCGTAAGGTAAAGTAGAATTTCAAACAGTGTGTTCACTTATTGGGCAGAAGAATTACAATCATCAAGGAAAGTGGCTCCCTAGGCGCGAACACAGAGGTCCAAACGCTTGGTGAAGTTTTCGACGATGTGCCGCCGGTCATCTAGAGATACTCGGTTCCACTTCCGGCGCAGAAATTCCTTCACTGACTCCAGACGCTGTCACTTGCTACAGGAGGCCCTGACCTGCAGAGGACCTTACGCTCTAGTCCATCACGTTCCGATCCGAGAGGAAGTGACCACTCAGCAGACTGATAGAGCCCGGGAAACTGGCCCTGTATCACACGTGTGTGCTCTTCGCCTAATGTGCAGGGGCTGAGCCTTGTTGAAACGTCGACTGCTCGTGGTCGACGCGCTGCTGGGTCCATAGAAGTACCACGTCCTCGAGGATGTTCCGTCGAGACACGTCTTGTCTCGTTTTCACTCAGTGGTCCAAAAAACCAGGGGTTTCTCCTTTGGCACAGATTCCATGCCAAACATGACCGTCTTTGGATCTTGTCGATGTTCGACGTTGGCGGAGGTGGCTGGGCACTCTATGAACTAGACCCTGTTCTTTTGTAGGTTGTGAGCCTGCTCCTCGGTGAGCAGCTTCTCGTCCATAAGCAGTACTCACTCCCACCCGCGACCTGTTGAAGGGCTGGAGTCCGAGATCCTTTTTGGTTATTCAATGCACTGACGTGGAACTTACATCGGTATCACAGGCGATTTTTTCTCTACAAAAACCATCGAATTTCGAATCCCTCGCTTTTCGATGTTTCCTTATATCCGTGACGCACTGTCATTGCGCTTTCTTCTTCTCTGGACGATCACGTTCCTGACCAAGCTCCTTGACGAATCGCTGCAGAGTCGATTGAGCGGCACCGAGCAGGCGGACGATGTCGCATTTACGCTTCCCCTGACGATGAAGCTGCAAAACCTCAGTGTGATGGTTTGATATCTGGGGCCGGATTCATCAACCACTTACCGGCTGTAAGTGGCGCAACTAACCACGAAACCCGCCATTCGGCCGATTCATCAAAACGTGGTTAGTTAAATCCGGCCTCAGATCCGGCGTATCCGTTACTAGGCTTCACTGCCCGGTAACCGCTACCGGGGTGCATCGGCTGCGCTCCACGGCTAAACTGTGACCCAGACGCAACGAATTGCCATCACTTACCGTGAATTTGATGAATCGCAACTCGCGGTTAGTGAGCCGCTGACGGATAGTAACGGTAACGGGTGATAAGATTTACCTCCGTTTTTGTTGATGAATCCGGCCCCTGGAGAAAAACCGTAACCGAGGAAAATCGAAATTGTAACCGGAACGAAAACACGCTCAATCGACAAGCTCGCACAGTAAAGCGTCAAACTTTAATCACGTTATCAGAACACCCTGCATTTGTTCTGCGATTTATAACGCGAAAGGTATTAGGTTGAGTCATAATTTTTGCAACATTTCTGGTTTTTTTTTCGGAATTCAAAGTAAACACGTTAATGTGCTATATTCTGTTTGAAACGGTGTTTCCTAGCGGTCATTTTGAGTTATGGTTCATTAATTTTTCTTGCGTTGTTGAAACGCTTTATTCACTAGAACGATGGCCACTCAAAAGCGAAAAAGTGTGTGATTTCATCTTAATTAGTTCAAGCTCGGCATCGTCCCAGCTACGGGGGTCAAGCACATTCAGGAAGTTACCGGCGAGACCATTCCTAGCCGAATGAATTATTGGAGATGGTATCAGAAGTTCCTTTCCGCCAAGAGGGGCAACAAAGAAAACCACTCCCGGGAAGATCAACATCCTCCACACCTCCCAGTGAACTACCGCTCGTTGGCTGCAGTAGATTGGAAGGTCGCCAAAATCGCTTTCGCCAGTACCTTATGCGTTGACGGAAACCCAAGTAATCGCTGTGCTTCCGACTGCCGAGAGCTCCGGCTCCGGTCAAGGCGAGGGGACCTGGATCGAATCCTTACCAGCGATGAAAAGCGGATGCTTCACCACAATTGTAAAACCGGAAAGCAATAGCTGGAACGCAACGAGCTGGGGGTTCTGACGACAAAACCGGAGCGCACCGAAAGAAGATCCAGCTGTGCGTTTGGTGGATGAGTAGTGGTCCAGGGCACCGGGAGCTGCTCCACGTGGCCAAGCCATCCTCGTCGCTCTCTTTGGCCAACAACTCGACTAGCTCCAGCAAAAATTAGTGAGAAAGAAGTTGATACCAGCCAATGTTTCATCCACCAGGGCAACTGCCGACCGCTTACGGCACTTGAGACACTGGCAAAAAGCTAGGAATTGGGCTGGACTAAAATCAAGCAACCACCATACACACCGGACATTGCGTCGTCTGATTGCCATCTGCTACGGTCGATGGAGCACTTCCTCCGCACTAGGCACTTCGCCGAAATCGATGAGGTCACGGCGTACACGACTTCTGCAGGGCGAAACCGACCGTATTCCACAGAGATGTAATCCACTCAGTTTATGAAAAACGGACGAAACTCATTAGAATAACGGCAATTTCTTCGTTCAAGTCAATCATTTTTCTTTTGTGGTATAACTTATTTTTGCTGGAAGACAAATTTTGTTGCGAAACTTATGACTCAACCTAATAGTTTTGTCTCGTAGGCTCAAAGCTTCCATACGTTGCATTTACACTGGCAGTTAAATAAATATTGCGTTGTATTGGAGGGAGCATGGCGTGACCTTAACATCAGACACATCGTAAGGGTTTCGCTTTCATGTTTTTCTAAATGATTCCTAGGGTATTGATAAATGTAGCTAAAACCTGAAGATGTTTTAAGCGTGCTTTGTTTCCTTTAAGTTAAGGATAGTTTTGATGCGAGTAAAAAGTTTTCAACCAAACGAAAATCCGCAAGGGGAATTATGATTAAGGCGTAGTTTTTCTGCAGAAACCAGTTTTAAGAACGTTTTTCTGAGCTTTTCGGTGGATACATAACTGCTGTGGTGGTATCTAAGCTCGACCTGGCTTTTCCATGGAATTCGAGGAACATTAGAGAACGACAGTGCTTTAGCCACGAACTTTGGAACTTTTCTACGAGTGAAAATGGAAAACTGAAATAGGCGCGTTTCAAGGTAAATTTTTAAATAGGACGTTTTGGCTTCTCGACAAACGTGCAGTCTGGTTTGGAAAGTATCTGATGTCGAATAGAAAGTGCTTTGCGACGACGTCTACACTACACCTGCTAAGGGTCGAAACGCCGTAGTTTTTGTTTCAATGCTTCAGTGCTCTGATGCGACGATCTCCGGCGTGAACGTCAGTCTGGCCAATTCGGATACGTACCATTTGTCGATGGTGCGACGGAAGGTGATGGCCGGAAAATACTTCAGCGAACCAGAAATTCGAAAATAATTTCAAGGCGACAGCGCCTACCAAAGTCCAGTCTCTTTGTGTTGTCCCTATTCTTCAGGGCACGATTTGTGTAAATTTGAGTAAACCTTGCTATTAGTGCTGTACTACCACGAGATGTCCCTCTTGTTCACTTCTCACATGAAGCTCAGACCTCTTTGGACGACTCTTCAACCCTTACACTTCATGTTCTCTCGTTTTATCTCCACTTCCGAGTTGTTTCTATAATAGTTCTATCCCCAATAGTCATCTTTGCAATCGGTTTCCTCTGTAGCATATTACGCTCAAATCGGCTGTGGTGCTTCGTTCTCTTGTCTCACATGTGTAGTTGTCTTGCGGCACTGCAATGTTTCGGTCAGTTTGCAGTGACTGGTGTAAGATATAGGATCCAGGTGAACCGCCGGCAGTGATTGTTGAGGGCACTGTCGAGTTAACCACCTCTCGAAGTCGAATCCTCCTCGACCGACTATCTGTGTTCATTGCATGTTCCTATGTTTGTTTCCCAGTTGCTGGAGGTCTTCTACCTCACACCTTCGTATCTTCATCTTCCGAGTCAGTCAAACGACCTGGCGAGAGGTGCTGCTCACCCCGTCGCCGGTGGGTGCGTCGTTGTCCCAGTTGTACAGCTACGTGTATCGTTTTGTGACAGTTGTTGGTGATTCAGTTGTATTTCGACGCGGTTCCATATGAAGGTAGGATTGTTCGAGTGCTAATAAATATACGGTTATTGGAAGCTGTGCTGTTGTGAAGATGTAGGACAGATAAGAAACTGCGTTGAAAAGATGATGGATTGCTTCGAAAACGGCGCTGCAATTGAGCAGTCAAATTCGAGGTAGGATATGTTCGCTATTGGACGATTAGCAACTGGAAGGGTCGATTTGCCAGTTCACTTATCAAGTTATAGGTGCTAGGGGCCTATCTTGAGAGCAGGGAGTTTCCTTCTTGTGTACTTACCTACACATAGCTTATATCTTTATTACGTAACAGGGTGGATACGGTAGCGGACACGGAGACGGGTAACGGGCAGAAGAGTCCGGGCCGAGCCACCGGGGGCGAGCCGAGGTCTAGACTGACGAAGCCAGGCGTGGCTTCGTCTTCGTAGACGAGGTGCGGGTGTAACGCGACAGCTGGGTGTACCGACGGCTGTCTGTGACCCGACACACTTAAGAAGAAGTTTCACGGGTATGTAACTCATTCCTTGTACTTGAGCATCTGTGATCGTCGACGAAAGGCCTTAGGCCTGAGTTATACTCCCGCGGGAGCATCCGCGGAAGGGCGGGAATCGCACCGAGACCCTCACCTCGCCTCGCCGCGCCCGCCTCCGCCGTGCACCATTGTTCCGCGGACGTTCCGCGGATGCTCCCGCGGGAGTATAACAGAGGCCTTACGAGCACGGGAAGGCAATCAAGATCGATCGAACCTCCTCATTTATTTATTTATTATTCATTTATTTACAAGTGCTCCGTCACGCCTATCGGCGTGCCTCGCACTTGCGCGCTTCGCGCGATGTTGCAGTATCTCTAAGCTTAGGACAATCACATCGAGCTAGCTGCTCTACTTCTACAGCTTTTTCCCCTACCTAAGAGTACAAAAGGCTCGGAGTACATACAGTATATAGTATGATAGGGCGATCTATTGGTTCCTCACTACTGGTCCGCCTTTAGTGAAACGGTCCCGCATTACTGCTACTGGTCCTCCTCAATGATCCACCCTTAGCGGACAACGTCTTCGGTACACTTTCTGAGTCCCCAGGCACATTGGACGACGACTTCGACACGTCTACCTGAATTTTTTACGCTATTTTCGAGAGCCGTACTTTAATATCGCTTGATGGTGATCGATACTTCAAAAACGAACTTCAGATTCGTGTTCAGCGACCTCGATTGCCCTAGGGTCGAAGTTCCCAGGCAGGGAGAAGACGTCTGGGTATTTTTCGTTATTTTCGAGTCGTAATTTCCCCGCCCCCCCCCCCTCCTCCTCCCCAATTTCCCCCTATTTTATGGCTAATTTCTGCGGCGGCGCCCATCGATAGTACGATTTATCGCTTACCGCGTTATTATAGAGTATGATACGTATATGACAACTGTAGTTGTACTCTCACAAAAATTTCCAATAATCGAGTATATTCGAATAGCGACGATATTCGAATATTCGAAAATTTATTCGGGCGCAACCAGCGTATTGGGAGGGAAGATCATTTCATCAAAGCAAATACAGGGTGTCTCAAAAAATGCATACATTGGTTGAAAAGTGATAACGTTGCTCACGGTAAGGTTACTGAAGAAGTTAACGGCTCATATGAGAGCTTAAGAAAGTGGAAATTTTCTGACATATGGATGGTGTGGATTGCGCCATCCACTCATCTTCATCTTCTCATCTCTCATCTGCATTTTACATTCGATTGTGATTCACTTCAATACTTGTAATTTCTCCTTGAAAGAACCGTATCGTTCGATCTGTGCTTGTTTTATTGTTTAAAACTTAAAAACACTATAGCTTGCGAAAAATGCAGGGTATCCTAAAAAAAATGCAGGTACTAATTGAAAGGTTCTAATATGCTTCTAGTGAAGCTTTTGGAGCTGCTCGAGACTTATAATAAAGCGCATGGTAGCGAGATTTCTGTGGTGTGCAATTGATCAAGATTGCGCCATGACTTGCCTGAGACCTTGCATTGCAGACTTGAATGATTGTGCATGGGCGACGTGAGTGGGTAGTGCTTTGAGAATTAGTCGCCGATTCGCCTTTGCACTTCGAGGGACACTCATGTCGGCTGTTAAACGTTGAGCGCTTCAAATCCTTTTCTAGACGAGAGATCGGTCTCATACGTCAGAATTGTGCACTTTCCGTCAAAGTCCTCTCTCCTGTGCCCCTTCACTCTGTGCTTGCCGGTGGACTAGTTAAAATACCATGAAAGCCTCTCAAGCGGCAATGTGAACGTACATGAGATAACGACGAAAGTGTGGATCGAGGTGGAGTTCATCAGGAGTGTCGGCGCCGAATCCATCTTTTTCGTGTTCGATGCTAGACTCCTCATGGGACAACCCTCTACGCGTACGACATTGCACAGCCGACAGCCAGGATGAGCTCAAGCAGAAGGCGCAACTGCGGCAGAAAGCCCTAGCTGACAGAGTGAAGACAAGGTTTATCAGCCTTAAACTTCGCATTGGACCCTTCTGGACTGCCAAGAGAGGTGATCAAGTAGATGGAGGTATTCCCTCGCCAGTGAACTGTGCGGCTCAGGCAGAGGTCAGAGTGATAAGCGCAGGATGGTTCATGTGTAGGGTGTTCACTGGAATCCGCTTATCCGTACACTGCGGCTGTAGATGTGCACAACGCCCATGGATGAGATTTTTAAACATCTGTAAAGGGAGCAGCCACTGATGTGAGTGATGCGAGTGCTGTGCCCTGCGAAGGAAACGAGGAGGCGTTGCAGCTGGTGAAGAAAACATAGTCAGATCTGCCTGGGGCTTGAAGAGCGGGATGGGTGAGGAATCGAGATGTTACAGCTGAAGATGTCTCGTACCATGTGATGATGAAGGAGCAAGCCTGCACTGATATGAGAGCGTCGTCGAAAAAATCTGAAAATCATCCAATGAGGCCGACGCCAGAGGTGTGCACTTAACGGTTTACCGATTTTCCGATTTACCGGGCTTATTCCTCTAAAATTTTTGACGAAATTTAGCGAAATTTTAAATTTCTGTTAAACTGATATTAGTAGGTCGTGTAAGTCGATTAAATTTATGTTAATTGCCAATTTAACGAAGTTTTAAATTTTCGTAAAATTTCGTTAAGAGGTGCTCGTGAGCCACTTCCTGTTTAGGCATATTAAAGTCGCTTTCATTCAACTAGTTTTTTTTCTGCGTTATTCAAATCTCACTTTGATTTCTCATCGGACTCGGCAGGTCAAAAGTTTAGCATGGCTCCCAAAGCTAAGGTCGCAGACGTAAAGAAGGTAACAAGGATGTATACCTAGAATTCTGCAAAAGAAGTAGACTGGAATTCTTGAATTCGGAATGATTGGATAAGATGAATAATCCGGCAAAATGCCGCTGAGCTCGCGACCGAGCTGAGTAACGATCCGAACATCGAGCGCATTCTCATTGTGGCAGTTCAGAAAAGAGAATTTTTTTAGAGATCCTATAGAACGACAAACGCCCTCTAGCTAGGGAAGGGTTCCGACCTCCCATGGAACTCCAAGTTGGAACCAGGATGATTAGAAAGAGCTCGGAATGCTGGTTACGAGTATGGGTGTCAAAATTGCAAAATGAAACTCCTGAGCAAGTTATGACATGCCGAAGTTGGATGGCCAAATCGCGGGCTGCGAAAGAGCTGATGGGTAGATAGCGTAGAGGTAGTACACCCGCTCATCCCGTGTAACGTCGTTGATTCGGTCCCCATTGCGCCGGTATTTTGCACATCATGATTTATCTTGGAAATGGCACTTTATTTTAAACTATGACACGTGTTTGATTAAATAGTCGGGAAACCATCATACACGTTTGTAACAATGCTGGAAGGCAAAAAACTGCTATGGTGACATTTCTATTTGCTATAATATTTTGCACAAATAGAGTCCAAATCATCACCTGTATCACCTGTCACCTGTCGTTCCGTGGATCATCGACTTGCTCCAGCAGCGTCTCCATTCGTCCCTGAGTGGTCCAATGGATCCTCCTCGCTCGAGGGACACGAGGAGCGTCATATCCGTCGTTCAGGGCTTTCACGGAGGAGCCACGAAGGAGTTGGTGGGCGTCCTGGTGTTCTCTTGACATCCCGCGGAATCCAGTCGGTGATGGCTCTTGTCCAACGGGTGTCTGCGAATCGCATTACGTGGCCGTTCCACCTAATTTTCGACGACTTGACCCATGCGACAGCGTCTCTGATCTTCGAACATCGGCGAAGCTCGGAACTCCGGAGGCCTTCTCTCACTTGCGTGAGTCGTGTCACATCGAGCATCGTCCTCTCGATTCCACGCTACGCGACGCTGATCGCGTGTTCATCCTTCTTTCGTATAGCCCAGGTCTCTGAGGCGTATGTTAGGGCAGGAAGAACAGTGGAGTCGAATAGGTAGGCACGGAGTCGGACGTTCTTCGTCTTCTTCGAGACTTCTTCGACGCTCTTGAAAGCTCCCCATGCCGCTTGTTTCCTCCTGCTCAGCTCTGGTAGGTCGTTGGCCAGTATACATTGGATCCGATCGAAAATCTTCGGATAATTGGATGATTCGGATAACGGCGATTTTGCGGACCCCGGATTTTTGATGATACGGATAACGACAATTTCGCGACACCGGATTTTTGGATGATTCGGATCGGGTTACCGAATCCAATGTATATTGGCCACATTGACTTCGCGACCCAGATAGACGTAGCTGGAGCATTCCGAGATGTTCGTTCCGTTGAGCGAGAATGGGGCATCAGAAACTCGCCCGGTCCTCCTGAACATCGTCTTCGTAAGATTCAGCTGCAGTCCAACGTTCCCACATACACGACCGAAGTCGGCCAGCATTCACTCCACCTGACTGATGCTCGGTGTTATGAGCACGATGCCTTCAGCGAAGCGCAGACGGTGCAGCTGCTGGCCGTCGACCTTCACTCCCATGTCTTCCCATTCTAGTTCGAGCATGACGTTTTCGTGGGTGGCGCTGAAGAGCCTCGGGTATATGGTATCCCTTGCCGAACACCTTTCTTCACGTCGATGACGACATCGTTGTAGAATGGAGAGATCTGGGTCATGAATCCACTCTACAGCTCTCGAAGGACTCTGATGTTCTGAGTAGGAACACCCTGAGTAAGCAGAGCGTCGAAGACCGCTTCAGTTTCGATGGAGTTGAATGCCTTCTTCAGGTCGATGAACTAAGACACAGCGGCAGCCTGTACTCTCGCGACACTTCGGTGAGCTTCGTAATGGTGTTTATATGGTCGATCGTGCTGAATCCTCTCCGAAATCCTGCTTGTTCGCATGGCTGTCCTTCGTCCAGCGTTCTGCTAATCCTATTCAGGACCACTCGAGTGAACAGCTTGTAGACTACGGACAGCAGGCAGATCGGGCGATAGTTGCCAATGTCGTGCACCTCTCCCTTCTTGTAGAGCAAGACGGTCTTGCTGATCTTCCGCTGAGATGGAACCTTGCACTCCGACAGGTATCGTGTGAAGAGCCGCCCCAAGATGTTAATGAGCGCTGGCGGAAGGTTCTTCAGGTGTTCGGGTCTGATCCTGGCAGGGCCGAGTGCTGTACGTTTCTTCACCGACAAGATGGCGTGTCGGATCTCGGAAGGGAGAACAGAGGGAACGACGTTTCAATCCTGCGGAAGATGGCATGGGGGCAGGTCCTGCCTGGAACAAGGCGGTGCTTCTCGCCATGCACCTGCAGTTTTCTCCTTGACCCGGCGTCCATGCCGGGAACGATCTCCCTCCTCGTCGATCCAATTCTGCGCGTCCTCAATGTCACTGCATGTGGGATTCGGCCCGCTCCGGAGAATCCTCGACGTCCTCCAGCGGATGGTGAAGCGAAGACGGCGGACAGACGCGACCGTCTCGGCCGGCGGCAGACAGGAAACTAAGGCCTGCGCGTGTCGGCGTTCATACTTCGCCGCAGCGAGTCGATGATGCGCATCAGACGTATGGCGCGGCGGGACCAACAAGGCGCAGAGACTCTGCGTCTTTTGAAGAGTCGTGGTGAAAGTCACGACATATTCCAATTCCATTCCAGTTACCAGTGGGGTCCTCAAAGGAGGTGTTCTGTCACCAGTTCTTTTTATCATTTACATTTACATGATTCCCTCTCTGGCTGTTGAGTGACTTGCAAAATGTTCGATGATGACATAAAAATATACACAAAGAGGAAGGAAGACCACGCTGCCCTCCAGTCTGCAATAGGCGCAGTTGCGGATTGGCCAAGGATGTGGAGGCTTCGCTTATTAGATGAAAAGCCAAGTGGTTCATCTTGGACAGCAGTCCAACAGAAATTCTTATTGCCTTGGCGAACAGCAACTATATGGTATGCATTCTTTACGTGACCTGGGATTTATTCTAGACACTAAATTTTCCTTCAGTCAGCACTGTGAATATACGGTTAAGAGAGCTGAAAGAGTTGTGCATAATATATTCAAATCTCTTTAAATATTTTTTAGATTAATATGAATAAGCAAGAAACTAATCTTTATGGTTCGTTTCGCCACCTTCCTTCATACCAACCTTTTTAATTGTAACACCTCCCCGGTGGCTCATCAGTGAAGAAGGGAGGTGTTATAATTTTAATGTTATTTATTTTCATTGTTTACACAATAAAGGTTTTATTTTTATTTATTTATCTATTTATTTATTTATAATGATTGTATAGTATTCTTTATTTTTTTACTTGTTATATTAATTACAAAAAAATTAACAAAGAGTTTTTATATAATTATTTTGCATTTATTTATTTATTTTATTTTATTTTAAACTTGAATTTGATAAAATTTGTTAAATTCGAAACGAGTTTTTGCGAAAAACTATTATTAAAAAAATAAAAAAAAAATAAAGTAGTTGTAGCTGCGCGGCCGGTCTCCAGGTCTTCCCTCCATATAAAGTATCAATATTTATTAATAAATAAATATTACGATACATGTTATCATTACGGTATTCATTTTATTCTTTAATTACTAGGTATGGAGTTGCTACTTCCAAGTAATTCCATTAGTACATCACTGATACACACCATAGCGCAACAACTCTTCATCCACTTATTCATTCAAATTTTATAAAAACAATGTTTAAATAAATTGACTGGCGTGCTCTGCGATAGAAAGATACCGGAGCGCTTGAAATCGAAGAGCTACAGAGCAGTCATCCGGCCAGTAGCGATGTAGGACGCTGATTGTTGCTCTGCCAATAAGGAAGTTGAAACGCGCCTCAGCGACATGGAGACGAAGATGCTGCGCTGGGCGGCTGGAGTCACGCGCATGGACCGCATCTGAAACGATGCCATTCGGCAGAAGTTCGGTGTCGCGCCGATAGCTGACAAGATGCGCGAAGCTCGCTTGCGATGGTACGGCCACGTTGGGCGTTGAAAGGAAGACAGTGTCCACAAGATAGGCCTTAACTTCGAGGTAATAGGAAAGCGGCCTGGAGGACGTCCGAAGCAGCGATGGGCTGATACGTTACAAATGGACTTGAGAGTAGCTGGTGTCCACGCCGATCTAGCGCTGGATCGGCAAAGGTGACACCAGAATAGCGGACCCCACCACGAAGCGGGACAAACGCTAAAGAAGAAGAAGAAGAATGTTCAAATATATTCATGAATATGTGTAAAAAGGAAAGACGGAAAACTAGTTAAAACTTTTTAAGCGTCTTTATAAATCTTTTTGCTTTATTATAGTTGTCTAACATGTTATTCTTATATAGTATTTGTCTATTTTTAATAAGACATTCTTTATATTACCAACAATGAATTCTGTACTATATCCATTACCAGCGTCGGTCGCCGGCTCCGCAGGCGCCGACGCTGGAGTGTGCGGGCCACGCCAGGCTAGCCGGCTTCGCCGGCATCGCATCCGCGGGTCACGCCGGGCTAGCCGGCTCCGCCGGCGTCGGTATGGCGGGTCACGCTAGGGACGTAGCCAAACCTAGCTACGGATGCTTGCTCACCCAGCGTCGGTCGCCGGATCCGCCGGCAACCAACGCTGGGTAAGGAAGCATCCGTAGCGTCGAGCACGTTGAAACTTACGCCTACTCCAGACTGATTCCTAGCTTCGTACCACTCACTCAGCATGCCATCGAAAAGTTCACCGCAGCTTTTAATCGACTGATAGTGTATAAGCCACTTAATCACAAAGGTGGGATATGTATGTTCCTCACCGTTGTGTTTGTTGTTCTTTGTTGTTTCAACTTCTGCTATCACACGAATAAAAATCCAACAGCTTGGAAGGGTGTAGAAAGTAGAAAGTTTATGTGGGCGGGAGAAACTAATGGGCTCAATCCAACCAACTTAGAATGGGAGAATCTTACTTACAGCCTACAGAATCAGGCGCAAAACGGCTCGGGTAGACAGGGCTCATCGTGTTAAGTGGTTGTGAGTCCCTTTAAGAAGCACACGAGTAGATATAAGTGGTACAACTAGCAGTGGGGATCAAATAGGCTGGGGCGGGAGGTCCACGATGTAGGAACGCCCACTCCGTCGTTTTGTGCTGTATGAAGTTCAAAATTATCAGCAGCACTGGTGGGTTCTAGCCCTATGGTGAACCAAGTTAGATCACGTCTGCTGTGAACGGGCCTATATGTGCCTTCCTACCAAAGGGCATACTCTAACGTGTCGAGCGAGGAGCACTAGAATAGGGCCGCAGATTCTCACCACAACACTGACATCAACTTAAGACTCTCGAAGAGAAACAAAGTGAAACGGTGGCAAAGGCAGTAATGAAGAGCGGCAGTATGGATTAACACAGCAGGAGCTGTTCTCAAAAAAAGGGAAGGCAGAAGCTCGCACACATCAGAAGGTTATGCCCGAACACAGAGAAAGTAGCAAGAACAGGAATGAGCAGTGACCTCGGTCATGCACACAGGCGGCAGAGTCATACCCTGCGGTAACACAACTGTAGCAGCACCTAATTGCAAGCACTAATTGACCGGTAGCAAGGACAGGAGCCTTCAAATGGGTGAGTTCGAAGCAGTAGCCACCCAACACGTGCGCGGGCAGAGCCGCGGCGCCGGCCAGTTTCGCAACGCCTCACGTGTCCTCCTCGGCAGCGGCGATTGCTCACCTCCCTGCGCTTCCCTTCGGAGAGAGAAGTCGAGAACCTGCCTCAAACTTGGGTGATTAAACCATCGAGCCCGCCCGCGGAGTTTACGAAGTTTCCCACGGTCACGTTGAGACAAAAGAACCCTCCTCTATTATATATGGTGGGATCCTTCTAATATAATAAGCCGCTAACGTCTGTACGGGGCGGAGCGTCTGTACGGGGCGGAGCGTCTGTACGGGGGAGAGCGTCTGTACGGGGCGGAGTGTCTGTCCAGGGGGGGATCAGTGACGGTCTGCCTGGCCATCCGGTGCTGAACTGTGAGGGGGAATCGTGGGGGGAGGGGGGTTGTAGTTGTGCAACGTGCCTGGCGACTCAGTAGACGTGCCGAACACGTTGCCCAACGTGCCTGGCGAGTCAGTAGACGTGCCGAACACGCTGCCAAACGTGCCTGGAGATGCGGTGCTGGAGTCCTGTAAGGGGGAATCGTCGGAGGAGGGGGGTTGCAGTTGTGCAACGTGCCTGGCGACTCAGTAGACGTGCCGAACACGTTGCCCAACGTGCCTGGCGAGTCAGTAGACGTGCCGAACACGCTGCCAAACGTGCCTGGAGATGCGGTGCTGGAGTCCTGTAAGGGGGAATCGTCGGAGGAGGGGGGTTGCAGTTGTGCAACGTGCCTGGCGACTCAGTAGACGTGCCGAACACGTTGCCCAACGTGCCTGGCGAGTCAGTAGACATGCCGAACACGCTGCCAAACGTGCCTGGAGATGCGGTGCTGGAGTCCTGTAAGGGGGAGTCGTCGGAAGAGGGGGGTTGCAGTTGTGCAACGTGCCTGGCGACTCAGTAGACGTGCCGAACACGTTGCCCAACGTGCCTGGCGAGTCAGTAGACGTGCCGAACACGCTGCCAAACGTGCCTGGAGATGCGGTGCTGGAGTAGTGAGAGAGGGGGGTGTGTAGGGGGGGGGGGGGGGTAGTAGTTGTGCAACGTGCCTGGCGACTCAGTAGACGTGCCGAACACGTTGCCCAACGTGCCTGGCGAGTCAGTAGACGTGCCGAACACGCTGCCAGACGTGCCTGGAGATGCGGTGCTGGAGTCCTGTAAGGGGGAATCGCCGGAGGAGGGGGGTTGCAGTTGTGCAACGTGCCTGGCGACTCAGTAGACGTGCCGAACACGTTGCCCAACGTGCCTGGCGAGTCAGTAGACGTGCCGAACACGCTGCCAAACGTGCCTGGAGATGCGGTGCTGGAGTAGTGAGAGAGGGGGGTGTGTAGGGGGGGGGGGTGTATTTCGTTCAAGCGATCCGAAACTTTAGCCTTGGTGGTAATCGAGGTCGCTGAACACGAATCTGATGTTGATCAATCAATATCGATCGATATTATCGATTTTTCGCGTATTTCGTTCAAGCGGTCCGAAACTTTAGCCTTGGGGGCAATCGAGGTCGCTGAACACGAATCTGAAGTTGATCAATCGATATCGATCGATAATATCGATTTTTCGTGTATTTCGTCCAAGCGGTCCGAAACTTTAGCCTTGGGGGTAATCGAGGTCGCTGAACACGAATCTGAAGTTGATCAATCGATATCTGTCGATATTATCGATCTTTTGTGGATGCCATTCAAGCGGTGTGAAATTTAAGGCGTGTAGGTGGTGGAGGTCATCATCATCCTTCTTCCTTCTATATAATAAGCCGCTAAGGGGAGTGTAACTTCTGTCAGTCTGTACGGGATGCCGTGTCAGTCCAGGGCGACGTGTTTGTCCTGTCTGTCCAGGAGGGGTCCAGTAACGATACGCCTCTATCCGGTGTTGGAGGAGTGCGAGGGAAGTGTGAGGGGAAAATCGGTGACGATGACATCGACCGCCTTAGTCACCGTTACCTACCGTACCCTACCATAATCGGCTGAAATTTCAAAGAAGGATGTTAGATTCGTGATCAGCACGCTAATTAACCACCCCCCCCTAGGCGAAGTGTGGGCGAAGTTTTTTTTCGTAGCTCTACTCTACCTCTGGAGTGAGCGATCTCTAAGCAGGAGGGTGTAGACACTGCACTCTACTTCCCTTCAGTGCTTTTTCTCAAGAATTATTGACTTGACGTTTTGAATTTAAAACTACGCGGGTGTTTTGAATCTAGGCGGGACCTAATCGAAGCGCAGTGGCGCTCTCTGACTTTGCCGACGGATTCATTTTCTCCTAATCAAAGCGCGGTGGCGCTCTCTGACGTCTTCGACGGATTCATTTTCTATTTCGAGGAGTTTGACTTGCTTTTTGGGTGTTTCGCTTTTGATTAGCCTCATTGATTACGCTGCGATCCGTTGAACAGTTGAAGGAGGCATCCTGATATCGCTGATGAAGGGGTGGGGGTGAGACAACGGCTCGATGATTCGTTTCAGTCAGAGGCTGAGTCATTTTATCAACGAAATCGCTCCGAAGAAATCAAACTGTTGAAAAAGTACGGGTGAAATGGTTAGAAGTTCGAGCGTGAGTGTCTTCTGTTGTTTTTGATCGTTTCTGATGTTCGGCTCGCGTCTTCTGACGTCTTCGACGGATTCATTTTCTATTTCGAGGAGTTTGAGTTGCTTTTTGGGTGTTTCGCTTTTGATTAGCCTCATTGATTACGCTGCGATCCGGTGAACAGCGGAAGGAGGCATCGTGATATCGCTGATGAAGGGGGGGGGGGTGAGACAACGGCTCGATGATTCGTTTCAGTCAGAGGCTGAGTCATTTTATCAGCGAAATCGCTCCGAAGAAATCAAACTGTTGAGAAAATCCGAGTGAAATGGTTAGAAGTTCGAGCGTGAGTGTCTTCTTTTGTTTTTGATCGTTTCTGATGTTAGGCTCGCGTCTCCTGGCGTCTTCGACGGATTCTGTTTCTATCTCGAGGAGTTTGTCGTCCAATATGCTATGGCGATCCTGATCAGTAGCTACCGTGCTGCAGCGTAATACGAGAAATTGCTGCAGGATTCGTGTTTATCACCCCAAATAGCCCCCTTAGCACTGGGGAGAATCGGTGATGATGACATCGACAGCCTTTGTCACCGTTACCTACCGTACCCTACCATAATCGTCTGAAATTTTAAAGAAGGATGTTAGATTCGTGATCAGCACGCTAATTAATCCACCCCCCCCCCTCCTAGGGGAAGTGTGGGCGAAGTTTTTGGGAGTGTTGGCGAGGTCGAAGTTCGTTTTCAGAACTTCGATCGCCGTCAATTGATACTGATCAAATTATGGGGAGCAAAAAGCAGAAAATACCCGAGCGTCTTCTTCGTGCCAGGGGATTCAGAAGACGTGCGCAGTACGTCGCATGACGTTTCAAAGACGTCGCTCAACGTGTTTGGGGATTCAGGTGGACGTGTCGAAGGCATCGTCCAATATGCCTGGGGATTCAGAAGACGTGCCGAAGACGTCGTCAGCTAAGGGGGATCATTGAGGGGAACCAGTACCAGTAATGGGGGAACGTTTCACTAAGGAGAACCAGTAGCGTGGAACCAATAGATCGCCCTATCTTACTATATACTGCACGTACTGAGAGCCTTTTCTACTCCTAGGTAGGGAAAAACCTGTACAAGTAGACCAGCTAGCTTGATGTCATTGTCCTTAGCTTAGAGATACTGCAACATCGCGCGAAGCGCGCAAGTGCGAGGCACGCCGATAGGCGTGACGGAGCACTTGTGGGTAAGTATTTTGTGAAGCTCTCTTATCTTACTGCAAAAATATTGATTTGTTGAACAGACGGTAGCTACTCTAAGCGTTTCTGTGTGAATGACAGTATGTTTAATCATGATTGAAACTTGTGAGTCTACGTGTGAAAACCTGTTTACTTTAAAATTGAAAGAATCTGTTTTGTTGTATAAGTTGCTTTCAATTACATTTGTGTTCATTGTCGTGTGTCTTTTTTTAATTCCAATGAGTTTTTGTAAACTAAAGTAAGTATGTAATCAATGTAGCTCCCTGTGTAATTATGAACTATTAGGTTGGTGAAAAAGTCTTGTACCAAAAATTTTGAAATTTTTTCAAAGTTTAACGAGAACTTCTAAGGACTGTTTGGTGCTACGTAGTTGTAGCAAAAACATACTAGAATATTTCACATTCATGGCAATTTGCTTTTGAGGGCATATAAATGCTACGACTGTAGTGACGTGTGACTGACTCCGTGACTCGGACAAGGCTTCTCGACTGACTATCGCTCAGTCTCTCTTTTTTATTTTCCGTAATAAGCACTTTCTCGAGAATGTCGTCACCGGAGATAAATCCTGGGTCTTCCTCGTTAACCATACTCGGTAGGCCCAGTGGCTCCCTCAAGGAGAACCACAACCTCAAGGCGAACATTCACCAGAGGAAGGTAATGCTGTGCTGTTGGTGTTCTCGAGGAATCTCTATGATGAGCTCCTTGACGACGGCACCGCAGTGGCAGCAAACATCTACGCTACACAGCTGCAGAAGCTGAGCGAGGCCATGTCGCGAAAACGGCGGGGGATGAACGGATGCTCACCTTTTTCACGACAATGCTCGCTCCCCACTTTGCAAAATCGTTTCGCCAGAAGTTGCTAAAGCTTCGGTGGGAGGTGCTGCCCCACCCGCAGTATTCGACAGGTCTTGCGCCATTGGACTACTACCTCTTTCGAGCTCTCAAGCAACAACTAAGGGATAGGTGCTTCAACGACCGAACCGAACTGGAGTCTGAGGTGGAGCACTTCTTTGGGTCACAGCTGACTTCATTCTAGAAGGAAGGATTTCGTCTCCCCAGCAGATAGCAGAAGCTTGTAGATGTAAATGGTAGTTACTTCAAAGATTGAAGTCGCTCACAAAAGAAGCAATAAAATTTTGAAAAAAATACGCTGTGGTGCAAGACTTTTTCACCAACCTGATATAAGTGTGTCATCCGTATATTTAAGTGGTTTAAATAATTGGTTTCTATTTAAAATTGTATTCTTAGAGTACTCAAATTCAAACATTGACATGGTTAAATCAGCTAGTAACGTGCTAAAGTTAGCGCCTTGAGGAACTCCTTTATTTTGTTTAAAAATTATACTGGCGAATATGCAGTAACTATTTTTCAAGCGACTTTTATTTTTTATAATAAATTTTAAATTGAAATTTTATTATAAAAATAATAAAAGTTGTACTAATTGTATCCTTCTGTTTTCTGCTTATGTTCACCGTGTTCTTTGTTGATTTTTGATGTTGTGTTCTTTTTGCGTGGATTACCACGCAATAAGCAAGTATACAAGTGCTCTGTCACGCCTATCGGCGTGCATGCTCGCTTCGCACGATGTTGCAGTATCACTGAGCTAATAGTGAGGTCACTCACTTCAAGCTAGCCGCTCTACTTGTGGTTGGCACAAAGAAGAGTGGTACTGAACTTCCAGGGCGAATTACGGTGGCATCGCCCAAAAACACCCAGCTCCTTCAGGTAATCCAAGTCCCTCGAGTAATTATAATAAAACCCAACGACCGTTGGGTTATATGAAATCTTCTCGATTTACTGAGACAAATTTCTCAAATCAATTTTTCCATCATCAAAGAACAATCTCGTCTAATAGCACGCGCAATGCTTTTCGGTACTAATTGGAGCCGGAGGTTGAAGGGAGTGCGCTGTGCTTCACGCAGAAGGCGGCCAAGTAGCATAGAGACCGTTAGTGTATTGTTCTTGTTGTAGCCGTTAACCAAGATTGTTACGATCTTCTTTATTCGGCTTACGTTTCGGCGAGTTTCGCCTTCTTCAGAGCGAAACTTCCTTCTTCAAAACTCGCCGAAACGTAAGCCGAATAAAGAAGATCGTAACAATCTTGGTTAACGGCTACAACAAGAACAATACACTAACAGTTTAACAACGCCATGCCAAGATTTATCGAAAGTCTAACTTGGGCGGTTCTACACGATGTACCAGCATAGAGACCGTTCTCCGGAACTCTCAATTGAGTGTTCCTTCCACCATCCGAGCATCCTTCGACTATCAATCTCTGCGCTGTTCATTGTTACTAATTTCTTGAATGTATAATATTTCATGTATTTGTAACATAAATGGTACTTGACTGTCTTATGGCTGCACCGCTCCTTCAAGGCATCTTAACGAGGTTGGATCAGCCAGACTAGGAGTTCCGCCCCTTGCCTACTTCTGGGGAGAAACCGTGCTGTGTGATTATTTTACGAGCATGTGTAATCTTGTTGTGGGCAGAAGTCCGCTAAGTGGATGCCTATTACGGTTCGAGTGGCATTAACTGCGTGACACCAACTTGGTTTGGCGTAGTCGAGTCACGCATTCATCTCTACAACTTAAAATAGTATGTAGCGACACCATTGGTAACCCTTGGATCTTTGTCGTTAGGTGTTTAATGCCTGAGAGGCATGACAACCGTGTTTGACCAGAAGGGCACCACTGACCATTGGGCGGCACAAACTGGTGGAGGAATTGGGCGTGGAACAGGTTGCTCACTTTGACTTGAAACATCCGAGCAAGCACATCAGTTGATCGTACTCCCCAGTGAAAAGTGAACTCGGTGCGAATTCCCGGCCGAATCCCGGTGGGCAGTTCGTCGATGCGATTGATTCCTTGCAGGTCCAGGCGCATGCAGCGGCAGTTCTTATCGGCAGAGGAGGTCCGCCGTCCCGGTGCGGTTGCGGCGGCCGCCCAGTTATCGACCTCGGCGACCTGCACCACCGTCCGTCCTCCCGCTCCCACCGTTCGTTTGCGAGTGTTTGAGTTCTCCAACTGTCCTACGCTCTGCACGAAGCTGTGCTAACCTGCCTGACCGCGTTTCTGCTCGAAGGAAGGAAGGGCTCCGATTGTAGGCTTAGGTCACGATATTCTGCTTGCGTGGTGTTCAAATCCGAACCGGAGGCCTCGCCGTAGAACCTCCAATACGAAAGCACCGTCTCCCCTTATAAAGAGTGCTAGCCTAACATTAAACGAGACTCCGAATGGTGTGCTTTGCTAATAACAGCCACATTTTAAACCCAGCACTACTGCGATCTATCACTGCTCTCGTACCTTTGCATTGAAGGTGGTGCAAGGAGTCCTCCCCCCCCCCTCCCCCTCAGCACATCTTCAATTTCTAGAGTTTTAGTCTAGCCGCACGAAAGGTGTCCATCGAGGTTTGTTTATGCAAGCCCGTTCAGCGTTTTTATTTTATGAGTTTTGGAATGAATTTTCTGGATATTACGAGGGTGAATGAGGGTGCATCTTGATTTTGTTCCCAAGTTCCTGCGTTTTTAGGCGATATCGAGCGTGTAGAAAAATGTAAGTATTACTTGAAAGGGGATAACTTCGCTGCCATCAAAGGTACTGAAGAAGTTAAGAGCTCAAATGAGAGCCCAGGGAAATCTCAATTTTCTGACATATGAGCGGTAGTGATTGCTTCAGCACTCGTCCGAATTCTTCCCTTTACACTTGACTGATTGTGTTTCGCTTGAATTTTTGTCATATTTTCTTCCATCCTTAAAGGCTTCACTGGCAATAATGTTATAACCCTTCAAACAGTCCCTGCATTTTTAAGACACCCTCCATTTTGCCTCAGGCTGTAGTGTTTTTTTTTACTTTTTGACTTTAAAAAAGCGCAGCTCAAGCGATACGGCCACATTATGGGGAATGTACGATAAGTAGTCAAGCGTAACACGATCAGTCGAGTGTAAAATGCAAGAATTTAGACATGTGCGTGACGAAATCCCTGCCACCCTTAACTCAGAAAAATTCTATTTTCTTGCGCTTTCATATGAGCTCCTAACCTCTTCAGTACCTTTACTGGCAGCAGTGATCACCTTTCGAACAGTGCCTATATTTTCAGTACACTCTGTATATGAGGTGGCCATGCTCATTTTAAAATGGCGATCTCAAAGATCAGCCGTCTCATTTCGTGCTGCATTATCCCAGAAGAACGAAATCCAGGATATGATCGGGACAGAAACCCGGGAATGTTTGCAAGTTTTGCAGGGCGTAGCAGCTGCAGTCACACGTGCACTTGATATAACCCCTTCGAGCAGCTGCTCACTGCAACCTGTAAGTGTTCTGTAGTTAAGCTGAGAAAGAACGAGCCTGACTAACGGTGGGACAATAGGTGGGTCTGAGTGGTCCAAGGCCAAATAATTTTAAAGCACTCCTTAAAGCACTCTGAACTCTCCTTCCTTCCTTTAACCATTGCGGAGTGGGTTATGTTATTTAAAACGAAAAGACGGTGAAGATTTGATGCGATGAGATGCTGGTTCAAATCACATGTGAACCTTCCTAGCCTTCTCCAAAGGAAGGGGTGTTCCAGATAACTTTCATTTAGCTCTTTATAGCAGCTTTCCGCTAGAATCTCAGTCTCACATTTGGGTTCTTACCGTTTTGAATTACATTCTGTCCCACTTATCTGTTTAGATGCTGTGACGAGTTACATATAACAGCCGTCCAAGAGATCCAGAACTGGTTCCTTAACCCTCCATAATTCAACGGCATGATCGGGTTGAGGTGTGAGACTAACAAGACATGAACAACATGTGGCGATGTTCTCTTACGTGGTTCAATCCCCTCAACGCTTTGGGATAAGATTCCGATCGACGTAATCATGCGGTTCAGCAGCTGGTTCGGTGGCTCTATGTTCATCTACGCGGCGTCCGAAGCACTGAAGAACTTCTTCCAGGTGCGCTCATATGGAACATTGTCGACGTGGTGCTTTGTTATGGTCAGGTCGGAAGTGCAGCCAGATGGTGGTGGAAAGCTCGTACCACAGCGTATCCGGCGCCCACCCTTAAAGTGCTCAGTGTTGTAGAGTGAACATAAAGTGGAGCTTGGCGAGAATTCTGCCCATTTGTGTGCAAAGGAGCTCAAGTTGGGCGTCGTGCTCTCGTTTGCTGATGCGGAGCTGAAGAACCTGGACAAGAGAAGGAGCTGCAGCCAATTCTAACACGGGTGGTCTAGATCTAGTAGTTCCCGACACCAGCAAGGGAAAATTCTAGCTGAGTATCCATGGACCAGGACGATTGCGGGAAGCTAACGATAAGTTGGACATCTGGATATTAAACTGCGACCGAACTGTACTCATTCGTAACTTCCTTCTGGGTGCAGATAAAGGTGTGAAGGTATGTTCTGACTTGTGAACTGCTGTCTCTTTAAAAAGAAGAAACCTGCCGAAAATTGCTTCACTTTTTTGCTGCTTTTTCTCTCAACTTGGTACAAGTCTAGAGCGGGAGCCCACACTGTACCTTCTCCGGAACCGGTAGGCTAAGAAACTCATAGGGTGGGCCTCCGCTCTATACTTGTACTGAGTTTAAAGAAGTTTCGGCAAGTTTAGGTGCCTCTCTGCACTTATTATGCATGCGCAACTCCGCTGATCGATTTCATTGCGAAAGTTTCTCCACGAATTCCGTTAACATTACGAAGGATGAGGAAGTGCACGCTCCGCTGTGCACTCGGCACTCTTTACTAGCGTTGACATTTCTTTGCATGAGAGTAGAAGGGGCTATACTCTCTTTGAGGAACAATTAGATTTTTCAGATACCCGGTCACACATGCAGCCAGTTTATTTGCTGTTTATAAGCGCTTACCTCTCGGGCTATCCTCTCCACAGCGCTCTGACCAGTGTCAAGGTAAAGTCTCCGCCGCCGTTTTCTGCGAATTTTCTAACTCCGCATGATCTTCAAAACGGCGATGACCTCTACGTCTCTGTCTCATGAAGATGATAACATCTCGGGCGCAGTTAGTGTAATTCCACGATTGGCTACTTGCCGTCAGTCCAAAAAATTCCGCGCTAACCTCGCCCAGGGGGTTATTTGGGGTGCCAGTCAGGAATCTAACATCCCCTTTTCGCATTACGCTGGAGTACGGTAGGTTACGGTGACCACAACCTTAGTCACCCGCACCTACCGTACTCCAGCGTAATACGAAAAATGGATGTCAGATTCGTGATCAGCACCGCAGATAATCCTCCTAGACAAGGTTTGGGTGAGATCGGTGACCATGAGCTTAGTCACCCGAAGCTACCGTAACCTGCCATAGTCGGGCGAAATTTCAAGAGCAGATGTCAGATTCGCGATCAGCACCCTAAATAACTCCCCTGGGCGAAGCTTGGGCGAAAATTTTTTCGACCTCTCCTCGACCAGGGGAGTCCTAAAAGCACAACAGTGCCGGTCTGTTCCTGAGCAACACGACTCTGTCGAACCGTTTCCGATGAGAGGTCGCTGTTTGCTACGGCAGTGAACTCTGAAGGAGCTGTGGCTAGTCGTCGTTCCACTTGATCACTCTGGTCGACTGGTAAAGTAACACTTTCCGCTCAGAGCTGCGTTATAGTACTCTCACAGGTTGTATTAGCTGAAATGTGCACATCCAAGGTCTTTTGCAGACGTAACTTCAACAGACTCGGGAGGGTGGTTCACCGACTGTTAGAATAATTAGCAGCCTTCATTATTAAGCAGACATTTTCTTATATCAGAATCAGTAGATTCGACGACCTCCCGCTCTAACTCTCTTTTAGACTCATTTTTTATATCAGTATTTAAATAATGGGTAAGAGTAGACGCCGTTCATAAGTTCTTTCTCTTATCGAAGGCTCATCTTAGAATTTGTTAGACTGCGCTCTACGGTGGACACCTTTAGGACCATCTCACCTTTAGTTAGTCAATGAGGAACACTTCATTTTCCTCTAGTAACACGAATTTTCGTTAAGAGATCCTTTTCATTCCCGCCCTGTCGAGGAAGGGGCAGCCTGGATACCTGCAGCGTTGTGTATAGTATGCATCTACATTCTGCCCAACCCAGTCATTTCAGGCTACCCCATCCGTGCCAGATGACGAAGCGCCAATTTTTAATACGTGGTTAACCTAGCAAACCACCTTTTCTACACACTTCCAGTAGACAAGAGATGGAAGCACTTCTCCATAAAAACGTCTCGAAAGCTGAGAGAACTTTTGCCTCGCGACATCGGAACGAGAAGTTAGCCTTGCTACGACCTGATAAGGATTGAAGATGGACGACTTGAACAATATTACAATGCCCTGCTCTTTGGTGTAGAGTCAAACGGCTTTGGAATACTCTATTCGCGGTGATCAGGGCAGGTTTCTGCGCTCCAATGTTAATTTCGCATCGCGGCCGCCGACACTTTATGCGGATGCTCCGGCTTTGGGATAAGCCCATTCCGCTGCTGTTATGTCGGGTGCTCTTGCTCATATCCTCCTCAGATCTCCTTCGAAGCTACGTTGGATCATCCTGTACCTTTTGCGCTCCAGGTCGACGCGTCGCAGAGAATGAGCAACCGCGCTGTGGCAGTCCTTCGAGGAGATCCCGGTGTGACGGGGACCGTATGGTTCAGCCAGGTTCGTCTTTCGCTCACTCTTTCTCAGCTTTTGGTGACTATAAGCATGGAACTCACCTTTTTTTGGTGCGGTACGAGAAGGGGAGACATCCATGAAGGAGAAGCTCATGGGCGTGGGTGAAATAGCGAAACCGATGGCGGTAATCGACTCGAACTTTAGGTACTGGTAACCACCATCATTTGCCGTTCCAGTTGGAACTTCGGTTCTGCTTCACATTGATGGTACTATTCGTTAGGTTGTTTATACAAGTCTTGAAGGCGTTACTGTAACACGTAGGAATGTCGAAGGCTTTTGAGATTCGTCTCAGCTGCTCCCGAGTTGTAACCATCTCAAACTTGGGTATCTAAACCATTTATAATGACATAATAATGACAATGGTAATGCACGTAACTTCAATCAAGATATTGGAAGGAATCACTTAAAGCTGAAATGACTAGATGAAGCGGAGTTATATGCCGTAAGTTCAGATCACACGGGTGGTATCCATCCAGTGGGGAAGGAACACTTGTCTCTATTGCTTTGACAACAACGGCAAGAGTGGGAATGAAACTTTTACAAAAGTGAGACATTGCGCTAGTGCGCTAGCCTACGAGTGGACCTTTCCTTGCAGTTTTGAGCCGGAAAAGGTCTTACTGTTTCTGTTTATTTCGCTTTTCTAATGATGCCGCCTCCGATAAAGATAGATCGCGTGGGTGAAATATGGAAGTGATAGGGTGTCCTCCTACTCGCATTCTTCCTGCACTGTCTAGTGAAATGGTCCCGAATTTTTCAGGATAAAGAATCCGATCCGTGTGTGATCAAAGGCGAAATCAAAGGCCTGACTCCCGGTCTTCATGGATTCCATGTGCACCAGTACGGCGACTCCACCAATGGATGCATATCCGCTGGACCACATTTCAATCCGTTCAATAAGACCCACGGAGGGCCAAAGGTACGACGCTGTTTCTCAACGCTCTTCGTTGAACCTAGATGATCTCGTATGAATAATCCGCTTTAACCTGGTTATCCAGTTGTCCAAAAGACTACTAGAATTGCCAAGCCCCTAGCAGCGGGTGTTTGCTTTTACTGGGTCACTTTTTCGCTTTTCTGTTTGGGCCGCCTGCTTTTCAGATCCCTTGATCCTTAGTTTCCATATTCCTACTCCTTCACTAGGTGGTGGAGAATTCATAGGGCATCTGCAGTGTTTCTGCGCGTGCAATGCACTTGGGGGACCCATGCATCTCACAGGAGTTGATTTACGGTAGCCTTTGTTCTCTATCCATTATGTGATTCCCAAAGCTGATTCGTCAGGATGAGGTCCGTCACGTGGGCGATCTTGGAAACGTCGAGGCCGGGTCCGATGGTGTGGCACACTTTGAAATCACCGACAACCTGGTGAAGATTCACGGAGAGCACTCCGTGGTTGGCCGCTCGCTTGTTGTTCACGCAGGAACCGATGATCTTGGTGAGTCAGCTATGGCCTGCTTTGCTTTTGCTTTCCGTTTTAAGTTATGCTTAGGCATGCGGTTGTTGTATGTCACAAGGGCCACTGAGAAAAGCGTCACACTTCCATGCCACTGTTCTAGGCGGCCGTGTGATGACAGAAGGTAATCCGGTAGAGCTGTGAAAAGTCTGTGAAGTGTCGTGCGAATGCAGTCCATTTGTTAGGGGTGGTAGAGCTCTTTGGAAAGCCACACGTCCCTCTGTTGTCAGTTCCTGCAGCAGTCACATGGCGTCTTAGTCCCTCAAAGTGTTGATGCCTGGTTGTGGACGAGGTTACATTTTCATCCAGAATTCGTAGGGTGTACTGATGCGTACGATTGGGTGTTGACTGAAGGTAAACATTGGCCCTTTGTTAGCCTAGGAACAAGCCTAAAAGCCTTCCGGAGCATTATAGCTGCTACCGACATTGCCCTCAATCTTCTGCTAGCAAAAGAGCACATCGTGTTTTGTTCTGATGTCGCGCGTCATTCTTGTAGGTCAACACTGAACGATGGCGCGTGACAGCCTGGAATCGAGTGCCGACTGTCGCTTGCACTCGATTCCAGGCTCCTAGTTCGGGTTTCCCGCCCATGCCAACCAAGCCTTCCACCGTTCAGGGGTCAGTGAATTAGTGGAAGACTTGTCTGGGAAGAGTAAAACACTGACTGACTTGTGTATCGTTTGGGCACTGCATGTCATCCTATAGGCCAAGTACGCACTTAGGTCGCCTCCACGATTCTGTAGCAGTAAGATGAGCGGCGCATCTCAGAAGGATTATGATTAATGTTGTCCTTTTCCTGTATTCTTAATACTAGACGAAGCACAACTAGTTGCAGGATCCCGCCGCTAAACATCATTCTATGCTTGTTGGCAAGTGTATTAAGAGAAATTTGTGTAGTAAAAACTGGGACTAACTGCTCAGCAATCCCGTAGTTTTGTCATGTAGACTTTGCATGGAAATAGCAGCTGGCCACGGGAGCTTCATCCTTCCCTCAATTTTAGCACATCTGCTCATAGACTACGCTAGTGGCTGCAGGTAAGAGGGGAGGGAAGTTTGCTGCAACAATCGACAAAAGTATTAGGGTGTCCAGGAAGTATCTGCAGAAATACGACAATTTTTTTCAAAATAACACAATTTTTATCAACATTTTATTAATCCACCAAATAATTTCCATCACATCGACTACTCATAACGCTTCCCTGCCAGATAATGCTAAAGTCATTGAAAAAGGTGGCACGCACTTGGGGCCAGATCTGGGCTGTACGGTGGATGCGGCAGAACTTCCCATCCGATCTCCAGAATTTTCTGAGAAGTCGTCTTCGCGATGTGTGGGCGCGCGTTATCGTGCAGCAAGCGTCGAGCCTGGGCTGTTCCTTGCGCATCTTGTCCGCCAGTCTCTGCAGTCGGGTAGAGTAGACCTTGGCAGTGACCGTCGTGTTGTCAAGCAGCAGCTCGAAATGGTAGATCCCTTAAATTCCCCACCACACGCTCAGCATGACTTTCTTCGCATGAATCTCGTCGTTTACGAAAGATTTCGGCACTTTATCGCGTTGGCACCACGCTCGTTTACGAACGTGGTTCACGAAGAGGACCCGTTTTTCGTCTCTTGTGATGACGGTGTCCAGCCAGTTGAAAGTGCGACTTCGAGAGAGCAGCTGAGTGCATATGTCCAGACGTCTTCGCCGGTTGTCCTCGGTCAGTTCGTGGGGGAGCCACTGACCGAGCTTTTTGACCATTCCAGGGGATCGCAGTCCATTGTCCACGGTGGATCGGGAACAGCCAGAAGCAGCAGCAAAATAACGCACACCTTCATATGGATGCTGGTCCGCCAGTTTCCTCAGTTCGTCCAAAGATATCGTTGTCGGTCGAGCAGAGCGAGGCTCATCTTCGAGACGCCTGTTGCCGCTTCTGAAGCGTTCTAACCAACTATACACAGACCGTACAGAAGGAGCCTCAGAGCCCAATACACGACACAAGTTTCGATAGGCTTCTGCGCAGATTCAAACTCGTAAAAGAGCACGTGTCTAATATGGGTAGACAGGCCAGCATAGAGTGAAATAGGCAAGGAAGACGGAGCTGGATATGCTATGCAGATAAAGCAGGATATTGTCTTTATATAGCACTTATGTTGAGATCTTCAGAACATTCTTGAAAAAATCTGGAATCTGGAACACAACAGTTTTCTGCGGATATTTTTTGGCCACTCTAACAGCACGACATTCGAGAATTGACCACATGTGATGCACCCTCGTAATGAGTCAGATCAAGCCTTAAGGGGCATTCGTTTTTATCTTGACATAGGTGAAGGGAGCCATTTAAGGCCATGGTGACTTGTTCCAATGACGTGATCTTCCGCACAACAATATGTGCTTGCTAGATTTCAGCTGTCCTACTCATTTTCGTAGTTCCCGAAGAAGGTCTGCAGTCTAATGTCATCTATAACGTCACGTAAACTTGGAGACAGAAATGCATCGCTAACGTATAAAATGACCTGGAAGCGAAGGTTACTCGACATAGAGACTGCTAGGGTCTCTTCGTACTATATTCATCGAGGACAGTAGTATGTGGAGATTGTAAACCACTTTCCTGGTTGAACAGAATAGGGTTTATGTAATTTTTTGAACCCGAGCCGACTTTTTTCGACTTTTTGTGGCTTGAAGACAGTTAATGTGATCTGTTTCAGTTGGATGAAGGGAATCTTCTTATTCGATTCACCGGTGTTTCAGGCAAGGGAGTGGGCGAGAAGAAGGACGAGTCCCTGAAGACTGGCAACGCAGGTGCTCGCACCGCTTGCGGTGTTATCGCCGTCGCCGCCCCGCAGTGACTAGATCGACCGATCGCTGCTCATATCTGAGATGCCCTCGTGAACCTAAGTGCTTCATTAGTTGTTGTTTCACTAACTCACCATCGTTTTACCGACGTCCTCGTTATACATGTACCCGGTTACATTAATTAATCTAATAAATGGAACAATATTTATCGGCGTTATTACACTTTGTACCAATGTCTGTGTGAGCAGCTGTCGAAGAGTCTTGTCCGTCTGTCTCTGAGGGTCAGAGACTTGTGGTGGGTCAACGATTTTGTCGCTCGACAAGTTTGTAGTAGATGCCCTTCCGTGCCAGCAACGACTGGTGGGTTCCCTGCTCCGCTACCCGTCCGTCGCGGCAGACAACAATGTGGTCCGCGTTCTGAAATATGTTTATGGACAAAGGCACCTTTAGAATGACCGAAGCCCTTCTTCCTTATAGGGTGGAAGTGATGAGAAAAATTCGAGTTTTCCATCAGTGCAGTCAGTTCCTTCCGAAGGAATCAATGAGCACATTCGAAAAGAGCAGGGCATTCTAAGAGTCGGTTCTACGCTTAGATCTCAACCAGACCGAGCGAGACTTTCCGCACACCAGTGGGAGTTGCTTAGTTGGCTTAAAAAAGGTAGTGAAGGGGGGGGGGGGGGGGCGTCGGTTTCAAGAGCTGTTGTATAGCCTGATATCATAGGAACGCCTTAGATTGAAGGTGGGATATCACGTGGAACAGGTTTGGCGCCGGTCATTATCGTCTGCCCTGGAGATCACATTGGTTGCTCACCTGTATCGTAGACAACCGGTGCGCGATCACCAGGCAGGTCCTTCCCAGTCGCGCTCGATCCAGTGCCTCTTGCACAACCTGAATGAGCTCGAACGTCTAGCAGTCCTTCGCTTAAAGAGCACAGTAAGCACCTTCTCGCTTTCCGTGTCCAGAGCACTCGTGGCCTCGTCAAGCAGCAGAATCTTCGGGTCTCTTACGATAGCACGAGCAATGGCGATCCGCTGTTTCTGGCCTCCGGACAGCAGTCCTCCTCTCGCCCCTATTCTCGTGTTGTATCGCTGGAAAGCAATGCCCCGCATTCCTGATTTATGGCGTAGTACGGAGAAGTGTTCCTTGGACAAAACAGAAATATTAGGAGAAGACGAACCTCTGGCAGGCTGGCGATGAAGTCGTGAATGTTCGCAAGGCGAGCCGCTTGCTCGATCTCCTCCTGACCACATTTGTCCATGCCGTACATGATGTTCTCACTAAGAGCGACCACTGCATTACCTTCTTTTGAGAACTACTCCATACTTTCTTCTCAATGGAAGGTCAATATGACCATTGTCCTCAAAGGTAGAACCTCATATAATCTGACGAAACATACTACCTGTTATATAATATAATAATATAACGGTTGGCTTCAAAAACTGCTATCAGGAAAGAGTGTGCTGCGCAAAACACCTGTTCATCAGCTGCTTCTTGCAGGTCATTGTACAGCGCTCTCCAGTTGCCATATCAGACGTTTGTTACTTTTCATTCATTCAAAACAACATAACATTCTATTCAAAGCGTTACAGTTCTCTGTCGTCCTATTGCCTTTAATTTTTTATTCAGTCGTTGAGGAGAACAAGCCCACAAGGGAAGGATTCCGTGGCGCAGTGGCGCTTTAAGAGGAGATGTCCATCACGGAGTGCAGTTTCGAACGTTGATTCTAAGTAGTGTTCCATATCCGAAGCGGACATTTGGAAAGAGAGTTCTGGACCACTTTCACTTTCTTTCTTTCCTTTTGTCTTCTGATCACAGAGGGCGAGCTGAAGCAACCTGCAAGATGCGCCAGCAGCCGAGCAGTGGTAGCGCGGTGAGTAGGAAGGGGATACACCCAGCGCAAAATTATGGGACTATCCCCTGATTTTCTGAGGAAATCGGGAACTACTGACAATTTTCAATTACGCTGACATCGGCCGTCATAACGGCACTATACATTTGTTCATGCAGAAGCTGAAACTGTCAACCCCAGGGTGCGCATATACTCATGATGCGCACTATACATTGGATCCGAATGAATCATTTTCGGATATCCGATTAGGATAAGCCGATCCGAATCACCCAAATATCCGGTGTCCTCGAAATTGTTGACAGGTATTGGATGATTACCGTATTGTCAAGTTGAAGAGCACTGGCTCCTGTCCGACGAGCGCAATGTTGTCCCTGACGTAGCGTATCGAGAGGTCGCGAATATCGTATGCGTCGATGCTCTGAAGAGGAATTCCTTCTTTCCGTACTCTGTAAACGCACTGGAGAATGGAGAGCAAGGCTTGTCGGACCACATCACACCTCCCGTGGTGGCTTCTAACGAAATGGGTAGGCTAATTCCATACGTATTATTTAGCGGGGAAAAAAGAGAAAAAATCCCATGAAAAAATTCTTCTAAAACCTATAACAGCGTTATGCTATCTTAATCACTTGCCACGGTGCCACACAAGGCGTCGTAGTAGCGTTCGACGAGCTGAATCACTGTGCTCTTTCCGCAGCCGCTGGTTCCAACCAACGCCACGGTTTCGCCGTGTTTGGCGCTCAGGTTCATGCCCTGCAGTACAAGCTGGCGTCGCCTTGCCGGATAGGAGAAGTAGACGTTCCTCAGAGCTAGGTCGCCTCTGAGCTCCTGAAACGTCATTCTGAATTCGCACTGACTTGTAGTGCAAAAAAAAGTGCCGTTCTCATGAAGTGAGGGCAATGACATTTGAAGTTGAGCTTCAATTGCATGTACTCGAGTGAGGTAAAGAGAAGCTGCTTGTCAACTTACCGGTTTCTCTCCCTGATGGCTCATATTGTCAACTTTTGGACGTTGGCGCATCATCGTGAACATAATTCCGGCCGAGATTCTGGCACGAATGTACTCGGGGAAGTAGGACGCGGCGATCATTAAGCTCATCGATGCCATATTCAGCGCCTCGATCACCCTGAGCGACGAGAATTCACGAAGAAGACGAGAAAAACTGAGCAGCGGAATTGAGAGAAAAACAGAAAGCAGAGCTTTTGCTCAAAAACCGAATAGGTATGTAGACATACACGAGAACGGCCTAGGACTGATGCGCTCCTTTGCACTTGCTTGCCTGCAATCCTTCGCCTTGCCTTCCTGACTACCTCTCTAGTATAAAGCTGCCTTCTATCAGAAATGGAGTGATTTTCATTGACTGCGCACACAGTAAGGTGAGAGTAAGCTTTGCTGACTCCACATTATACCCCAAGATACATCGAATCGAGGCAGTAGAGCTTCCAGTGGGATTGGCGAACTGGTACCAGCATTACTTGGGAAGGATAAGACATTGACTTGCACATCATCTATCACCGGAATTCATTGCATAGGCCAGATACGCATTCAAATTCGCTCCACGACATCCCGTAGAAGTGGAATGCGTGGCGCATCCCAAAGGGGATGGAGTAATGCGGTCCTTTGCCTTTTCTCGTTTACGCACAGAGTACGTATTGTTTGTGCACCCTGTAGACCCATTTCGCATTTACCCCTTTCCACAGGCGCCTGAGGCCGATATAATGCGTTGAACCTGTCCGTTGTTCAAAGACGCTACGTTAGCCGCGAGATATGATATTATATAGAAGTGGTATGTGTTATACCTCCAAGACGGACTGTAGGCGGTAAGATGTGTCTATGTAAGCAGTACAATATGAACTGTTACACGACTTCAAGACGCCTAGTGCGTACCACAGACGAAGATAGTCAAAAGGCGGTTTTTTTTGCGTTCTAGCGGGACGTAGAATGCTTATGAACAAATTTCGATGTAAGAAGCAAACCTACTGAAAAACGACGAAAGGAGTGCTCCATCCGTTGCTTATTAGCCATAGACCGAAGGCATACGCGATGGCGAAGTTCACCATGACAAAGCAATTCGACAGCGCCAGTGAAAAGGCCTGCCACAGACCTGAAGAGCTAAGCATAATTTTCTCGGTCGGAAACTTGATCCACCGGACAATGGCCGTTCACCTCGTACGATGGCCCTTCTGTGTGGTTCCCTCGATGCTGCGCAATAGGCCTGGTACATGTAGTTCTCCTTGCACAGCGCTTGAATCGTTCGTGAGTTCGAGATGGACTCGGTTACAATCTGAACATTCGCTACGTGGGCAGACTGCAATTATTGCTTCTCCTTCTTCTCTATCGATGGCAGCAGTACGGCCTGCCTGCACGACACGCAATCGGGAAACGAACGACTAGAGAGCGCTCATCAACTACATACCAGCTACATTGCGTGTTACATAGAGTGGCGCCCTACATTTGACTACATATTACAGAGTTCATCCTCGAATGACAATTACGGATCAAGCAGCAGATCTACCCACCCGACTCGCTTCCACAGCTGTTTCGATGTCCTTCTGTCCTCTGAACTTCAGATACTGAGCCACGGACGACTGAGCAATTACTGAAGAAGCAAGCAATTCGATTGATAAAAGAATCATTAAGAAATCTACCCAATGGCGTAAAAATCTTAACAAGGTTTCAAAATTTTTGAGTTCGAGATGACCTAGATTAGTCGAGCCCGTAATTGTCCTGACCTGATCTATATTCGCTCCCCTAATTGCGCCCCCTGGCAGGGATCGACTTGCCCAGTGGAATTTTAAAAATTTTAAACGCTGTCGAGAATATGTTTCAAGCTAATTTTAGATTTTGTCTCATCACGGCGATCTCTTTGATATCAAATTCGCCTGGTTTATCACCAAGTTCAGCGTTCCATGCATCCTCAACTGCCGACTTTTTTCCATTTTCGTTAATTATTTACGACCGCATCACTTTGGCTCTAGGGCTGAGTTTTGCTGAAGTTTTCGACTTTGAGGTGTGGATTACAACTGTGGGTTTCAGGCTTAGTTTGATTAAAAGTAAGATAGTAGTCAGCCGCCCAAGTTGGCAGTGCATCAGGGTTCCAGGGAGACACGTCCTGCAAAGGCTGTTTCGCGTGTGTAGATCTGTGTCTCCACGAGGCGGATCAGGATGAAAGCTTGATATTTGGTCAGGCACCATGCAGAGAAGCTGTCCCACAAAAACGATGGAGCTGCCAACTCACGTCTCGAAGTTTCGCTTCCTTGGAAAGGCAGTTTCCTTCAAATCCAACATTGAGACTTGACACTGACGTCTACCCAACCCTCGCAGAAGAGCTCCTACCACTTAGCAAAGCCCATATTTGCGATATCTTTCAAGATTTTTCCACTCGATTTTAATCGAATTTATTAATTGAGACAGGTCCGATACTGGAGCCCACACTGTTGCCCTAATTGCAGTGACCTGACCTGCCCCTGCAAACATGTGTCCTTCGGACATGCAGTCGCTGCTTCTCTCCTCTCACGACTCACAGTAACCCAACACAGGGTCAGGATTGAGGTTTCAGGATCAAGGGGGTCGTACTGTGACGTCGCCTTTTTCTGGGGGGGGGGGGGGCGTCGTACTCCTCCTCGTTTTAACAGAGGACTTTATCGTTTTTTTGTAGTTTCTTGTACACCTCAACGAATCCAATTTTTTAAATTTCGACAGTCTTCAAATCAGTGTAGTCAGCTTCAATTTTCGCAGATTCCACCTTGACGTTATAGACGCGACAGTTTTTTTATCCTGAAAGAGCGACATTTGCATGCAAAATTGCACTCTATAAAATATCGAGTGTTGATTGCTAGTAATCACTCAAGTGCTTCCCTTACAAGTGTTATCTGATTTTCTGTCTTTTGTTTATCCCTTCACACAGTAAAAAAAAAAAATAAGCTTCGAGCTTGGATATAGTTTGGGGCCGTCTATAAAGTTGTCGTTTGCATGAAAATAAAATTATTCTCTACCTAAAGCAGACAACATATATAGCTAAAATTTTGCCTTGAATAGACTCACGTTTTGCTCGATATACAGCGGAAAATACAGATATTGAAGCAACCTTCAAATTTATCTGGGGACTCCATTTTTCCTATTCCAAAAAAGTGTCTGAATAGGTGAACCCAACAGATCGCACAGATTTGCATAACAAATTAATTTTTAATGATCAAATATTTAAGGTTTTTATTTCGCACTGGAGAAAACTATTTCCGTGACAAGTTAATCCTTCGAATAGGTCCATTGGTGTCAGAGATCGCTGTTGCTACACTTAAACTGTCATAAATCGGAGAGCTTTTGTAAAGGCTCGATTTTAGGTCGATCTTTGCCGAAAACCCCTAATCATATCGAAGATCGCAGCGGAGAGCCATGTTTTTATCGTATGATACCTAGGGCTTGAATTTTTGTGAGGTACTTTTTATGAGGTATTCCGTTTTCTGGATGTTGTTTCCTAGAGATGGAAGACATATTTCCGTGACAAGTCATCCCTTCGGTTTCGACTCGGTCATAGATTGCAACAGCAGTTCAGAAAAAATTGTAAGGAAACCACTTAAGCCATCAATAATCGATATTTTAAGGAGTGCAAATGGTTAATGTGAGTAGTGAGAGGAGAGAAACAGCGATTGCATGTCCAAAGGACACATGTTTGCAGGGGCAGGTCAGGTCGCTGCAATTAGGGCAACAGTGTGGGCTCCAGTATCGGACCTGTCCCAATTAATAAATTCGATTAAAATCGAGTGAAAAAATTTCGAAAGATATCGCAATCGCATGACCCATTGTTTTGTGGGACAGGTAGGAGCTCTTCTGCGAGGGTTGGGTAGACGTCAGTGTCAAGTCTCAATGTTGGATTTGAAGGAAACTGCCTTTCCAAGGAAGCGGAACTCCGAGACGTGAGTTGCCAACTCCATTGTTTTGTGGGACAGCTTCTCTGCATGGTGTCTGACCAAATATCCAGCTTTCATCCTGATCCGCCTCGTGGAGACACAGATCTACACACGCGAAGTAGTCTTTGCAGGACGTGTCTCCCTGGAACCTTGATGCACTGCCAATTTGGGCGGCTGACTGATGTCTTACTTTTGATCAAACTAAGACTGAAACCCACAGTTGTAATCCACACCTCAAAGTCGAAAACTTCAGCAAAACTCAGCCCTAGAGCCAAAGTGATGCGGTCGTAGATAATTAACGAAATGGAAAAAAATCGGCAGTCGAGGATGCATGGAACGCTGAACATGGTGACAAATCAGGCGAATTTGATATCAAATAGATCGCCACGATTAGGCAAAACCTAAAATTAGCTTGAAAATATCTTCGACATCGTTTAAAATTTTTAAAATTCCACTGGGAAAGTCGATCCCTGCCAGGGGACACAACTAAGGGAGACTCTGGGCGAATGTGGATCAGGTCAAGATAATTACGGGCTCGACTAATCTAGGTCATCTCGAACTCAAAAATTTTGAAACCTTTTTACGCCGTTGGGTAGATCATGTTGTTCTGATTCCAACAATGTGCCTTTCACTGAATATAAGCGACTTTGAAGAGAGTTATTGCAAAGCGGCGGAAACGGCGGATTAATTCGGCCGCGCTTTGGCGAACGTTTACCGACGGTACTGTATTCGAATTCGAATGCTCGAAAAAACGCGATTTTCGAATGTATTCGAATTCGAATGCTCGAAAAAATGCGATTTTCGAATGTATTCGAATTCGAATGCTCGAAATACTCGTGTTCGAATGTTCAAATGTTCAAATTCGAATGCTCGAAACATTCGAATTCGAACGTTCGATTGCTACGAAATCTGCTATCTAACAAAATAATCTATCTTTCCTGCTTCAAGCATCCCAGAAGCAAATAATTACGCTCCAATCAGAAAAGTGCGCGCCCTCACCGGGAACTCAGGGGCCGTATATTCTTCGAGCGCAGAACCAGGCTAAGGAAGGGACTCCAGGGTGTGTGCCATCCAAGCTGCTCGTGTGGGAACTACTTTCGTCACCCAGGGGATCCGCAGCTGGGTTCTGCGCTCTCGAGCGCGGAAACGCATACAGCTGGAAAATGCACAGAAAACGCCAGTGAATAATGTAGACGTCAAACACCTCAAATCTCAACCACTCCGTTGAAATGCAAAAATCTCGCAACGCAAGAGACCTCCCTCGCATGAATCAACGCCACTGTGCCCCGCAACCTGCCCAAACGTCTTCTGATTCCGCAGGCACGTTATCAACATCGGCGGCACATCTCCAGGGGTGGTTTTCTTTTATCGATGCGGGCGATTTTCTTTTATCGCTCAGAATGTGGAAACCAATGGTAAACTGGACACTTTTCAAATCAAAATGGACATATTTCACGACTAATTGGACACACTTCTCAACAAGTGTAACTCTATTAGAATCAACGGAACATCTTCCAAATCAAGACGAGATTTTTTCGCATCAAACTAGAGACTCTCCAAAAGGGTTAGATTAATGATTAAATAAAAGAATAATTCGTGACTAGTTCGTTACTAGCCAAGACAACCTTCTTAGTTTGTCGAAAGGTGCATTTAAAACGTTCATCAGGAGAAATGTCACCTTCGATCCGCCTTGATCTTGTCGGCGTTTTTCTAAATTTTATTTCGTTCCTGATATATGTATGCATTGTATAATGTATTATTGGGTGTACAATGCATGCCTTATATAAATAAATAAATAATTTTTGTTCAAGGAAATTTAGCATAACTTTTTGAAATTTCATTTCACTAATCAACACGTTGACACATTGGTTGAAATTTTATAAAGCTGCTTTTTTTGGCGAGGGAGAATAATGTTAGGCTGTCGCAAAATTAACCTCCGTTTCAAGGCTGCATAAATAGATACGTTTTTTACTCTAAATCATTTCGTCTCAGGGAAGGCTAGACATACCGTTCGGTGGGTTTTTTCCTGCTCTTTCTAAAAATATATGTAGATTTCGCTCTATTTTTTCTAGCCGACTTTCCCCATAGCCCCGTAAAATCATTAACCGACGCGACTATCGAGTCATCATGCTTTACGAATTCAAATAGGGACCTTCTGCGACAAAGGCATCCCGTAACCAGGAGACCAGATACCGACGCCGATTCGCCTATGTACAGAAGCGGGATCGTTTGGATCCGCTCCCAAAAGAAGCTTCGAAGAGTCGACTTTGACCGGTTTTGATGAATTTTGAATTTGAATTTTTTACCAAGGAAGGATCTGAGGCGTAGGTCTGAATGGGGAAAATGGATAGTACTGCAAAAGTTTCCAACCTTCATGCAGTAGAAAAGCACGTTTCGTTTAGTTCCTGAACCAGAAGAGCTACGAGTCCTCGAAGGTGGGGTACACTATCGCATCGTCAGTGAGTGCCCACGTGCATACGTGTGCGCTGACGTATGGGAAGTGGCGGAAGGCTGTGCGGCGAGCAAGTCGGGGTGGCTCAGCAGGGTGCCACGCTGCTTCACAGGTGCTAGCCCAGATGCTCGACTCCGGTGCTGCGCACTAATTTTGCATTTTTTCATGACCGCTTCCTCCTTTACCTATTTGCTTCCTACACATCTCCTACACATTTATCTCATTATAAATTAACAAACAAGATTACATTTTGAGCTCTGCTTCACTCACATCTCTCACTTTTTGTATTATGCAAGGTAATGTGCTTTTCAGCGAATGCTAAACCATGACCTCACAGCAGGTACGGGTGACTTGGACTGTCAGGTCATAACCACCGATTTCGCCCAAACTTCCCCCAGGGGAGTTATATGGGTGCTGACCACGAATCGTTTTTGGTATTACGCTGGAGTACGGGAAGTTACAGTAGGCATGGGTGACTAACGGTAAGGTCATGGTCACCGTTTTCGTCCAAACTTTGTCTATAGGGCTTATCTGGGATGTTGATCACAAATCTGACCCTTTTGACAATTTAGGGGGAAATAAATGTGTAGGAGATATGTAGGAAGCTAAATTGGTGAAGGAGGCAGCGGTTATGAAAAGATGCAAAAATTGTGCATAGCACGGGAATCGATCATCTGGCCTAGCACCTGTGAGGCAGCGTCACACCCTGCTGAGCCGCCGATTCACTCGCCGCACCGCCTTTCGCCACTTCCCATACGTCGATGCGCGCACGTATGCACGTGGGCAGGCGCTGACGGTACGTTACTGTATCCCACCTTCTAGAGTCCGTAGCTCTTTTGGTTCAAGGACTCAGCAAAAAAGAAACATGTAGCAAAAAAGAAACATGTTTTTCTACTAAATGAAGGGTGGAGATTCTCGCAGTACTGTCCATTTCCCCCGCTCAAACCTACGCCTGAGACCCTTCCCCCCTTTAGTTGGTTTTTATGCATTATCACTTCCGAAAGAGGAGTTAAAGTTGAAAACTGAAATGGAGTTGTGCTTTTGACACCTTTTTCATTTCGAAGACAGATCCGCTTCCAAAAGAAGCTTAGAATACGCTACGGTTAGTTTTCTTTTATCGCTCAGTATGTGGAAACCATCCTGATAAAACACATCTGGGATTATAAGCGGTAAGGGTTATGGCAGGTCTTAACGGCCGTTAATTTTAAATAAGGGTTAGAGGGGTGGCGAAAGCGAGGTGTGTTATTCTCTCAATGTTTCGTATAAGATTGCTCACCGGACTGTTAATTTACAGTATAAATGAGAGGAAAGCAAGAGGAGGGGAGGTGCGGAAGCTGCCATTTATGGAAAAGATCTGATGATGTGACGACCGCATTGAGAAGTCTATTTGCCCAAACTTTGAAATTTGTAATCTTTACAACGGGTTCGAACGAACCCAAACCAAAGATAACTTCATGGATTGCACGATACAATTAGTGTTGGTGATCTTACCCACATATTAGCGATTAATTTGTCCCAGTGTATGAATATGTTTATCTTATACATATATTAGCGGCGGACATCAAGCTAGGCGAGCAAGTGCGAAGCCCACGTACAGATGGGGTAGGGCACTTGTCGTCAATATACAGGGTGTCTGAAAAAATGTGTGCACGGTTTGAAAGGTGGTAACCTCGCTCACAGTGAAGGTACTCAAGAGATTAAGGACAAGAATGAATGCTTCTAAAATATAAATTTTCTCGCATATGAGTGGTGTGGATTGCGCCAAGCACTCGTCTGATTTCTTCCATTTTACACTTGATTGATTGTGTTTCATTTAAATAATTGTAATTTCTCCTTAAAAGGGCCGTGTTGATTAATTTGTGCTTCTCTAAAGTTTAAAATTCAAAAACACACTACGGCTTGCGAAAAATGGAACTGTTAGGTTGTACGGAAAGTTCTCAGCGTGTTGAGTGCTTCACTTTGAAGTACCATGACTTTCTCAAATCTTATCGGATTTAGTCGAAATAAGCACCGTTTGAATCAGCACACCTTTGCCAACGGGTCACCTGTCGACTTATTCCATCGGCAAAAAAATGAGGTGATCAAGATCCGACAAAATCCACGAGAGCTGTTTTGGCTTGGTCCTGATTGGTGAAGATTTTACCAGCGAGAAAGTTCTGAAAGTGTTTGAGCAGGTGATAGTCGGCTGGTGAGAGGTCTGGAAAATGTGGCGGGTGAGGCAGAACTTCAACCCTTAATTCGTTCAATTTTCGAACAGTGATTCGCCAAACGTGTGGGCAGGCGTTATCGTGCAAAACAATCGAGCCCCTTCTGTTGGCCAATACTGGTTTAAGTTTTTTTAGACGCAATTTTCGGTGCATTTCGTCGACTTCCTTACAGTGTGTCTCTGCTGTGATCGTTTGGCCTGGGGCCAAAAAATTGTAATAGATCACTCCAGCTGCCAACCACCACACAGTGACCATTACCTTTGCGTAGGGGGATCGTCGTCGTCCACCCACTGTCCTATAACGTTTCCTGTTATCACACAGGATTCATTTTTCACCACAAGTGATGACTAAATCCAAAAACGGATCGGATTTGTTGTGTAAAAGTAAAGAAGAACAAATCTCGAAACGTTACTGCCGATCACTCAACACGTGGGGCACCCACTTTTCGAGCTTTTTCACCTTCCCGAGGCGTTTCAAAGCACCCGCAACAGCAGTTTTACCGACGTCCAGCCCTTCTGCGATCCCGCGAACTGTTTGGGGTTCAGCTTCCAACAATTCCTTCAACTCGTCCTCCAGGATTGCTAAAGGTCTACCGCTACTGGGATCATATACGAAGCTGAAACCTCCGATCCGAAATTTACTGAACCACTGGTACGCAGTGCTTTTTCCAACACTATTGTGCCCCCACACTCGATTGAATTGTCGAGCTGTCTCTGCTACGGGTTGTCTCAATTTGAAATCGAAATAAAATATCGTTCGGATTTGCTCCTTCGACATACTTCAATAAGCACTTCAACAACAGAATTATAAAACAACGTTGAAACATAAATGAGATAGAAAAATTCCGTGCAGGAAGTAGCACTAATGCGTAATGCGAGTTGAATTCTTACATAACAATAAATGATTGAAAAATAGTATCACATAACGCTGAAAACTTTCCGAACAACCTAATATTATATTTTAAAGTTCTAACATTTCTGCTAGTGAAACATTCGAAGCTGTTTTATTGATTTCACAATTTTCCGTTCTCGCTATTGCTCTAATAACGCTTTCTACATGTCTGAGCCCATAACAAGAGTCATGCCGGCCCTAGGGTTTCTTTCGAGGAGAAAAAGCTTATCCTGAAGTGCTTCTGGAAAATCGAAAACATCGTCGGAGTGCAGGGGCGATTTAGCGACTACTCCAAAGCACACCCCACTCGTGTGACCCATACACAGTCAATCAAGTCTGAAATGCGAGGTTTCTGGCAGGGTGTGGAACAGTATGACTATTTGCACGCCACAGAAATTTCGTTACCCTGTGCTTTAGTCTCAAACAGCTCCAAAAGCTTCACTAGGAGCAATATTAGAACCTTTCAATTAGTAGTTGCATTTTTAGGATACCCTGCATTTTTCACAAGCCATAATGTGTTTTAAAGTTTTAAACATTGAAAGAAGCCCAAATCAAATGACACGGAAAAGGAGAAATTGAAACAGGTATTCAGGTGAAACACAATCAATCGAATGTAAAATGATGAGAATTCAGATGAGTGCATTGGGCAGTCCACACCTCTTGTATGTCAGAAAATTTTTATTTTATTAAGCTTTCATATGAGCCCTTAACTTCTTCAGTACCCTTAGCTTGAGCAATGTTTTCACCTTTCAAACAGTGTATACCCCGTATTTGCTTTGATGAAATGATCCTCTCTCCCAAAACCCTAGTTGAGCCCGAATTCTTATTCGAACATTCGAATTCGAATATTCGAATTCGAATGCTCGAAAAAACGCGATTTTCGACTGTATTTGAATTCGAATGCTCGAAAAACCCGATTTTCGAATGTTGTTCGAATTCGAATGCTCGAAAAAACGCGATTTTCGAATGTTGTTCGAATTCGAATGCTCGAAAATCGTCGCTATTCGAATATATTCGGTTATTCGAAATTTTTGGGAGAGCACAACTATACTCTGTTTAAAGGGCGGGGGGGGGGGAGAGAATGAAGGACCACGCCACCTCTCTGGCTACGTCCTTCAATTGGTAGCGCAGGCTCGACAATGGTGCTGAGGCGCTTAAGGAACTTGCTCGTACCGAACGACCGCCTACGTGGACAAGATAGCTCGTAGTCGACAACTGCGATGCTCGACCTGGTCTTGCAGGACGTAAGCTTGCAGCCATCACTCATACTCCGATGTACGACATTCTCCGGACTTCTGGCAAGGTTGCAGCAAGCCCCTACCTGCTTAGACTGATCTGGGCTAGGAGAGCGGTGTTGACGCGTGCGCTTGGCTCCTCAGCTACTATCGTACGTTTGCTTGGATCAACTCTACTGTCACCATGCAGAAAAGTATTGCCTCGACGACAGTATAGTGCTGCAAACACTAAGTTGTCTTCGACGCGTTACCCAAGCCGCGACGGAAAGATAACGACAAAAAGGAGCTGCTTTCCTTAAAGTGGGACATCACTGGCCCGAACCTTCGGAAATTGCTTCCAACCATTCTGTCGGTTCTATGGTGGACTAGGACACCACGCTCTGCACCCGGTTGCAGAAGATGTGTGAAATCCTGCGCAAACGCCGGCCTAGAATTAGAGAAAAAATCGCCTTCTCTGGATAACGCCAGACCGCACACAGCGGAGAAAACAGAAAAAGCTGGATGAACTCGAGATTGAACATGTTCCATATCCAGCATACTCACGCGACGTTGCAGCCACTGACTATCATGTTTTTCTGTCACTTCAGTCTTTTGTCGCCGGAACAACGTTCGTTCATCGGGAGGAGGTTAAAGGCTCTGTCAATAATTCCTTGCTAAGTCTTCGGGGTTTTTCGCTCACGGAATTCGGTCTCTACCGCAAGGATGACAATATGTGATAGATCATATTTGCTAGTATTTTGATGAATGATATTGCTTGATAATGAAGTTGTTAACGAAACATCTCGCTTTGACTTATCTAAAAATTTTCGGACAACCTAACAAAGGCCTTCTGTTTAACGTCTTCCATGCTTACATCAGCGGTTGGTTCAACCCGTGTCAGTGGTCAGCTCGAGAATATAGCCAATGTTATCTGGCGGGTTCCCTACATTATCCCACCCGCCGTCCACCTCCCGCCCTACCCACGCCGCCTTATTTAGACGAGTTTGTGGTGCGCGAAACCGCGCCACAGTTTACAGGTTCGTTAATTGGCGTGACGTCGTCCAAAAACCTAACAGCTAAAAAGGGACGATTGGGACGCGTTATCTCATGGGGAAGTCCGAAGTAATTTTTTAGTCAGTTCGGTTGTGGAGACAGTTGAGGGAAGGGGTGGATCCTTTAAATTTTCGCCACAACTAGACAATATGGGTGATTCCGATCAGGAGACGGCGGTCTCTACATTGCAGGCCTATCTGAAATTATGCGCAAAACCGACCCACCATCCTCTCATTTCAAAGGATCAAACAGTTCTCCTTATATTGAAAAACTTTCTAGCGGATGATCGCGTAGTTGTCATGACGTATCTCGTTAAGATGTTGTTGTACTTGTCGTGAAACTAGGACGACGCCTTAGTAATGGACAATCTGGCGGGACTAGAAGGAGGCTTTGACTCTGCAGCTGAAGTCTTTTCCTCCAGACATGGTGTGCAACATTCTGATTGAGTCTCAAGAGTGAAATCTGCCCATGATAAAGCTGCCAGCTCAAGAGAAGTGATTAGCAACGCGATGTCGATGATGAACATCTCATCCTCGGCGAGCCCCCTGCTCCGCCCCTTTATGACGGCAGTGTAGGGAACGCCTCTCCGCCATGTCATTCTTGATTAAACAGCGCCGACAATGACAATATCCCGCCAGTTCAACCAGAAAGCTAGGGTGTAAATTAGTCCAGGCGAATATCGGAACGATTCGGGGAGCGCGGCAAGCAATTGCTTAATGTAGCCTTGACTTCGCTCTACCTGCACAGGGAAGCTTTTCTGCCAGTGTTTGACGGAAGCTGGATACTGGGTGTCCTCGTTCTGCCTTTCGCGAAAAAGCAACGATCTGTCTCTTTTAGATGAGGAGCGTCGCGAGAGTTCCTGTGTTCCGTTCGTGTCTCAAAATTTGCAGCGAAGGTACGTAAGAAGTGCCTATACTTGACATAAGATCGGTTGAGAGAGCGAATCCCCTTCCTAGGCTTCTGTCTATATGACAGCTAGTAGTTAATGGTTAGTAAGGAAGCTATGGTCAAAAACACCGTACCCAGTAGTAGCGCCGTTGCCAAACCACAAGGCGCGACGTTCCAACCGTAACAGAATGCCACAATGACACCGGATATCAGAGCGCAGAAGCCCTGCATCACCTCAGCGAGACGTTGGTCGATTGCCTGATTCATATAGCCTTGTTGTCTGTTGTGTGAATTGCTGAGAGTTGAAAGGGGGTGGCTAATGTCTCACCGCCTGCACGTTGGGTGCATCTGATGCCAGACGAGTAGTTAACTGCCCGGTGTTGTGCTTCGAATCGTCGAAGTAAGAGGCATCCTGCCGCATTATGTTCTGCGAAAAGATAATTTTAACGGACGCTCTTGTCGTAACAGAAAAGTTGTTGCTTCAAAATGGCTGCTCTTCTTATCTCTAAGTTACTCCTGGCATTTTAGTAACTTTGGTTTAATATTCCCATGCGGTTTGTATATCGCCGACGACAGTAGGGGCGGGGCCTATTCCCAACCCACAATGATGATTCGCCTTCTTGCTACCTAGGAATAGAACGTTCCTTTAACATATGCTTCCCCACACATTTTTAAAAATTCACTGAACTGCACATTTTGGTGCATCGCTAAGAAGCCAAAGGTTGACCTAGCTCAGGTTGCATTCTCTAGACAAGAGAGGGTCGTAAATCTCCGGTATTCGCTAGTCGCTAAGTCGGCACATTGATCGTATTCTCTAACTTACGAACCGAGAATTGTCCTTCGGTTCACAACCTCAGCCTAATTGCGACCCCTGCCTTTATTTAAGAGACTGGACTTCTTCACATAATTGTGAGAAGCATTGTGAGTGAATTCTCATTTAGTTTCCCGAAAAAGGAACGAAAACTGCTTTAAAGACATTGACGACAATATGAGCCACCGGTGGCTCATAACATTTCGCGCTATTTTTTGTACATACTCCTGCCGTCGGTTGTTAATAAATGTTTCTTCTGTTTCCTAATTAATTGTGATAGGAGAATGTCCAACAGGAATAAGCAAGAAAATTGTCTTTGCTTTCATTAGATATATCGAATTGAAAAAATTTACTAGGAAGGAGACCAATTTTACAATCAAATCAATTCAAGTCGGTATTTTTAACCCGAACTTTGTCCAAACTGGTTATTTGGGGTGGTGATCACGAATCTGACATACTTTTTCAAAATTTGCGCCGACTACGGTAGGTTACGGCAGGTAAGGGTCAGGGATGAGCGGATTAACCGTTATTCGTTATCCGTTATCCAGTTTCCGGGGAGTTTTGGCCTATCCGTTTTGTTGTTCGTTATCCGGCAATTTCGGGCCGGATAACGAACAACAATTTAGACGACTCCTACGTTTAAACGTGGTGAAGGGCGACTATGCAGATGATCCCTCACGATCGTAAGGGTGGTCGTCAGAAACAACAGAAGTCATTTAAATCCAGAAGGGCTAATTGAGGCATTTCCTTACTTGGGAACTCTCTACTTAGTTTCAAAGATACCCAACATTCATTGCTCCAGAGTCGCTAAACAGGAACCGTACATGTACGAGGACTACTAGACATACAATTGTTCCTTCATCTCTACTCATTTGCACAACCAAGAAGGAATACAAACTGCTATTAGCGACCATTAGAAGTGTAGGGCCTGGCTCAACCAAGAAAGAATTTACTCACAGTTACTACCCGCCAGAAAGTTAGTGGTATTGCATTTATCCCAGATAATTCCACTTTCAAGTAGCTAGGATCTTGAGATGCTATCGAGAAGCAACAACAATCACCGTTCTTATCAAGGTGTAGATTCAAGATTGTTATGTGGACGTCTCCCGCCTTCTTCATAGCATGGAAAAAGTCAAGAGACATCGGGAGAACTGCTCTTCCAAGGACCATTCTATTTTTCAGCAGCTTCAATTGAAAAAGGACTAGGCGGCTGATAAATAAAACAAGAGAGGCAACCCTCTGGAAACAGGAGAAAGGCGGCGTTAGATCATCTTCCTGCTGATGGGCAGAAATTCCCATGCAGCGTCGCTAATATGGCGATCGCACTACGTTAAAAAAAACTACGAAAAATGTCTAGGGATGGCTTATATATCAAACGTGCTTCAACTCCTGATCCGCCGATAAAATTAGATCAATTTAAAACGAGTTTTAATTTTTGTTGTTTGTTCGTTATCCGTTTTTCCCTTATCCGGCCATTTCGGGCCAAATTATCCGTTATCCGGGTTTCGAAATTCCATTATCCCTCGCTGGTACGAGTGAGTAAGGCTGTCGGAGTCATGGTCGCCGATTTCGCCCAAACTTCGCCTATGGGGGTTATTTGGGGTGGTGATCACAAATTCGACATCCGTTTTTGTTATTACGGTGGACTAAGGTAGGTTACGGTAGGTACGGGTGACTGAAGCTGTCGGCGTACCTACCGTAGCCTACCTTAGTCCACCGTAATACCAAAAACGGATGTCAGACTCGTGATAAGCACCCCAAATAACCCCCTGGGCGACGTTTGGGGGAAAACGGTGATCATGACCTCGGCAGCCTTAGTCACCCGTACCTACCATAACCTATCGTAATCAGCCGAAATTTCATAAACGGATATCAGATTCGTGATCAGCATCCTAAACAACCCCTCTGGTTGAAGTTTGATAGGAAAAAACACACAAGACGAAAAAGTGGTCTGCGAGGGACATTGTGAGCCACCGGTGGCTCATAGCGCGCGCACGTAGAAACGCGTGCGTGTCACAGGCGACTCTCTACCGCAAAACGCGATTGTCGTCAATGTGTTAAATAGATAATTCGAAGAATTCTCTACCGAGGCCAAAGTGCTTCCCACCTTGAACACATCCATGCGCAGACGCATTGCCATAGTCTCACCAGTAATTCCGAACAGCGATCCAGAGACAAAAGTCGCAATGCCCGAAACTACGGCAAGGAGCATGAAGAGGATCGAGTTCATGATACTTCCACCAGCCATTTCCGAAGGATCAGGACTTGAGAGCAACTGCAACAGGACCTTTTCATCCCTGGAATCCATACAGGAAGAGTTTCACATTCAATTAGACGCTCCTCTGATATCGTTGAGGCTTAGCATTTCTCCAGGTCCGTCAACACTGTTGTGGTGCCACAACACGGAAATATTCTGACTGTAGAGCTGAGCTATGGGAAAAGCATGCCTTTGGCTGAAATCTGTAGTATTTCACTGAATTTCATATAGGTACGTTGTTGCTATACAAACGATGCTTTCGTTCTGCATTCCTTTCACAGAGCAGATTCTTCGCTTTGCTAGTAGATCAGCTCACTTTTCCGATTTTGTTTTTCCTCCTTCTTGTCTCACTGATATAACTTTACAGGCGAAGTGTTTGTTGCGATGGCTGTCTCAGGAAAATTGCGATTTACCGAATGTGTTTCGATTATTTGCAAGTTTTGTGTACAGTTGGTTTCAAACGCCGTGGTAATAAGCTTTAATTTCCTAGGTCATATAGAAGGTTCTCTACTTACCATCAGTCAAGATCCAAGGAGGGATATTTCTGCATTCATTACTCCTCTTCTTTGAATTCGGCAAATAAATCCACTATTATATTTGTAAAACAACTCAAAACCCAAGACACCAGCTCATTGAAAATATGCCGAATTGCATTGACGGTTACAAAAACAGCTGAGATTTCAAGCGCTTCCCCATCAACCGCATAAGGCATTAACTCGTAAGCTACATATATCGTCCTCATCTATGAAGGATGAAAGGATGCACATACATTGCTGCATCGATCCTCTGCCGTGCGAGATATAATCACTGAGGACAAGGACAACGGATTAAGGTGAGCGTCGCATAACGACTTTTAGGATGCGCCACGCAAACTACTTTTATGGAGTTCTGAGAAGGCGATCTGGCCTTTACAAGAGGCTACTCGGCTGATAGCAAGGCAACGAATCAACTAAATTCAGCTTCTGGTTTTTCATCACAGGGTGAACATGGGTCTTAGTGACAGATCGCAAGAGCCTCTGTGGAAAACAAGAAGTTGGGTCGTCGAGACGGCAAGGGTTCACCTACTAGCAGACAGGGACTACAATGTCGAGGTCTCAGGAAGACAGGCATTCGAGACTATAAACAAGTCAGTGTTACGGTCAAGTCAGCGACTGGCAACATGCCGACTCAGGAGTCGAAGGTATGATGCTCTTGTGTGCGGAGAGAGCATACATCCAATTCGTGGCATACTGCTAGACCAGACCTTTCACCTAATGCACTTTGTGCACCCAGATCGCGGCAGTATAGACCCCCAGAATGCTTATACTGACCAGCATGACACAGTGAACTAGTCAGGAATGAGGCGATCTTTTGTACATAGAATAAACGAAGTTCATCTAAAGCTAACAACTGCGTGCACTTTTTGCGGTGACACGGAGCACTTTGTTCTGACGGACGACTTACCATGAATAACTTTCCGTAGATGATGGAGAACACTGGCCACGTAAGACCACGAATCACTGTGAAAAGCATTGCGACGGCGGCCATTAGAAGCTCCTGGAGGATGTCTCTTCACAAAGGAAACAATTCCCCAGAGTAGTGATTTCTCTGGTGAGGAACCGCCTGAATCTTGCGTTAGCTTTTTACTCACTGGTCTAGCGTAAGCGAAAATATCGAGCAGTGAGGCCTCCATCGCACCTTCTTCGACCATATCATCTCGTGCACTGAAAACGGAAAAGCCAAACTGCAGTGATAGACAACGTCCGTTAAAAACGAAGGAATGCAAAAGTTCAGGCGTATGAAGAAGTAGCCTCACTTCGTCAGGGTGTCTTAGCGAAGACCTTGTGCTTGATATCGCCTTCCTTTAGGTTCTTTGCCCTAGTAGTGTCTACATATAGTAGGCTGGAGCTTTCCATTTTCTGGCATGTTCTTTAATGTGGGCAAACCTTGTTCACGAACCTTTCGATCTCCCACTCTGGCTCTTGTGTCGAGGTGCTGATCAAGCTTTGACGTAGTCGCTGTGACTCCCTCACTAACTCAGCGCGGACCTGCACTTCTTCGTCCGAGGTCTTCCGAACGAATCCTCTCCGAATCTCAACCGGGTCAACGTCTGCAACATGCGTTGCGAGTACTGCATCTTGCGAGAGGAAGGCGGGGAAAGTATGTGGAAATTGACCTACAACTCGGCCGGTCCATCCCACATACGCACACTCACCGTCCAGTGTAGTGTCCTCCTCGCCTTTGGCGATCTCCTGCGCCTTCACCATGCTCAAGTAGGTGCCGTTCTCGATCGCCATCAACTCGTCATGAGTTCCTAGAACCGGTCATTGAACAACTGCAAATGTAGTGACAATAATGTTAATTGAAAGCAATATATCCTTGCTCTATGATTCTCAGAGTCTTCGGTCTTGGAATTCGTGGTTCGTTGAGGCGATTTATGCGTTTCAAAGGAGTGAAGGCAAAGCCGAAATCAGAGAGAAAATTTGCCTTCCTGAAGCCATAGTGACGCTGATGCAGAACGGAGCACAAGACTGAGCAAGGAGAGGATATTTAGACATTTGCTAAATAGAGCCCTAGCTGACTGTTAAAGTCGACCAATGTGATCGTGTGATCGAAGAACTACTAGAAGAATTTCGATAGAATTTGCCTCGCTTAATCGGAAATCACAAATTGCTGCTGTTCGAGTTCGAACATTGATTTGCTCGTGTGTTGTTTAATTCTTCCGCAATGCAAGAATTCGGCTGTCTTACTGACGAACGCCATGAAAATTGCAAAATTACAATTACACCACCAGTAGAATTTCGACCAAAATCGATTTTCAAAAATTTGCTCGCGCTGATTTCGAACAAATTAAATCACTCGTTTGTTTGTTCGAAAATATAGAGTAGAGTTATTCCTTCACCTCGACTACTATTTAAAAAGTCGAATTTAGTCGACCATTTTTGTGCGAAATTAAAGCTCGAAGGACTCTGCTCTACTAATTAGATTTCTACATGACTGATACTCTCGCCGACTATTTGACCCTGAGGATAGGAGCATAGATTAGCATAGAGCATAGACTTCCCCTGCATGAAAGGATAGAGAAGGTCAAAATCTCGGAGTCTTAATCCTGAAACCCTGCCTCCGATATCTACTAAATGGCTTTCGTATGGACTTCTGGCACGTTAAACGAAGCCACATTTTTCCGAGGAACAGTCGCCTCGTACCGCTGACACTTCTTGTGGCACGGTTGTGTAAGCACTTCTATCTTGAAGAAATGTTCAACTTTCTTCTCAGTTAGGTGGATCACCATTGAACTCGCACAATGGCCAAGCTACATACAGTCACTCCTACACCCACTACTCCTTGCCCCCTCCCCATCGCGCTCCCTATTCCTATTCCAGCAACTGGTTCTGGAAAATCAAGACCTAATGGTTTTGGGACTATTCTGTGGGACTGACTGCCGCAAGTGCTTGTCCGCTGCCAGCGTGGTGTCGACCGTATGGTCCTTTAACCGTTGAGTTCCAACGCCTACCTTGCTCCACTATGCGACCCTCTTCAAAGACGATGATTTTATCGGCATCACGGATAGTCGACAGTCTATGGGCGATGCAGAGCGTCGTTCGATCTTCTCTAGCCTAAACGTTGACGAAAATCACATCGACTCACTCACCGCGAGCTGGGAACGGGATTGCTGAAGAGAGAACCTTATCTAGTGCCTGCTGCACAGCATGCTCGCTCTCGGTGTCCAGTGCGCTGGTTGCCTCGTCAAGAAGCAGAATCTGCGGCTTTCTTATAAGTGCTCGAGCGATGGCAATTCGTTGCTTCTGACCGCCTGATAGTTGAACAGCTCCTTTACCGATTACCGTATTGAATCCCTAGAAAGCGGAGGCATTCCATCAATTACATGGACATCCACTCAAGGGAACCCACCGACTACTGCAGTGACAGCTTGGAATGTTAAGAATGTCCCGTGCGGTTACCTTGTCCCAAATTTTGTATGCAGAAACTGAGTTCACTGATAATTTTCTGAGAATTCGCCGCTTTAATAAACCCTTTCTTGTTTCGCACAATGAAGCTGTGAAGTGTGTACTTGCGCCACAATGTTTCCAAATTTCTACCAATGAAAGGCTAAACAGTAGTAGAGATACATCCGTTTGGACGGCAAACAGAGCTTCCTGGTATCAGTAAATCGGTCCAGACGATTTGCATACTTCGCTTGTCAACTTATTCCACTGTTTATCTTTTTGGGATGTTACCTGAGGACTCTTTCTCATCTTCTGGAGTCGGAGAGCCAGCTGTGCTGCTACTAAGTAATGCAGACAATCATATGGTCTTTTTTAGCAGTTGTCATGAATGACATTGGATCGCAGGTCTGGATTGCTGCTCACCTCGCTCAGCTTCTGGACGAATTCAAGAGCATTGGCCTGCTTGCACGCTTCCTCGATGTCACTTTCTGTCAAACTTTCGTCTCCCATTCTGAAAACTTACTAGATTTAGAGAGCGACGAAAGAGAGAACCAATGTCCGAAAGCGGTTCGGGTGCCAAGGCGGCTGACTTCTGTTGCATGCAGATCTCGAAAGAGAAGCGCTACCTGATATTTTCGGCGACCGTGGCGCAGAAGATGACCGGCTCCTGCTGCACGACGCCGATCACGCCTCGCAGCCAGCTCACGTTGTAGTCACGCAGAGGAATGCCGTCCATTGCAACCTGTAATGCTCAACGTCCTTGCTATCAGAAGTATGTCCTCCTGTGCTGGACCCACAAGTTGTGTGACTCTTAAGGTGTCATTGTGGGAGTATTCTTTTCGAGAGCGACATGCCATTGGTTACAACAAAGAGGGTTGTTTGCGGACCGAATCAAGATGGAATCACTACATTGTTGTTATTCAAAGCATTGTCATCGTTCATCGCTTTAGGTCATCCTACACCTTCTGTCAACGCAGAAGGACCAGCGCCAGGTGGGCTTGGTTAGTCATTGCTGAATTTCGTTTACTTCACGACTCCAAAGGCCGGATTTATCAACGCCTTACAACAGTTTAACGAGAAAATACAGCCGAAATCCCTTATAGCGCGGCGAAATGTTTCACTATATCGCTTGATAAGCAGCGCTATCAGGGATCTCGGCTCTATTTTGTCGTTAAACTGCAGTAAGTCGTTGATGAATCCGGCTCCATGTGTCGAAGAGAAGTCGAAACGAATAGCTAAGAGTCGCCGAGAGAGTTATTTTGAATGACGATCACAAGTTTGACATCCGTTTTTAAAATTTCGATCGAGTACGATAGGTTACGGTATGTTCGGTTTACTAAGGTCATGATCACCAATTTTCACCCAAACTTCGCGCAGGAGGTCACTTGGGCTACCGACCACGAATATGACATTCGTTTCTGGCTCCTTTACTTGGATAACACCAATCGACAAAGTCTGAGCGAAATTGGTGATGATGGACTTACAAGGGAGGTCAATAAACGTCCCGTGGCAATTTTTAAAGTGACCTATTGAGGGTTGTAAGCGGTTGTCTGAGAAGCGCCGTAGTGGTTTTCAAATTTCCTGCGGACATCTGGGTACGTCAAAAATTGCAAAAAACCGTATTACTTCAGTGCGGGCCGATAAAGCAAAACAGACGTCTGGAACTGCCATATCGTGGTTAGAATCTCACCTACAAAAGGTTTGATTCTAACCACGATATGGCAGTGGGGCTGCAACAGTAGCGGAATTACAGCGAACCCACAATTTGCTTGTTAGGGATGCAGTAACCAAAGCGGAACATTGAGGCGCGCGGCTCACTAGCCAGGTGGAAACAACTGGACGGCCGAGCGGGTGTGGGGATGGACTTGCAGTAAGAGGGTCAAGGGTTCGCTTCCGGTAGTTGAAGTTCTGCATTGCTGGGCCTGTTTACTGCCAGCAATTAACCATCAAAACAAAGTTTGACGGAATTTTATTCTCTACCTACGAAGTCTACAGGTACACATTTGCAATGTCCCTCGCCCCACTTGGCAAAAGAATCACGTTGTAGCAACTAACAAGAGCTTCCCTAGCGAGGCAAGCATGTTTTTTTTTTGTTGAGTATGCTACATAGCTCTATGCAAGGAAACCTGACTTTTTCATATCAGACAAGAGATGAAAAAAGGGTTAGAAACTGAAAACGTTGTCTCGCCGAGGTCAAATCTGCATTAACAAAAACGGAAGGCAATCCGCAAAAACATGTTCCGGATTCGAACCCTGTACCCTTCTCCTGTAAGTCTGCATCGCTATTCACACGCCATCCCTGTCGCTGCCCAGCCTGCAGTGAATGGTTCACCTGAATGTACCCTCCAGCCTTCTTGACGAAACCTGACAAATTGTCTGACTTCTACCATATAACTATAATTAGAGCTCCACAGGTTTTGCAGGCTAATTTCTGAGCACTAAAGTGATTCAAGATTGCACATGCTATTGCGACTCCCAAAAGTCGAGGTAGGTCGAAATTTTTTTCGCCCAAACATTGCCCAGTACCGTTATTTTGGATGCTGAGCACGAATACGGTATCCATTTTTGAAAATTCGGCTGACCAGGGTAGGTTACTGTGGATGTCGTGAGTAAGTGTGGCGCGGTCATGATCACTGATTTCGCCCTTTCCTCCCCTATGGAAACTATTTATTTATCTATTTATTTATTTATTTAGGGCGCGTGTAACGCAGTCGGAGGAGGCGCGACTGTCGCGTGCACCCGATACCAGGTTCCTGGTTCGGATTTCCCGCCCAGGCCAACCAAGCCTTCCATCCCTCCGGGGTCGGTGAATTGGTACCAGTCTTGTCTGGGAAGGATAGAGCGCTGACTTGTTCATCGGCTGGCCACCGCAAGTCATTGTATGGCCGAATACGCATTCATGTCGCCTCCACGACATCCCGTAGAAGTAGAATGCGTGGCGCATCCCAAAAGGGATTGAGTAACGCCGTACTTTATCCTTTATCCTTTATTTATTTATTACAAGACTCGGATCATAATCACATGCGGTAGGATAACAATAAGACATGCAGTAAGCTAACAATAACGCACTAAATTAGACATAAGGGGCAGGATGACTGAGCAACAAAGAAAACAAGCCTAGCGAAACCTTCGTGTAATGAGACGTTTAAAAGAAGACAGAGACATGTCAACCACGCTTTCATTCTCACAAAGTAGGGTGTTGAGCTACTTGATGCTCCTATAAATGAGGAAACTTGACCTCACTTTCGACCTTGAGATTTGCAGATAGTCTGAGATGCCCTCTTCTGCCAGTTGTCAAAGGAGCACCAAAAGCCCGACTGGGTCAATGGAAAGCCTCCTTGTCAGAACTTTAAACAACATAATTAAATCTGATCTTTTTCGTCTAGCTGAAGGCTAGACAAACCAAGCATCTTAGCCCTGTCAGACCCACTTGGGATATTGTCATGACTCAGACCACGACATTAAACTGCATTTAAGCTGCTGACCACGAATCTGCCATTCCTTTTCCTAATTTACCCATTTTTTCATGCACTACTTTCCATCTCAAAGTAGAAGAATGGAAAAGAAGTTTGATCACATAACTGAAGAAAGAGATTTCATGTACTGACATTGATAACCTTGATCACTCATGAAAATATGCGAGATCACGCGATCACGTGAAAACGTTTATCAGATTTGTGATCAACGCCTCAATTAGCCTACAAAACAAAGTATGGGCGAAAATTGCTTTCGATCTCCAGAGTCGTGGGAGTGCAAGTCTCTACACCTTCGATTAGCAGAAAGTGGTGGGAAAAAACAGGCAGCATCGTTGTATCGTACGGGTTAAAATAAGTCATTAGTCATTAGTACATTACGGTGTTCAAGATACACTTTACATCGGCAAAAGAGCAGTGAGCAAGCCAAGCAATGCAGAACCCTATTTTTTGGACCCCAACCTCTGACTCTCCTCCTGCAAGTCCGCCCCCGCACCCACTCGGCCATCCAGTCGTGTGCACATAGCTCGTGAGCGCCGCGTCTCAATGTTCCGCTTTAGTTACTGTATCCCTAACCAGTAAATCGTGAGTTCGCTGTAATTCCACTAGTGTTGCAGCCCCAAACACTTTGCTGGAGCGATTTTAATCCCGACATGACAGTTCCAGACGTCTGTTTTTCTTTATTGGCCCGCCTGAAATGACATGTTTTTTCACAATTTTTAACCTACCCCTGTCTGAGGCAAATTTGAAAACCACTACGGTGCTTCTCAGACAACCGCCTACGACCCTCAATAGGTCACTTTGAAAATTGCCACGAGACGTTCATTGACCTCCCTTGTTAGTCAGCCACCGTAACCTGCCGACGTGTCAAATATTCAAAAACGAATGCCAGATTCGTGATCATCGCCACTAGTAGCCCTACGGACGATGTTCCAGCGATTCTTTTGATCTCTTTGGCGCCTCCTGGAGTCGTGAAAGTACAATTGTGCCTACGTTTTCAGTCACTTTCCAAGTTCTTATTTATGTAATATATGTTATTGTTGCAGATCCCACACACCACTTTATTCGTGTTCTGAAGTCAGTAAAACTGGGCAACACCCGCCTTGTTTACAAAGCTCCCGGACAATGGGTGTGTTCAATTTCACACACCACAGGGCCAACAGGAACGATAACGTATACCGTTGTCCGCGTTGTATAAAAGCTGGAGATGTATATTTAAAAGTGAAGAGTTATTTTTGTTTCCCTCAGTTCGGAATTATCATGCAACTAGCGAAATGTTCAGGTAGAACGAGACGTCGAGTTCGAGAGCGAACCAGCGGTATAGGTCACGTATGTGTACCAAACATATTGGTTAAAGAGAAAACAAAGCGAGTATTCTACGAAGTGTGGGACAATTATTATCCACTGCTAAAGTAATGGTCACCATTTACACTTTTTAGAAGCTGCAAGAGTGGAATAACGAGGATGCAGAGCACAACTGCTCTGCTAATGAGGAGTACAGGAAGTTTCTTGTGTACGTAACAGTCAGACATTGAGTAAGTTTGCACTTCATCAAATGGATATTATGTCGTACCACAATTTTTGTTAAATTTTGCAGCACGCAAAGAGTAGGACGAAATTATGATTTTTCTGCACGACTACGGAGACACAGACGCAAATAGGAAAGTTCGAACATCTAAAACTTAAAAAATTATTTTTTCTATGTAACTGGTACCTTTAAAAATGTCGCTAGTCGCGGTGTCACGGTGACCATAGACAACTACCGGGCTCCCTGGCGTTTTTTTGTTTTTTTTACATCCATATAAAATACATATAAAATAGAAATGATCGTTTCAAAGTATATCTATTATATTACTATACTTTTAACCGTTTACTGTGCCCATGAGATTTTGATTTTCAGTTGGAGTGTCGCTCTATAAAGAATCAAAAGCTTCGTTGTGGTAATTTAACGAATTAATCTACCAATCAATTTTCGAATCTTAATAGCACTGCACCGAGTGCCTGAGCAACACCATCTAATAATAATAATAATAATAATAATAATAATAATAATAATAATAATAATAATATATTGTAGTACGAGCGAGCAGCGATTAAAACCGCAAGAAGTGTGTTCACGAGGGTTACCATCGAGGGATGCGGCTTTCATCTTGCACGTGCACGAAATAGGAGAAAGGATCATGTGGGTGTGCGAAAATTTATACGAGGTGTGATCGTTGCAGGCGGGTTAAACAGTGGCGGGAGCGGTCGCTTTTATTATATATTTTTAGGAAATATGGCAACGCGAGCCGTTTGCCGGAATCTGGAAGAAGTGGAATGTGAAAACGCTACAGATTGCTAATATTGCCGAAGCATTCCACAGGTGCCTTTTTAACCAACTGAGCTGTTTCGATCAAAAAATTTTCTTACTTTTTCTTTTTCTAACCCTCTGACGGGAGTGAAGACGAAATGGCCACTACTCGAAATGTTGTTGAAAGTCCTTAACTCGATGACTACACAGCCCAAAGCGAAACTTCTCCATCACCGAAGGGTAGGTGATATCAATCGCCACCAAGATGAAGGTGACAGCAACTTTTCTATGCACTCACCCGTGCGCTCAAGAACTGATGACACGGACAGACAAGCGACGTCGACACAATGAGAATACTTCTATGAGGAAATTCGAGCTGCAGAGCAAGAGGAAACTTGTTTACAAGAGTCACAAACCCCTGTTGTGGGCGAATGTCTCATTTCGTCTAGGATCCAGTTTCGAGTTTCGTCTAGGAAGTCCAACCTGTGGGAGACAAGTTTTGTACTCCTTTTTATTCAAAGATTTTTGTGCATATAAGCATTGTTAACGCCTTTTTCCATCAGACGTCAGTTGCTGCTCATCCTTCCACTATAGGCACGCTGGTTTTTGTACTCCATATATACTTGTATTTGAGCATTTTATGCGTACATTGAATTTTCGTATGAAATAAGTGGTTTGACAATGTATTGTTCGACAACCTACCTGCTGATCAAGAAATGATTCTATGACCACCTTCGATATTCCTGTTCATGTTATATCGACTATGCTCTGTTAAAACACTCGTCTTACGACCTTTTCATTACAAGAGGCGGAGGGCTTTTTAGCGCGCTGAGGTGAAAAAAGCTAAGTGACCATAAAAGAAGATGAGATACGAGGGAGAGCGAAAGGACGAATAGTTTGCCGGAAACCTCTGATAGCGTCTCTTAGCAAAAAAAGGACTGAACAAGTATACATTGGTCGAGGGAGCGGATCGAACTTACGAATGGTCATCGCGGCTGCGGCAGCCACGGCCGCGCGGTAATTAGCCGCTCCTGCGCTGCCACTGATCATTGTCGCATGTACATCACCAGATAATATTCCTTATATATTCTTAAAAAAGCGGCCCTTGGCTTGGTCTCCTCCTTAAAGTAACTTTTCAGCAAATTACTACTTTACGGTGAAGTCCCGAAACTATGGAAATATAGCCTTGTACGACCTGTTCACAAAAAAGGCCCCAAAAATTGTGTTACCAACTATAGACCCATCTGCCTTACCAGTTCAATAAGCAAGGTAATGGAATGTATCTTATGCAAAAAAATAATGAGTTACCTTAACAACAATAACCTCATTTGTAAAGAGCAGCATGGCTTCCTAAGACAGAAGTCCACAGCAACCGCTCTAATTTCGACAACACCGTTATGGCAAAAGGAAATAGACAAGGGTAACTTGGTTTCTGTTTGCTATTTAGATTATGCTAAAGCATTCGACTCAATATCCATCCCATTATTGTTTAAAAAGCTTTCTGCATACGGAATAAAAGGACAACTTCTAAACTTTTAAAGATCTTTTCTCAGTGAACGTCTTCAATCAGTAGTAGTCAACAACTTTTCTTCCCCTTCCTACATCAGTAGTAGTCAACAACTTTTTTCCCCTTGCTGTCACGCCCAGCGGAGTTCCCCAGGAAACATGTTTGGGTCCTTTCATGTTTCTTATTTTTATCAATGACCTACCTCTATAATTACCTTCTGAATGTTTTTGCAGCATTTATGCTGACAAAACCAAATTATTTACAGTTAATGATTGCGAAAAACGTCAAGAAGGAATAAATGCTTTTGAAAAGTGGTCATACTCATGGTTATTAGATATTTCAATTTAAAAAACTTCTATCATAAGAATAGGATGACATCATCCAAATATTTCGTTTTCATTGAGAAAAGCTACACTAAATTGTGCCAAACAGATACGTGATTTAGGAATTGTTTACGAAAGTGGTCTCAATTTCGATAATTACATTCACGATACTGCAAGAAAAGCTTCTAGAAACTCAAACTTTATTTTAAGAGCATTCAAAATAAGGAACGTTTCCTTACTTTTCAAGCTTTTTAATTTATATGTTGGACCAATATTAGAATACTGCTCACCAATTTGGTCGCCACAAAAAAGTAGCTTGATTACAGAAATTGAAAAGATCCAACAAAGTTTCACATATCGTTTGTTCCGCCGCTGCGGGTTAATGGATCTTTCGTACGAACAATGCCTATCTCAACTTGACGCCGATTCTTTGGAATTCAGAAGAAAAATTGCGGATCTTGCAACAATATACAAACTGACTTTAAATGAGATCAATCTTAGTATCTCTGATCTGTTTGAAATATCTCGTACAATTGGCATTAATAGGGGACATCCATGTCGGATAAGATCTGATAAACCTAATACGACTCAGTACAAAAACTCTTTCCTCGTAAGAAGCATAAATCTATGGAACAGTTTAAACAACGAGCTTTTCATATACAGAAACTCCCATGCATTTCAGATTCATCTCTCCCTGATATTAAGATAAACTTTTCTAATTAACATAGCAATCTTCTTCAAACCACTGTCATAAACAATTTCTAAGTCACATGCTTTCACAACTATAATTTAAGAATTTTAATATATCATTTTGTTATATGGAAGTGCTAGTTACGGCAATCATAACTTGAGGTTTCTCTGCACGGTTTCTGATATGCCTCCATATTCAAATGGTTGAAGATCGACATTCTTAAATATATATAAACCAGACGTTCAGCGGCCTCGCGGCCGCCAAACGTGTGGTTGGGGGCTTAGTCCCCAAACCCCTAGTATAGAACACCCCGACCGTGTTCTTTTCTTCTTTAGGCCCTCCTACTTTCATTTCTTTCTCCGAAGTACATGTTCTACTAAGTACTGAGGAACAGACTGTGAGAGTCTCAACTCAAAGTGCTTAATCTGCGGAAACATAAATGAAACGAGGGTGTCGGTAGACCGCTCGATACCGTTGGCTGTCCGACAGCAATCATGTTCCTCCGATAACTTTAACCATTCTCCTTACCCTCGCTCTCAACTCCGCCAATACCCCTTACACTTGTGCCGGAGTGAAAAAATAAAGGCGTAAAGAGAGTCAAGTACGCGCACGCTTGTCGAACGATGCGTTTAAGAGTCTTCTCACGAATGCTGTGCAAGTACGATCTGTGGAACGATTTCTGGATCTGGACGCACGTTGTACGACGTCTGGGTCACGTGTTCTGAATCCGGACGCATGCTGATATCGTCTGTGATACATCTGCTGAGCCCCAACGCACGTGTAACGACGTCAGCAGCACGTCTTCTGAAGCCTGATACCCGTTGGACGATACTGATAAGAAATCATGGTCCGCCCTTACTGGTCCCCTTCACTGGACCCCCTCCTTCAGTGGTCCCATCTTCACTGGTTCCCTTTACCGTTTCTCTCTCCCCCCCCCCCTTATACTGGTCCCCTCTTCATTGGGCCTCCTTCATCACCCCCCCCCCCCGTTACTGGTTCCACCTTTGCTGGTCCCCCCTTTTCTGGTCCCTTTTACTGACCCCTCTTCACTGATCCCTCCCCCGTTACCGGTCCTTCCTCACCGGACCCTTCCCTGCAATGGTCCCTCTTAGTAGTCCCCTCTTCACTGGTCCTCCTTCTTTCCACTCCCCCCCCCATTACTGGACCCTTCCCTGCAGTGGTCCCTCTTAGTGGTCCCCTCTTCACTGGTTCTCCTTCTTTCCACTCCCCCCCCCCATTACTGGACCCTTCCCTGCAGTGGTCCCTCTTAGTGGTCCCCTCTTCACTGGTCCTCCTTCTTTCCACTCCCCCCCCCCCCTTTACTGGACCCTCGAACCGTCGTCCTTTGCGCGACATCGGTGACACGTCGTCTGAATCCGGACACCACTTGGGCGACATCGGTGACACCTCTTTTGAACCTAGACACCTACTGCGCGACATGGGTGACACAACTCTTGAACCCGGACGCCTGTCAAGCGACGTCGGTAACACGTCTTTTCAAAGCTTTCGTCCTTTGCGCGACATCGGCGACACGTCGTCTGAATCCGGACACCACTTGGGCGACATCGGTGACACCTCTTCTGAACCTAGACACCTACTGCTCGACATGGGTGACACAACTCTTGAACCCGGACGCCTGTCAAGCGACGTCAATAACACGTCTTTTCAAAGCTTTCGTCCTTTGCGCGACATCGGCGACACGTCGTCTGAATCCGGACACCACTTGGGCGACATCGGTGACACCTCTTTTGAACCTAGACACCTACTGCGCGACATGGGTGACACAACTCTTGAACCCGGACGCCTGTCAAGCGACGTCGGTAACACGTCTTTTCAAAGCTTTCGTCCTTTGCGCGACATCGGCGACACGTCGTCTGAATCCGGACACCACTTGGGCGACATCGGTGACACCTCTTTTGAACCTAGACACCTACTGCGCGACATGGGTGACACAACTCTTGAACCCGGACGCCTGTCAAGCGACGTCGGTAACACGTCTTTTCAAAGCTTTCGTCCTTTGCGCGACATCGGCGACACGTCGTCTGAATCCGGACACCACTTGGGCGACATCGGTGACACCTCTTCTGAACCTAGACACCTACTGCTCGACATGGGTGACACAACTCCTGAACCCGGACACGTGTCGAGTGACGTCGGTAACACGTCTTTTCAAAGCTTTCGTCCTTTGCGCGACATCGGCGACACGTCGTCTGAATCCGGACACCACTTGGGCGACATCGGTGACACCTCTTTTGAACCTAGACACCTACTGCGCGACATGGGTGACACAACTCTTGAACCCGGACGCCTGTCAAGCGACGTCGGTAACACGTCTTTTCAAAGCTTTCGTCCTTTGCGCGACATCGGCGACACGTCGTCTGAATCCGGACACCACTTGGGCGACATCGGTGACACCTCTTCTGAACCTAGACACCTACTGCTCGACATGGGTGACACAACTCCTGAACCCGGACACGTGTCGAGTGACGTCGGTAACACGTCTTTTCAAAGCTTTCGTCCTTTGCGCGACATCGGCGACACGTCGTCTGAATCCGGACACCACTTGGGCGACATCGGTGACACCTCTTTTGAACCTAGACACCTACTGCGCGACATGGGTGACACAACTCTTGAACCCGGACGCCTGTCAAGCGACGTCGGTAACACGTCTTTTCAAAGCTTTCGTCCTTTGCGCGACATCGGCGACACGTCGTCTGAATCCGGACACCACTTGGGCGACATCGGTGACACCTCTTTTGAACCTAGACACCTACTGCGCGACATGGGTGACACAACTCTTGAACCCGGACGCCTGTCAAGCGACGTCGGTAACACGTCTTTTCAAAGCTTTCGTCCTTTGCGCGACATCGGCGACACGTCGTCTGAATCCGGACACCACTTGGGCGACATCGGTGACACCTCTTCTGAACCTAGACACCTACTGCTCGACATGGGTGACACAACTCCTGAACCCGGACACGTGTCGAGTGACGTCGGTAACACGTCTTTTCAAACCCTTCGTCCTTTGCGCGACATCGGTGACACGTCTACTGACGCACGCGACACGACGTTGGTCACACCTCGTCTCAACCCGGACGCCTGTCACTCGACGTTTATGAAAGGCCAGATGGACGACGGATGGACAGACGGACGGACGGACGGACAGACGGACGGACGGACGGACAGACGGACGGACAGACGGAAGGACAGACACAACCGCTAACTCTTTTATATATACAGGGTGGCTGAAAAGTTCGGGCAATTTTTTGCGGCGCTACTTTTGGCCTTGAAATTGAGGTTTTTTGTTATTTCTGTTGTTTCCGTTGTATTCCTCGCGCAATTTTGATCTAGAATCTGTTGCTCCAGTTTTCTCGTTTTCAGTTGTGCTTGCGTTATGTCTCGTGAAAGTGAGCGTATCACCGTCGTCGAGCTGCACAAGACGGGAATGAGGACCGCGGACATAGTTCGAACAACCGGCTTCAAACAAAGGACCGTCTACAAGATTGTAAGACGCTACAAGGAGACTGGCGGGACCTCGGACCGTCCCCGCAGCGGCCGTCCCACCACTGCGACAACACCGGAGAACATCAACAAGGTTCGTTGTCGCATTAGCCGGAATTCTGAGGTATCGATGAACAAGATGGCTACGGATCTCGGGATCAGTAGGGAACGAGTCCAGCATATTGCCAGGAGGAAGCTGGGATTACGCAGCTACAAAGTAGCTCGTATTCACTTCCTCAACGACGCGATGAAAGCTGAGAGGTTGAGGAAATGCAGGCGAATGCGTCAGCTGGTCGGCGATGGTCGCTTGTCGAAGGTGCTGTTCATCGACGAGAAGATCTTCACGGTCCAGCCGGTTCACAACCATCAGAATCGTCGGCAGCTGCTTAAGAAGGGTCAGCAGAAGACGTCAGCCGCAAGGACCATCAGCCGCCGCCATTTTCCAGCCTCGGTGATGGTGTGGGCTGGAATATGCGCTACCGGAAAGACGCCGCTGGTCTTCATGGAGCAGAACGTCAAAATTAACGCTGCCAGCTACCAGCAATATGTCCTCCGCGACGTACTGGAGCCGTGGGCGACGAGCCATTTTGGCGAAACCGGATTTTCTCTTCAGCAGGACTGGGCACCAGCGCATTCCGCCAAATCCACGATCGCCGTTTGCGAGGAGCTCTTCCCAGGGTTTTGGAGCCGGGACATCTGGCCATCCAACTCGCCTGATCTCAACCCGATGGATTATTCTGTGTGGTCGATCATGGACAGAAGATCTCCACTACAAGATACGCCACCGTTGAGCAGCTGAAATCGGCGTTGTTGAGATCCTGGGACGAGATTACAGCGGAGCAGTGTGCGACCATCATCAGCGACTTCCCAAAACGACTGCGAAAATGTATTGAAGCCAAAGGAGGAAATTTTGAGCACTTGTTGTGAATTTTCCTGTTGTATTATGTTGTTGTTGATCTAATGAAGTTTCTGTTATTTTTGTTTGTAAATCTTTGGCGTTTATGTAGTTTTTTCGTACTGCTGAAATACTTTGAAAAATTGCCCGAACTTTTCAGCCACCCTGTATAGTATAAATATATTATTGGATCTACTACCACGAGCGAGGAACTATTCGCCATATCTTATTTTCAACTATGGTTGTGTTATATGGATCTCTTATCACAAACCAAGAACTATGCATCGTATCTCCTCAACGACTATTATTATCTCTTATCCAAGCCAAGAACTACATCAAGCTAACCAGGGAAGGGTCTCAGGCGTAAGTCTGAATGGGGAAAATGGATAGTACTGCGTGAATCTCCACCCTTCATGTAGTAGAAAAACATGTTTCGTTTTTGCTGAGTCCTTGAACCCAAAGAACTACGGGTTCTCGAAATTGGGGGTACAGTATTGCATTGCCACCCGTACCCACCATAACCTACTGTAATCGGCCGAAATTTGAAAAACGAATGTCAGATTCGTGATCAGCACCCCAAATAACCCCTGGGCGAGGTTCGGGCGAAAAATGTTTTTCAACCTCTCCTCGACCTCTGGAGTCGTGAAAGTAGTGTCGTGAGACTCGTTCCTTATGGCAGTCTAAATCAGCTTACTTCCTACACATCTCCTACACACTCATTTCACTCTAAATTGTCAAACAAAGGTTTCTGTGAGCTGTACTTCACTCACTTTTCTTAGTTTCTGAATTATACAATGTTTTGTGTTCTTCAGCGAATGTTAAACAATCACCTTACAACAGGCACGGGTTACAGCAGGTACGGGTGACTAGAGATCTCGAGGTTATAATCACCGATTTCGCCCAAACCTTGCTCAGGGGGTTATTTACGGTGCTGATTACGAATCTGACATCCGTTTTTCAATTTTCGGCCAATTACGGTAGGTTACGGTGGGCACGGGTGATTAGGGCCGTCGAAGTCATAATCACCGATTTCGCCCAAAGTTTTTCTAGCGGGGGGGGGGGTATTTGGAATGGTGATCACGAATCTGATGTCAGTTTTCCGTATTACCCTGGAGTATGTTAAATTACAATAGGTAAAGGTGATTAATGGTAAGGTCATGGTCACCTTTTTCGCCCAAACCTCGCGTTGAGCACGAATCTGGTCCTTACTTGGCAATTTAGAATGAAATAAATATATAGGAGATGTGTAGGGAGCAAGCTGGTAAAAAAGGCGGCAATCGTGGAAAAATGCAAAAATGTTGCACAGCACGGGAGTCGAACATCTGACCTGGCACCTGCATGTAGCCCCCACCTTGTTGAGCCACCGACTCGCTTGCCGCAGCACCCTTCGCCGCGTCCCATACAACAGCGCGCGCACGAATGCACGTAGGCGCATGCTGACGGTGCGCTACTGTACCCCCTCCCCCTTCGAGGGCCCGTAGCTCTTTTGGTAGGACTCAGGAAAAACGAAACATGTCTTTCTACTATATGAAGGGTGGAGATTCTCGCAGTACTATCCATTTCCCCGTTCAGACCCTGAGACCCTTCCCTGGTAAGAACTACGTCAAGCCAAACTACGCCAAGTCAAGAACTATGCCTAACTTCGTCATCAAGCCAAGAACTACGTCAAGCCAAGAACTATTCCTAACTTCGTAACCCATCTATACAATCTACTGCAATTGGCACAATAAATGTTTAATGTTTAATGTTTACGGAAGCCGCTGCCGCGAATGCGTCGACTGCTTCTTTGGACTTTGCATGAAGCTCTCACTGGTTTTTGTCCAGCTATTCGGCCAACTATGGTCAGAAAACACCACTGGCTACCTTCTAAATCGTAAAGAGAGCGAAGAAGTCAATTGATCATAGGCGGTAGGGAATCAGGGCAGGACGCTGAGGACTGGATCGAATGAATACAAGGGACCAAAGTGTCGGACTTGGAAATAATTTTAGAAAATAAATTCAAACACAACCACCACCTAATGAGGGAAACTTAAGGACAATTAAGGGTGTTGACAAATTGTTGTATGGAAACATAAGAACGGCTGAAATTAATCCTGAAGAAGGTAAATAAAGGGAGTAGAACGGGTAAAACTAAATCAGAACTGCAAGGAGGCCTAATGTGAGTACTCTCAGATCTTAAAGATTCGCAAGCTCTTAAAATGTGTTGTTGAAATCTATCCTTCTTCTTCACCTCTCGCTAGGCACATACACGCGGATGTCGTCGCGGCTGCGGTGGAGGATGTCGCGCTGGCGGCCGGTCAAGGCGACGAGTCGGATGACCTAGCAGAGGAGTTGCCGCATTGCGGCATAGGTCGTCGCAATTAGCGATGACATTCGTAAGTTGAGACCCTCACCCCATTAGTTTCCCATAACATAAAGTCTGAAGACGTACAACAACGGTAAATCATATCCTTAAATTTATCTTCAACGTCAAACTGCACCCTTATACCGCTTCTGGGACTCAACCCGCCGCCGTTTGCTGTGAACATTAGTGATCGTTGCACCTGCGGCGCTCGACTCCGCTGCCCCCCTCCATCGCCGCAAACGTGGCGATAATCGTTTTAAGGGTTACCCCTTCCCCCGTCGATAGTATGCTCACACCAATCTTTGGACGGCCCTTGCATGCCCTCTAAGCCTTCTGGCCCTCTATCCATGTATTCACAGTCGATAGAAGGCCAGGAGGAAACCTGTTCGACCTCTTGGCTCCCGTGGTTAGTCGGGTCACCGTCGCCTTCACGGCGAGGGCTGCTTTTTTGGCTCATCGCGAGCGCTGTCCGCTTTGTTTGTCCGCGCCGACTTCAGGCAGGTCGTCCTTCCCGGTAGCTCGAGCAGGTGGTAGTAGAACTCAGAATCTCGCGCTGCAGTCGAATTTATGATGGAACAATTATTTTATTATAGCTCTCCCTTTCGTTATTTTCTGTGCCAACGAAGTTGGTGGATAGAATACTTATTTTAGGCTTGTCGTTTTGACCGTTTCGTCGTCTTCAGAGGCCTGAAGATGGTTCGATATTTTAACATTTGTACACTACCCGACCAAACGCTTCCTCTGCGCTGCTGTTCTTATATAAAGTCAAGAACGCAACGCAAAAATCCGCAATGTGCAAAATTAACTCACACAGCTTTCCACCACAGAGCGTAGTGGTGTTGCTACCATTCGGGGTTAGTGGACCAGCAACGAATGAAACTCACTCGGAGTCCCATTCATTGCCGTTCAGCTCGCAGAGCGATGCAAACGGGAGCAGATCACTTGTGATGGATAGGCACTCACTTCTGTTGCTCATATTCAGACTTCTAGCAGAAATCCAAAGCGCCTCGAGCGCTATGCGCGAAGAAGTGTCGGTCTCGAACACCAAAACCTTGTACTCTATATCAAAGTCGTTACCGTTGTGAACTTCGACTCTATGCTTGCCGAGTGGTGCTAGTAGATTAGCACGTTGTTTGCCCGCTAGGTGTTCCTTAATACGTACACCAGAGGTCTACTAGTAGGATTGCTTGGATTTCTGCTAGAAATCCGAGTATGAACAACGTAAGTGAGTGCCTATCCATCACAAGTGATCTGCTCCCGTTTGCACCGCACTGCGAGCTGAGTGGCCAGCAAAGAATGGAACTACGAGTGAGTCTCATTCGCTACTGGTCTACTAACCACGAGTGGTGACGACATCGTTACGCATCTATGGTGGAACGTCGTGCGAGTTCATTTTGCACATTGCGTTCTTGGCTTCATATCAGAACAGCAGCGCGGAGGAAGCGTTTGGTCGGGTAGTGTACAAATGTTAAAATATCGAACCATCTTCAGGCCTCTGAAGACGACGAAACGGTCAAAACGACAAGCCTGAAATAAGTATTCCACCTACCAACCTCGTTGGCACAGAAAATAACGAAGTGAACAGATGCCGAGGTTTCAAGATGAGAGGACGTGGAGACTATACATAGCTTTACTTTTTCAAGTCGTCCCCTGCGGTATTTCATTTTTCTCTACTCTTCTCAACAAATATTTCGCTGTTCCTAACCTCTGTTCTCTAATAATATCCACTGGACCACCAATTTCTGTGAAAGGGAGTTAATGATGAATATGTAAAGCCATATAATTGTGATAATTTAATTATGAAAGTATGAAAAACAAAGAATTAGTTTGGTTTTCGTTTCGCACGGGCCCCAGACGAAAACCAAACGGACAGAGTATCTTTTCCCCCTTGTGCTCATCAGTAAGGGAGGGTAAGGAAGAAGGAGTTGCTGTTTAAACTAACCTGAGCTCCTCCTGTTGAAGTTGGACTTGGCGAGCAACAATTGAACGTAAAGAAGCAAGTTTAAGATGTTATAGATAATTAACGCTATAAAGATACCACCAGAAAAGAATAATGAAAGGTGTTAAGGAGATGTAAGAAGGGTAGCAGTAAATTAGAATAGGTAGAGCAACTCGAAGCAGTGGCACGGAGAGCGCAACGTGGCTCAACCAGAAGATCCACCAAGGGGAAGGGAGTGGATTAGTAGAAAATGGGGAGAGATTGATAGAGAAGGAGTTAGTTAAGGTAAATTCCTCTTCTCTGGCATCCATCACAGGTTGGACTGTAGTCATAGGAAATTTCGTAGCTGCCGAACGTGGACGTCGTTACCGCCTTCTCTTAACCCATTGACGACCGCGCGGCAAATCGCGGGTCTGGCGAGTGGGACCGCGCGCTGGGACCGCCTTGAGGCTCGAATCTCGTGCATTCACTACTTCACGGTATTCCAAATGAAGCTCCCTCTCCAATGGGTGAGCCACATATTGGGAAAGGCCGGAACAGGTTCGAAGCAAAACGTAGAAGATGTATTTGCTGCTATAAAAAGGTCAGCACAGAAAAGGGCGCACGTTCGTCACGAATCGTGCAAATAAGGTGACCACACGATGTAGCAAGTGTTTGAAATATTTTTTCTAAATTGGGTTCAAGTTTTTCGCAAGAAATTTGACTAGATGTCTTAACCATGACCATTTTTGTAAGATATACGTAGCTGTTCGTGAGTAGTATCTATTTATTTGAGGTTTGAATAGTGTGTTGTGCTGATTTTTTCTATCAAAGCTTTCGTTAGAAGTAAATGGTTCTCGGACCACTGTGCAGGTAGCATTGATAGGATCCAACGAATCTAATGAATACTAGTAAACTATGAAAAATCGAGGAAGTGCGCCGCAGCGAACATTTTTTAAACCGCGGGCTAAAATTGGGCCGCGCGGTCCCACGCGACAGAAAAACTGCGGGCCGAAATTGGGCCGCGCAGTCGTCAATGGGTTAAGCTTCCCCACCTCGCTGCAACTAGCATGTGAACACTACGTCTCCCTAGTCAGAAGAGTTCAGCAACAAAGCACGAATATCTTCTCGGGGCACACCGCTTTCGGTATACTCACCACTCCAGCGCTCTGCTCATAGTATCGGAGCAGCAAGCCGACCATTGTAGACTTCCCGCATCCAGAATGGCCTACCAGAGCAACCGTTTCGCCCGGATTCACCTGAATCGGTCGGCTCACCTTTTTGCTTTTCACAATGTGTCCATTTACAGTCCCCACCTCATAGCTAATGCCATCGAGGATCTTCACGGTAGGCCTTGCGGGATAGGTGAAGTGGACATTGCTGAACGTGAGGCGGCCAATGAATTCTTCTGGCGTGAATCCATCATCTTGCATGGCGTCGATATCAGGTACCTTAATAGATTCGCACTATGCGAGGCATTTTCTACCGATCGAAAATAATCGGTTTATACATAACCGCACAGGCTGCTGGAGCAGTCTGGTACACGTCAGGGAACAAACCCGGTCAATGATCGCGAAAATGTCGGCGGCAGCCGTCTTCGCAGCCATGAACACTCCCATTTGCGGAGCTGCTTCTCCCAAACGGCGCGTTCCAATGAGAACGGACCAGAACACAGCGAAGACCGTTCCCGGAGTCACCGTGCCTTGAAGTACCAAGGTGGTACCGTACCTAAAGAAATGACGAAGAAAGAATTGAGTTGTAGCAACGGCTGGCTAATGTGTCATGCGGGAAACACACCAAAATGCTATGGCCATTGCTGCGAACATCAGGAAGAGCGGAAGGGCAGCGAACACCGCTAGGATGATCGCTTTCCGAATTCCCATCTTCCTCGCCTCCTTCAGCTCTGTTTCGTATCTGGAAGCAGCCACTTGCGACCTTTCTCGTTCACTTGCATGTGCAGGATTAAGCAACCCTCAGAAAGTACCAAACCTTCCAGGTTGAGGGCGATAAAAAGCTATTGGCACAAGAGTAATCGAATTTCTGACCGATGAATCTCGTACGGTTGAGCATTGAATGCCATCACCGTGCGAATGCCGGCGATAACCTCGTTCGCCAGAGCTGCCGCTGAAGAGTAGGCATAGGTCTCAAGCTTGGATGCTCGCGAAAGAAGCTGAAATTTGCAGAAGAACGTCTGACTTTCTGATGTTGTCGAGGATGTTTAAGTCTAAGAAAGCCTCGTAAGAAGTAAGAACAATTAATTGTCTCCTTCCTAACCGCTAGTTGATGGTTACTATTTATTCTGTGTAAAATGATTGTCATCTTATGTTCTATCTACTACTTTTTTGGCAAGCACATTCAATGCTCCTGATCTACTGCCTAATTATAGTTTTCATGACTAGGTATGCTTCATTTTGAGAGTAGGACAGTGGAGCCATGAGTTTTAAAGCTGCCATCGGAATGCTTTGAAACATATTCTCTAGAGCTGTTATAAGGATATTTTATTGCGATCCAAAATCTAGCGCCAGGCGGGACAGAAACGGGAACGCACTAACACACACCTCTTACTGAGCAGAAGCTCTACGCCATTACGCCACCGGCGCTGTTTGATCGAACGCAACACATACACCTTGTGCGATTAATCAGCGCTCATCTCGGTGGAGTTACACATCTATGTCGAAAGGGATACACTAGGTAATTACGGCTTTCCCACTGCTCTTCGCGGTCGGATGCAGTCTCATGGTCTCACGCAATCTCCAGATTGCGGCTCCTCGGACCCTGCTGCTGTATGCTAATGCTATGTTGTGCTTGCTTCTGAAGAAAGGCCGATCCAGAAGTGGTACTGAGCTCTTGCGAGTTACACCTTTCAAGCACATAGTATCTTGCGCGAACAGTGTGTCTGATGGTAGTCTAAAGCTGGAGATGAATGCATACGCAAGTGCAGCCTCGTCAAAAGGTCCTCGTTGATTAGGGTGCTCTGCAAGACGATGATACCTGAGCAACCCAAGTCAATGGTTCGTAGAACAGTCGTCCGCCCATTAGCGGCGTACGGTGCAAGATGCTGGTCTGTGACCAATCAAATTGAAAGCCGCCTCGGCGTAACGGAGAGAAAGGTGGTAAGATGGGCCACGAGGTTCAGTGTTTCGAACGCATTCGCAACGACACCATATGACGGAGGTTTGGTGTCGGTAAGCGATAACGACAACATGGTCCGTAAGATTGGGTTAAAGTTTGAGGTCTCTCGAAAACTACGCATAAGACCCCCAAAGTAATGCCGGCTAGATAGGTTGCACTGGGAGCTAGAGATGGCTGGTCTCCAACTCGATCAGGGTTTTGATCGTGGCAACTGACGTTACCGCAACAGAAGGTCGGACCCCGTCACAAAACGGGACAAATGCTAATCGAAATGGAGATTATAACGATTCGGTTCTCCGTCTTGGTCGTTTGCGTTAGAATTCACCATTATACTGCTGATGACATCTGAGCTAATCCGAAGCTCTTGACAATTGCTATGCAGCCCAATCCTAATTTGTATTAGTAACCCAAAGTTCCATTCATTTTGCCTTCAAACATGGCTTCCTATAAAAACCGCTGGAAAATATGTAGGAAAGTCCGGGTGCATTCGATTATAACAAAAGTGGAATTATAATTTTGATACGGACAAAAATCGCAATTTACAAAAACAGAATACTAGCGAAAGCTTCTCAAAGGGATGCCTAGTCACGCATGATAGTACTGCAGGCTACAACAAAACTTTTGAAAGGTTTAAAGAAGTACAGTATTGCAAAATTTTGAGGTGGAATATTAATTATGATACGCAGAGTAGCACTATTCTGACCAACGAAGTGTTCAACTTAACCCAGCACTTTGAAACGTGGCCTATGCCGTGAATACAGTGGAGTGTCTACAAACGATGGCTGTCACGAGCAAGGAGAGCAGGAGTTGCGGCGGGTCAAATATCGAGGCGCTCGCTGTGAAGATTGACGCTCACCTTTCCGGAGACGTGCGTTGCACCAAGCATCATTGGAGCCGTTATGAGCATCACCAGTGTCATCTGCCAACTATAATGGACGAATCTTCAAAATGCATTTGAGAACGCCCAAAAGACTTTAACATTGCAGCTCCTACTGTTGTCCACAGAACGGATTAATGCATATTTAAGTTTTTTCATAGTGAACGCATCCTTTTCAGGTTGGTCAAAAAATATTATCAGTGGTTGCCTGTCTTACTCTGTCTGTCCATAACAGGAACTTTTTAGAGCTTCCATAAACCGTTGGCCTATTTTGGAAAGCGAATGTATGGTACGGACAAGAAATTAAATGTCGTTCACAAATATCCTGAATCTTCTTTTGCAAATGAGGCGAATCTAGAGATTGAGTAAATATTTTCCACCGTTAGACTTGCAACCAAAAGTGATTGCGGTCCCCTTTGACAGGACTACCATTAGCACACTTTGGTACCCCAGTGAAGCAGTTATGGCGGTACTGAACATCTTCGAGTCGTGTAAGAGGTAGCTGTAGGTAGATGTGTCGAGTGCGAGGTTCTGTTCAGGGGACGCGAACAACTTCAACATTGCATCTCTCGTGCAATGTGAATACAGAAGCCTCAGAAGCTACACGGCTATATAAATTCTGTTTCCCGCCAGACTTCGTTGACCTCTCATGAACTCCGTACCGCATCACCAAGTGTCCTAGCATTGATATAACTTAAAGCAGAGGAGGTGAAATTGACTTCTAAAAACTCTTCGACTCCAGGAGACTAGTGCTTCGAGGTCGTGATACATTAGCCGAAGCACACTGTCAACGAAAATGTTCAAGTTCTAGCAGTATTAATTCGAAATGACAAGGTCATTTTTGGTCGATGATATTTTCATTTAAGTACGGCGGCTTAAATCCGACATTATTTTTGAACCGAACTGATATCTTATGATCTTATGATTAGATTATGATAAAAATCAGAATTGGAATCAGCGTACCTCAGATAAAACCCGAGCGAAGTGCCGCCGATGAACGTGCCCACCGCTGCGAGGATCATTCCAAGTTTGTCACCAATTCCGTCCTTTATTCGCTCCATTCCGCTTAAAATCAAAACCATCCGAATCCGACGTGTTGAACATTATGCCCATGTGTGATGGTGTGGCTCAATGGCTGCCGACACCACTTACAGGCCGGAACCGTTGATGAAGGGTGATTGATTATTCGGCCACTGATTTTTTCAGGCCGCTTTTAAAGGAGCAGCTGTTGGAGCCGCATCCCATCGTCTCCCAAAAGTCAATAGATGTATACTTCTGTGTGACACTTCTGTTTGATTATTGACACTTCGGCGGGTCCATACTTCTACCCGCTTCCACTTTGAAAGTGGCAAAAATTCTTCTTCAACAGGAAGACCTCACTCGTCGAAATGGGATACCCTTACTTGGACCAATTCCAACCTGGGTTTTCGTGTCACTTCCCAGCCGAAAGGATTGTCAATAGTCGCAGAGGCATTGTTCTAACTGCTACCGAAGTGGCTGAGCATGAAGTCGTGAAGAACAATGTAAGCTTCGCTTTGGTTTTTTGTTAAACCAAAAGTAGGAACAGCTATAAAGAGTGGTTATCAAAATGGACACTTTTAATTTTTTAATTCCAGAAAAAAGTGCAGTAATTACGCAAGCATCAACGTTATAAAGATTCAAGAAGATGTTTTCAGCAGCGGTCTACTTACACGAAAAATTTTGGCTTGTGAACCAGCTCAAAGATGAGCATAGACGTAATCCAGAGTCTGAGATTTAAAGAATGCGAAGGGACACGATGCATTTTCTGCTCATTTCCTTAATTCCATGCAAAGCTGTTTGCGAGAATTTAAGTAAAACGTACAAAAAATCACTATGAATCAGGGTTGCAAAAAAGTCTTCGGATGATCGAAGTTTTTTCTTCTTTATTCTCCATTCAGCATGTTATGGAATTCACTAAGCAACATAATCACCATCATTAGTCGCTTCAGTGTACCAGCAAACAGGCCGGTCAGCTATTCCCTTCCTCACCCCTTCAATTTTGGTGATTCTTTTCCTCGCTATGATTGCCTTAATGGTACGAAATGAGTGGTAGTCAGAGGGGACAATGTCAGGGAATAGGGTGGATGGGGAAACGTGTACCAACTCAGCTCCTCCATTTTTGCATGTATGCGTGTGCATGTGCATGTTTAGCTACATGCGACCTAGCGTTGTCATGAAGAAGGAGAACGGACACGTTCTCAGCCGTATTTCTCGAACGGCGTCCGCCAAACATTCCTTGCGAATACAGAAGCAGCAAAGAATACATTTTTTGAGGTGAAAGTCCCTTTTGGCTTGCGCTGGCAGGTGCTCTGCTCAAGGGAGCCACACGACACGATGCGTGTTAAATATTACATACGTTGATCGAAAAGCCTTGCAACATTTACGCTACTGCCTGTTAAATTTGTTGAAGCTCTTACAGTATTGATCTTGTGCGGTGACGTCGCAGACATTCTCGAAGCTTCCTCAAGCGCATTATATAAGGCCTCGTCAGTAGGAATACAGCAACAATGTCAGCGATAAGCAACAGTATCTCTACGACCTATCGTCTACTACGAATTTCTGCAAGGCCATTCCGCAAGGACTGCAGCCTCCAACATCTGTGCTGCATTCAAGGAGGAAGACATTCACTATTCCACAGTGGCCCGTTGGTATCAGCGCTTCAAGGCTGGAGATATCTCTCGAAGATCGACCTTGTTCCGGACGCTCCTCTGTTGTAGAAGAAGACAGCTTGCGCGAAGCCTCCAAGGTGAGCCAGATTCAACCACTCGCGAATTGGCGGTGACATTAACGCAATGCGACGTCGTGAGGCAGCTGGAGATCCTTGGGTGCCGCAAAGTTTTTTCTTGAGCTGCGGGACTCTGACACTTCGCTCGCACAGATGGGACTTTCTGAAGGTCATTGTTACTGATGATGAAAGTTGGGTACTTTATGTTAACCACACCTGCAAGAACCAATGGCTCCCACGCGGAGAACTGGCTCCAAGACAACCGAAACGTGGACACCACGAAAAGGAGGTTCCTCTGTGTTGCTGGTGAGACTAGAGGTATGCTTTACTGGAAGTTGCTGGATAGTGAGACTACAGTCACAGCATCTGGACACGCTACCCAGCTCCAGAGCTTGGATGACGCCAAAAACGTCCAGAACGGGAAAATGTCTACCTGCTGCAGGACAACGCGCGTCCTCAAGTCGCAAAAGTGAGTCGCGGCGAAATTCAGGAGTTAGGCTGGGAAGTTCTGCCCCATCCACCGTACTCTCCAGACATCGCTCTTTCTGACTACCACCTGTTGAGAGCTCTGAAGCAGCATCTTCGAGGTAGAAAGTTCGATGATCAACGTCAATTGGAAATGGAGGTTTCTGAATTCTTTTCCTCACAGCCCTCGGAATTCTGGCGGAAAGGAATTGAAAGGCTGCCTGTAAGAGGCAGGATCTTAGACTTGAATGGGGAATCTATCGTGGACTGAGTTTTTGTATATTGTATTATATTGTATTGTATTGTAATGTTGTTGTGCTAGTGTTGCAAGACTTTTCGATCAACCCAGTAGAATCATAGAGAACTCAACTCTCGCCAATCAGGTCTTCCAGAAACTATATATTTTCGGCCCACGGGCGCAGAAGAAGAGACTAACGGATACACTGGCGAACCCCATGCCATCGGTCAAGACATGAGGGGTTCGTTGAGTCAGAACTTTTCTGTAGCCAAGGGACTGATGGCGACTGAGAACTATTGGATGTCACGAAGGTGTTCTTGTGCACTTGACATCCTCATTCAGGTTATGGTCAACGTGGCTATATTTAACTACCACGGGGAAGTTCCGAGAGTGTTCTACGGGTTAGATCATTACTACAAATCGATAATGGAGAATTTAGAATTTTTCTGAAAGTCATGTTAGGACTTTCCTACCACCCTTATGCACATGGCTTCCAAGATCTTTGTTGCTGATGAGAAGAGCTTTGCTGACTGCTCATCTTTACTCCACAGAACCCTGTTTGCAAATGAAACACAAGCGACTGAACCATACCTGCTCATTTTCATGGTGAGTGCTCCAGTTTGCTGGTGATCAAACCACTCCATATCCTGGCGCAGAACAGCTCGAAGGTACTTGGCGCGAAGGTAGTGCACTCGACTCTCGCACATCGTGTACAAACTCGCATTCTGCATAGAAGAAAAAGGAAGATCTGCTAAACTTCTCGAACGCTTTGTGCTACCGAACTAAGCAGACGATCCATCCTGATGAAAAGAGAATGCACATGCAAGGAATAGAGGTCCGCTGGTTTAATCGATTCCGGCATGTGCAACAAGAATCACATGAGCACTTTGTGCAAAATCGTATGCAGCGAAATTGATCCTCCTATTGCGGCACGTCATCGATAGCGACCGAATGAAAGCCTTTGTCGGAGGTTAGTTTTAACAACAACCTTCATATTTCGAAGAATCTGCTACAATCATTTTGCATGCGCACGATAGACTGTGATAATGTCATTATTTCAACCAGCCACATACTACAAAGAAGCATCCTAAAGATCTCACCGAGATGTAGCTCAATACGAGTACGCCAATTCCAAGATACAAATAAAGGCTGCAGTAGAAGAGCACATCCGAGCTGAACACATCCATGTCGAGGTCATTTCTCGAGAGATTTCGCTCTCCAGATATTAGAGTGTCTGCCATTCCTGAAAACAAATAAATTATGCACGATACGTTTCGGAATGCACTCTATACAACCCCTGTGAACTTTCCTCTCACTTTTGTAGACATCACTAAGGCACATTCAGAGGCAGCCTTCTGACAAGCTGTTAACTGGCATGACCTTGCAATAGGTTTCTATTCCATTCTTTTACCGCACATCCACTAACCGCAAGTAAGGCGCACAAGTTTTCTTCGCGGTGAAAGGATTAGAAAACGGCGTTGGGCAGCAATTTATACGGACAGCTTACGGATACCATGCCAGCACAACATGTGGAGTCGCATTCCAAAACGTCATCTTTTTGATACAAAAACATTCGTGTGTGTTTCAAAACGGTTTCCCCTTCCTCCCTTCTCTTTCTCCTATCCCCTAAAAGATATATCCCTTAACGTTGCTCTTAAGCGCAACTCTTGCAATTGTGCAATGCGAAGTGATTTTTACCTAGCTCAGGGCCACAGGAATACTGGCTCTTAACTCAAGCGAAGTCAGGTCGGTATACCAATGTTATCTTCGACATAAAGATCAGTGCCACACCTTGTTGAAAAGGCAACCATTTGAACACAAAGAGCTGTTTTACTTTGGCAATTTGCAGCTGATTTTCCACATCCACTTCACTGACCATCGTTGGTGACCATTGTTTCTTTCCGATAAAACGCATGGTGGTTTGGTGGTGGTCAGCGTTATGGCTTAGCATTCTCCAACTCATGAGCTTCAGCAGGTGTTGCCTACAAAACAACTTCGTCTACCAGAACCTACTTCTGCGGTGAACAGCATTTCATCGAAGAAAACAGTATCACCGACGCGCGCCACTCTGTAACACTTGGACCCACATTTCTCTCTTTCTGGTCATTCCCTGTCGAGAGCTCTGATCAAGGGTGTGCGCTGACTTGCCGCGGGTAAATTTTCTACCGCATATTTTTAACGCGAAAATTCGCCGGTAAATTCCGGTAAATTCGGTAAATCCGTTAGTTTTTCAAAAAATATAATATTCCCTTAAAAACAACTTGTTTTAAGCAGCGGTGATATGAAAAAGACTGAAGCTTTTCACCGAAAAATCATCACGCTCAGAGAAACCATATCTTCTTTATTTTATCATACATACGTCATCTTAAAGCAATCGAGGCCCTGAAAGCAACGAGCATCCTACAACAAACAAAGCAAAAGGAAGCCTAACAACGGACGACCTATATTATGGGTGCTTAATTGAAACTCTATAAAACAATTCTGGAACATCCAACATTCAGTCGAATATTCCTATATTTCTTTTGGATTAACGATTTAATTGCTCTTTGAAATTATCACAATTATCATCGTTTCATTCGATGAAAGAATGATTCACACCTTACACTACCACTTTTTGGAGCTATTAAGCTGCACTTTGGAGCAAAGCCAAACACTTCAGAAAACAACGAAATGTGACATGATAACGAACCTCTTTCTTCTCTTATACGGAAAACAGCTTAAGAGTCCACCAGGAGATCAGGTAAACTGGCAGAGAACATCCCGATGCCTTATATCTTGGACTAAATTGCGGGAACAAGACATAGGCGTATATTCTCCTTATTCTTCTGGCGACCGTCTATTCTGAGAGCTTCTATGTACATATATCTCTGGTTCAAATTGTCTCATATCATGTGGGAAATCTCAGCGCAAGATACTATCCCAGTGGAGCGCGTTTTTAGCAAGGGAGCGCACCATCTCCGCCTCGGTTGAAGGTGGATGCTTTAATGAGGTTGAGGACCACGAACGCTATTATCAAGTTATCGGAGAAGATAGAAGCTATCACTTCTTAACTAGGATCGGTAGTATGTTTCCTTCTCCATTCGACAGATAGAAGCATGATTTTGAATGAAAAAAGCCGTAAAATTTTCCGGTATTTCGGGTTCTGGAATTCACCGAAAAACTTCGTTAAGAGAATTTATCGCGGAAATGCCGGTAAAGCTGTTAAATAGGTAAATCGTTAACCGTTGAACTCACAGCCCTGGCTCTGATGATATGGTAACAGTAGGGAGCTACTTGGCAGGTGCTATTTACTGCTATTGAGGTATGCTGCACCTAAGAAGATTTGAAGCAAAAAAGAAAAAAAAAACGTTTTAATGTCATTCCCTGTGAACTTTTGACCTTGCATAGCCTACATTTCATTCATCCTCTGTACTACTGTACCGATCTCTCAACGTTAATTGAAGCAGCCTGTTAAGTCAATAAAATTCATCAATTGTCCTATGAAGCCTGTGCAGTTCCGAACACGGGGTGTTTTAGCCGCTGCTTTCAGCAGATGCCACCTTAATTAGAGCAACGGTAAGGACTAGCCGTTCCTTAACAAGCGAAAGATAATCAACGTAATCGAACCAAAGAAAAACAAGAGAATGAGAAATGCATTAAACGCAGGTAACAGACGACGGCGCAGCGCAGCAACAGTTTTGGAAGTCCAACACTGAAAAATTGCGCACGTGATTTTCCCACCCTGTAGATTAACACACTCGCTCGACAACTCCGCTACCGACAATAGCGCCAGAAAGTTAGGCCCACAAAGTAGCCGTCTTAAATTAATATCGGCCCGATCCTGAATTGGTAGCGCCTTCGCGAGGCATGGAGCACGCACTGTTCACTTGCTTCAAAGCAAATCAACGTAGCAAAATTCCTAAACAGAGGAATGATGCGGAAACCTTAATCTTCCTCGTACACCTCTGTATACAAACTGATGGAGAGGCGCCATGTAACTGAGGTTTTGCCTTGCTGAGACAACTGGTTGTTAATTTTGGGTCTCACTGTGTGTAAAGCTAACGAGTCTTCTTCTGTGCAGATCATAGTAGCTTTTCTGCTATTGCACCTAATTGAAATAGAGCCTAGGCTAAGCATCATTCCGCTGTTAGGCCGGCAAACATCGATGTAGTTCTTTCCGAACAGGGAAAAATTGCTATTCGGAGCATTCTACTGGCCAGAAAAATTGACGTTTATTGTTTTACATTAGATTTGCAGTCTTTTGTGTCAGTGGTGATGGACAGCTGGTGTGATAAATACGGAAGCCTGGTCAATTCTATCGCCAAAAAACGTTGAAATGGTTAAACGGTAAAGATGTCCGAATACTGAAATGTTTCAAATAAACTTTGCTGGAAGCAAATGTTAGTTTCCCTATAGCTGTAGGAGTTTTTTGTTACAAAAATGAACGCATCTAATGCAAAAAAGACACAAGGAATCCCAGACTACAGCCACTAGCTGAGGTACAACTTGAATATTGCCGTTTGAAGCGCGTTGAAGCATTATTTGCGTCGTCGTCAACAATCTAAAAAAGTCACCAGTTCGGACAAAACGCAACATGCCTATAAGATAAAGTTATCCTATAAGTCCTATAAGCATTTTGTTCACGAGAGGCTATCTCCTGGCGGAAGAACTCAAGACAGAACGCTATGTAGTTCACCGCCCTAAATGTTACCGTCTCACCTTGAAATACGAACGAGTTCATCGGAAGCATCGCTCCATTTATGAAGCTGAAGACGATTCCTACGAACAACAGAGCGTAGTCCTTGCACGGTGCTCCTCTCATCTAGAATTTTACAGTTTGAGATGACCCGGACCTCTACGTAGGTTTGCGCCATTAAATGCCTTCTGGTTTCCAAAACAAACTTCAGTTCCATTTAAACAAACAAATTGTGTTCTACGCGCGTTGCCAGTAAACATGTGCCCCACTGAAATTTTACTCAACAATATCACCAGCAAGGAGAACCACAAAAGTGGTAGAAAGACATTTGCTCTTCGATAAGCTACCTTGAATCTCAGGTTCTAGATTTAGAAGGAATTGGGAAAAATTTCAGATTTGGGCAAAAGTTTATGTTCAAATGCCGGAACTCACAACATCCAGAAGGCCAGCTTGTCGAGGCGCTTTCTTCCGCTTCGAGAAATGTGGCTTTTCCAAAGGTCGAATCTTCATTATGGCTGGAAGAGCTTTCGAGTAGAGCTGCACGACAGCAGCAACAACGGTTCTCAATGACGGTGCTGTCGCCGGTGGTGACGGCGCTGCCGGAGTTTTGTAATCGACTGACAAGTTTCACTATAATTTATTCACTGCGAGAGGCTTATGCCCATCCTCACAAACTCCAAACATCGCCGATGAACATGACTTGAAATCGTTCGGGAGCCATGACAAAAACAGTGGGTCCGTCTGTGGAGTGGAATACAGTAGCTCGGCATACATACGCAGGACTTGTCGCAGCAAAACAAAGGCTGAACTTGTACTATTCTCTCAATTTATTGAAATTTTTGCTTTTCTTCTTTCAGAGAATTTCTTATCCCTCCTATTTGTATTATTATATCTTCTTCGATATTTCTGTAAGAAGTGTGATAAAAATACTTGCGAACATTTTCTTCACTTCCACAGCAAGGAAAGAATTCTTGCGATACCAGGATGCATTTGTGGGGATTGCTTAGGTTAACTTTCGAAAATATGAAGCATCTCAACGTTTGTCACCTACACAGTTACCCCCATTGGAGAAACAGAATGTTTAAAATCGTCAAATTGTGGACAACCTTTGAAGGTTAAGTCGTCGCTAGCGAAAGCAGGATGGATGCACACTTCCGAAATGGCATTTCGGCCATTGCAACCATGTCTGAGGAAAAGCGCCAAAATGTGCAATGACTAAAAAACCATGGGAGTCAAACGACGAGACTCATCAAAGTGCAACAAAGGTGAGCGAGGAACTATACCTACCGTTTTTATGTCTTTATGCATTGGTATCACACTTTACCTGCATGACCTGAGGAACCTTGGAACAAGGTGTGACACACCTCTGAGATGTCCGTAGGTAGAAGCCTGCTAACCTCCTTAAGGGCTCGAAACCTGTCACCACCTCGAGATGCGGACGGTACTTGTGGGATAGCATTTCGTTAGTTCGCTTCATGATAGTTTTGGCTGTTGGCCAACAGCCAAAACTATCATGAAGCGAACTAACGGTATGAGACGATTTTCTAATTTGCTATTTTCCGTTGGAAACACAACTTCTGATTTTCTGCAGTGATCATGTTACTTTTGGGTTGGTTGTCCTACCCTTCTCTGGTTATTTTCTCCTTCATAGAAGCGCAGGTTCATAGATTGTGGGCCTTTCCTCAATGTTTTCGATAGTATTCTTAGGGCTTTCGTTGTTTGTAAGTTGAGTTCTGAGTTTTTTTCCTATTCGTGTTTTTTCCGGGCAATTTTTTTGCGGCCTGTTCTCGATCATTGTTGGCACATCCCTATGGATGTATTAATAATAAATAATAAGTAAATAAATAAACTTCCAAAGCCTAAAACGAGACGGAACATCTTTGTAGAAGTCAAGAAATTCTTCAGCGTGCTATTGGTCGCACAAGCGTACCGGGGTTCATCGTTTCTAATAAAAGATCTGAAAGCTCTCCAAGATTGAAAATATGTAGTCAACCCATTCTAGCGCTTCAAAAAGAACGCTCTATGTAAAATGCAGCTCTAGGGGTAGCTCATAAGGTTTTTCTGCCGAAAAATACACAAGAAATTCGTATCAGTACCAATATTGTGCTTGTCTAAAGGCTTAGTTAGTGAAACCAGAAAAAATCGTAAAGAATGCTTTAAAAAAAGTAATACATAGGAATCAACCAGAAACAACCGAAGTAAAGTTTGCTCATCAGTGCCTGTGATGAGGTCTTTCCAGGTGATTTGAGCATTAAATCATTTCTGCAAATATTGCGCACCTTAAACTCCTCCGAACAAGGTTCCACTCAAAGCAAGTACTACGGAATCATACAGACAGTTCTGAATGTGAGGTGCGCTTCCGCTCCCATCCTGAGGACATTTCGAGAGCTCCTATCTTTTGGAGGAATTCACAAAGGCGACTGGAATTGATGACGATGCTGTATTTCGTCGATTTCAGATGTTGTTTGTTTCTCATTCATATAAGCAAGCCGCAGTGCTCCAGGTGTCCTTTACATTAACAGCTATCGCAGGATGTTCAATGTAACCTGTCTCGCTTCGCGAAGCCCAACACTCGCAACAGCTACAAACCATTTCCGAAGAGCCCATCTAACCCAGCTAACCACTTGTCCCTTTGACGCTATCATCGTATGAAAAAATGCCTTGCCTTGCTTGACTTGCGTCTTCTTTCAATCCAGCCGCGAACTAAACAGCTGACAAACATACCTAACCCATTTACTCACTTGGCCAAACTACGGCACAGACGAAGGGGGCTATTGGCGCACAGGCGCTCCGTTATTTACTATAGAAGCTTCAAACCGCGTCTATCATTCAGTCTGTGAGCCCAGGGATGGATCAAGGGAACTGCTGCACGCGCCAGCGCATGCCAGCCGGCTGCTTTCCTGAGTTTAATCAATCATGCGCGACTATCACTGAATTTAAAGCCTCGGCCACCCTTTCATTCAGGTTTGGGTATATTACGCGGCCAGCACGCGTCTGTGTACTATCACTATTTCTTACAAAGGGTGGAGGGGATATTGATGCACCGAGCGTCGATTATCAGAACGCAAATCCCAGAGGCACTACCCTTTAAAATTAATAGGCTGGTATGGGAAGACGTCAGAGAGAGGGAAAAATTTCCTGCTAAAGGAATCAGTGGAAAACGATTACCGTTGGACAGAAAGCAGTCCCCGATCACCCAATTAGTCGATTGATTTCAATTAGGCTGTAGGGAAAATACCACGCCACTTGTGCAATTTAAAAAAAATTCCCTCGCTCCATACATATAACAACTAAAGAACACATTCGCCGTTATTATCTATAACATATCGCCAGGTAATTTATAGATCCCGCTTCTATAGAATTTCCGGGATTATGACGAAAAAACTTAGCGTGGCACTTTTCGAATTGCTCATTGTCGTCAAATTGCTTTTCCTGCAAATGTTTCAACAACGAAACAAACACATGGTATTCCGTTGGAGCAACGTCCCATGAATGCGATGGGTGGGCCACCCAAAACACTAGAGTTTTTCCTGAGCCTCCCTTGTAGCGTGGACGCGCATTGTCGTGAAGGAAGAAGATCTTGCCTTGTTTCCCACGAAGAGCTGCTTCAACGCGATCCAACTGCCTGCAGTAGACATCACTAGTGACAGTAGTGGTTGCACGTAGTGGCTCCGAGTGAATGACTCCTTTGCAATTCCACCAGACGCTGAGCATTTCCTCTTTGGGTGAAGCTCCGGTCTTGGCGTGTGAATTCTTGCTTTGCCGCGATTGAGCCTTTCGCGTGTGGTTAACTACCCACTTTTCGTCGCCAGTGATCAGATTCTCCAGCCAAGAAAAATTCCGTCGTAAGATCAAGAAGTTCGTGCACGCAGTTCATGAGGTATCTATGCACCATATCTCTATGTCTTCCCAAGGCCATGCAGGTGTTGAGCCGTGGTGGTGTGACTGCATTCGAGCTCCTCTGCCAGCTCAAGGGTGCAACGGCGGGGATTCTCCCGAACCAGCTCCAGAAAGCGCACTTCACTCACTGCAACTTGGCTTTCCAGACCGTAGTTGAGCCTCCAAGCAACAGTCCGGCAGTACTGGAAATATGACAGCGATAGCGGTAAATGTTGGTTATAGGTGACCCTATATATGCGTTATTGGGAGAAGGTTCAAGAACACTGCTCGGAGATTTGGCGAACGGCAAAGTGAGTGGCGGAAAACTTTCCTTACAACCTAATACTTTCCTGAAGGGTGCGTGATAGGGCAGACGAATAACGCGCCAGCATTCGGGTCTCGTCCAGGCCAAAGAAGTTTTACATCCCTCCGGGGTTGGTTGGTTGGTACCACACTTCTCTAGGAAACACAAAACAATGACTCGCACATGGGATGGCCGCCTCAAGTCACTGAGTAGGCCAAATGCTCACTCAATTTGTCCCCAAGATATCATGTGGATGTGCGACGCGGTACGTCCCAAATATGTAGATTGATTAACGCCATCCTTCATCCTCCTTTATTTTTGCAGGTTAAACAGTGGGTACTCAGGATCCTGCGCAACAAATGAAGAAACGTCTGCGCTTATTTCTATCGGCCTGCCTGCCTGCCGCCACATTGACGCCGCACATTTGAAGTGCAAATTGTTCGCATGTGATAATGGTGGAAAGACCTCACAACAACCGTCCTATAGACCCTACCTTACCATACCCTATTATACTACTCTAGACTAAATGTAGCACCAGTTTGGCTTTACTGCAATGAGCATTATGTTAAAAAAAGACGCTTCGGCCGAGGTCGTTGCATATGAAACGGCCGCGTTTGCTACCTAAATTTCTGGTCGATTTTTCGTGGCTACGAATGCTTCCGTTTCAGGCACTGTATATCGTTTCTGAAAGCGCAAGACCACTGCTTTCTTAATATTTGATCTTAATAGCTTTCGTGACATGATTGCCACTTGCTGAGTTTTTGACGTCGTTTTTACAGTATGAATTAACGTGATATTTGGGTGCTCTAGATATATGAATGGCGAATAAGACCTGCGAGGTTTACTCGAATATGGAATAGTCGAATAAATCGTTTGAGTGAACGAATAAGCATTCAATCATCGTTTGTCATAGGGTTTCAGGCCAATAGCGGGTCAAGGTAGGGCTTGTATTTCACCTTTTAGAAACAGGGATAGGATAATAGTAATGAAACGCATGCATCTTTCTGAAATACGCCACGCGTTTTATTTATACGTGGAGTCCTTCAGATGGTGTTGATTCGGAGCTTTTTAAGGGGATCTATCGGTTGGTATCAAAGTGCTTTAGACGTCTCCACAAGATTGACAATGAATGCATACTTCGAACAACGTGGCACGTCGGAGGATGAAGCTTCGCGGGAACCTGTTGTTTATAGTTCATCGCTTATATCTAGTACATGCCCTAATTATGGGTTTCGGAATATGCAGTACCACGATACAATGCTACCTGCTTGCAATGTTGCACACGGAAGAATGCGCCTAATACTGTAAAGCGCTCTACTTTTCTACTGAGTATTTTGTTCTAAGCAGTCTTACCTTCAAGCCACACACTACTTATGAGCCGTCTTCCAGATCGTCTCTGCCTAAATGCCCTTGCGAAAGAAGCGTTTCAAATCAACCCGAAACTTTCTACCAAGCCCTATGTATGCCAGTCGAAAGGCCCATAAACATTCCTACACGCAACTGCCAGGAGTAAGGAAGGCAGAGGTTAAATGACGTCAAATTTCAGGGTGTTCGCTTGCTTACAAGATTTTAGGATCTGCAAGGTATAGCACACACGTACGAGCTGTGGAGCGGATAATGGATCTGGAACAGTGGTATGCGTTAAATTTTTCGGTAAGTTTTTAACGACTGTTTTTTAACGAAAAAATTTGCGTAAAATTGGGTAAACTCGTTGAAAAAAAGTTCCATTAGCTACAGTCAGTTTGGCTGTATTTTAGAATGTAAAAAGCCGGATCTTTTCTTTATTGGCTTTTTTCGACTCCAACTACATAACAATTATATGACTACGTCTTCATCTTTACAACAAATAACAACAACTCATCTATCATCAACAAAATTGCTGTACGAGAAAAATCATATCGATTCCAAAATCAAACAGTAACAACAAGACTCCTAAAATAACATATTTCTTACTATGCTTAGTTCCTCTAGCTTGTAGAAATTCGTCCAAATTCTGGAAAGGTCCAAAGTGCGGTGCATCATTGCATATCTGAACGTTTTTGAAAGATTTCGTGAGTTTTAACGAAACTTTTCACAAAACTTGCGCTCTCTAAGTAGACTTTCACTGCCCAATATTTTCTGTCATAATTGTTTCGAAAAACTACGAAATCTTTTAAAGAAGAAATCAGGTCAGGCAGTAAGCACATCGAATCCTTTAGTAGAGTTCGTCTGAAGGTTACTCACAAAGTCTTTAGATCTGCTTGCTTCACAGAATGGTTCTTTCTGACCCAAAAGGTCCCCTTCTTATTGCAGATGACAATAGAGAATCAAACAAAGAGCCAGGGACAATAGACTAAATTTTAATCGAATCGAATTCTACTGCATTCTACGCGAGTATTTTTGTCTTTGCCATTCAAGTACCGTAGATTTCACTTGTTAAGCTTTTTCTCATCTGTACTCCAAGCAGATGCATGGAGAGCAGGCCTATTCAAGATGTAATTTTCCGCCCTATACTATCAGTGGTCATCAGTGGTCGAAATTAGGTGGGCCGGCCACGTAATGCGCTTTGCAGACTCCCGCTGGACGCCAGCCGTTACCGACTGGAGTCCGCGGGATGTCGAAGGAACAGCAGGGCGCCCACCAACGCTTTGGTCGGACTTATTCGTGGAGGCCCTGAACGACCGATATGGCACTCTTCCTGTCCCTTGAGGGAGGAGCATCCATTGGAGCATTCTTGGCAGGGACGAATGGAGACTCCGCTAGCGCCCGCTCGAGCAAGTCGATGATCAGCGGGACGACGGGTGATACAGGTGATACTATCAGTGGTCCATCTTGTCTTTATCCTTTCTAATTCCTCCGACTAATAGAATTCGCCACTGTCTCTCACTCCTTTACGACTTTTCAGCAATTGATCACTTTGATCTTCTTCATGCACCTGGTGCCAAACTGTACAGCACACTTGCTTGAGGCCCGGATGTGTTTTGGGTTTCTCAGTTTCTTCCTGGAGCATATTTCGGATTGATGGAAGATATTATAGAAAATTTACAAATTAGAGGAAAAATATAGAAACATAGACATGAAGAAGTTTTATTGCTAGAGCCAGACCTGCACCATCAAAGATATACGTTTTTGTAGAACTTTAAAAATCTTTATGCAATACATAGCCTGTATGTAAATTACTGTTTGTGACTAATCTCGCATATAACAACTGACGAAGCGTAGTTATCGGCTTATACTCTTTTTTGTTTAATTTTACTGCTTTCACGTACACCGTCTCACATGCATTATATACACGTGAAACAGTATAGCCAGCATACACTGTATATTTGCTGTGCTTCATCCGAAGAAAACTTCCAAGACCCTCGAGGAGGGCGAAAGGTTGAGCGAAATCGTTGACATGGACGACATGAACATCAGGAAAAGCGAACACTAGCCGCGTTCTATCAGTTAGGCGCCGCTCAACGCTGCTTTAACGTAATCCTGCAGTTGTGTCCTGATGCTGAACCCGTCTAACTTTCCGGAAAACTTGCATTCTCATCATTTGTTTCATAGCGTTTTTCGTGTCTTCTATCCCTTTTCAATCCTAATTATGGAACAAATACCACAAAATGTGAAAAAAACAGGCTCTTTGAAATTATGAAAAACTAATGTGTAGCTAACAAGTGTGAGAAACGGCGAGAAAGTTTATTAATTAAGAAACGACTAGTAGAAAAGTGGGGGCGCACTCAATTCAATTGGTTAAAGAGCAAGAAAAAAGGCCAACAATTCGCGAAATAAGAGGATGATGTCGACTGCCTGTTTCCAGTGATTCAAGTAAGTAGATGGTTTCCTGGATATCGCAACGATCCTGCGAAGGCCCACCCGGAAATTTGAAAAAGATTTACCGGCGGTTTTCGTTAAAAATGTCTAACGAAAAGTGCCGGTAAATCCGGTAAATCGGTACATCGTTAACCGTTGGACGCACACCCCTGATCTGTAAGCGTATGGAGATCGTTTCCGGCTGCGCTGTCGTCTTTGCTTTTTCAAATTCGTCCTAGCAATGTTTTCTGTGCTTGCTTTCCATGTCCACAACAAAACAATAGAGCCTTTTCGTCAGTTGGAACGAAATGAAGCGGTTTGCCTTTTCTACAGTGTATTGTGATGCAGATCTCCCTCGATAGAGAGCCTTCGCGCTCTCTTGTTAAGAGGGATCTCGGGCCGCTTGTCGCAGGGCCACGTGGCGCGTCCCCGGGTGGTGGATAGGGGAATTAAACGCGAACCAAATGCGACCGTGTACTGCCCAGAGACGCAGATGGGATGCAGGGGATGGACTCCTTGCTCCTGCTGTGTCGGGTCGATCCGTTTCTTGTGCGTGGGAGCGGCATGTTCGTGCACAGTGTGCGTGGATGTGTTCGTGACTGTGCGGATTGTAACTGTGTCGGCTCGGCCAAAGGCTTGCACTCGGTAGACTGGGAGTACATGTAAGGCGATTCGAGGCCGCCTTAAGTCTCGCCCCGTCCCTTCGGGCAGTCTGGCTGGCTGCCCGGAGTACCCCGCCCGCACGACAGAGCCTGACTAGCTACCCGTGTTGTATTCCAGTCAAACACAGCAGCACTAAAGGGCCTCATTCCCCTGACCCCGAAAGAGCCCCCATTTCTGCAGCGATGGGAAGGACGAGTACGGAGAGGCTGCTAAAATCTCAGGGCCTAACCAGGCTGCGCAAACTGAGAAGGACTAGGATGACGATCTGTACTTACAACGCCCGCACGCTTGCGTCGGAAGCATCCGTCGAGGACCTGATGATGCAAGCCGGGAAGATCAAGTGCGACGTCATCGGACTGACCGAGACGAGAAGACACCACCCCCTACACGCCGCCTACGACTCCGGAGAAGAACTGTTCCTCGCAACATGCGACAGCAGGGGAGTAGGCGGCGTTGGTGTCCTTGTCAACACGCACTTGGCCATGAACATCGATTCGTACGAGTCTCTGACAAGCCGAATCGGACGTCTGCGACTGAAGCGATGTGGTTCCGTGCCAGCTTTGACTGTATTCGTCGCGTATGCCCCAACATCCGACTACGACGACGAAGAGGTCGAAGCCTTCTACGTGGAGCTGGAGAAGTTCTATAAGGAAGATCACACCTTCTACAAGGTGATCGTCGGCGACTTCAACGCCAAAATCGGACCGCGAAGGTCGCCGGAAGAACTTCACATCGGAACCCACGGTTTGGAGTGGAACGAGCAAGGTGAAAGGCTGTCTGAGTTTATCATGTCGACCAAGACCATCCATGGAAACTCGCAGTTCCAGAAGCCTCCCTCCCTACGATGGACCTGGGAATCTCCCGGTGGCCAGTTCCACAACGAGATCGACCACATCATCTTCAACCGCAAATATTGCCTGACCGACGTCTCCGTTGTCCCCAAGTTCTACACGGGATCGGACCACCGCCTCCTTCGCGCAAGGTTCCGCTTTTCGCGTCAAGGAGAGAAGGCCGCGAAGTTCAAGAAGAGGAGTCCCAGAACGACCATCAACTGGGACCTCTACACCTCTCTTGTCGGCCTTTGGGAAGATGCCGTCATGGACAACGTCGACGAGGAATACGATCGCTTCGTGCACCATCTCCACGATAGCGCTAAGGGAGCCGAGAGCTTGAAGACCACCAAGAGACGCCTGTCTCCGGAAACTCTCGAGCTGATACGCCAGCGTGGAGCAGCACGAGCGTCAGGCAACTACCAACTGACGTCCGAGCTTGCAAAGCTATGCAGAGCGGCGATAAATGAAGATCTCAAGGAGAGAAGGGCGGAAGTGTTGGCTGAAGCTGCAGAGGCAGGGTTGAGCATCCGCAATGCCCGCCGGAACTTCGCCAACTTCAAGACCAAGATGACCGCTCTCCGACGTCCTGACGGAACCATCACCTCTTCCAGAAGGACCATGGAGAAAGTCATCCACGACTTCTACTCCGATCTCTTCGATAGCCACGTCCACCTGCCCCCATGCCATCTTCCGCAGGATGGATACGTCGTCCCCTCTGTTCTCTCTTCCGAAATCCGACACGCCATCTCGTCGGTGAAGAAGCGTACAGCACCCGGTTCTGACAGGATCAGAGCTGAACACCTGAAGAACCTCCCGCCAGCGCTCAACAACACCTTGGCGCGGCTCTTCACACGCTACCTGTCCGAATGCAAGGTTCCATCTCAGTGGAAGACCAGCAAGACCGTTTTGCTGTACAAGAAGGGAGACGTGCACGACATTGGCAACTATCGCCCGATCTGCCTGTTGTCCGTAGTCTACAAGCTGTTCACTCGAGTCATCCTGAATAGGATTAGTAGAACGCTGGACGAAGGTCAGCCATGCGAACAAGCAGGATTTCGGAGAGGATTCAGCACGAACGACCACATACACACCATTACGAAGCTCATCGAAGTGTCACGAGAGTACAAGCTGCCGCTGTGCCTTACGTTCATCGACCTGAAGAAGGCATTCGACTCCGTCGAGACTGAAGCGGTCATGGAAGCCCTGCTCACCCAGGGCGTTCCTACTCAGTACATCAGAGTCCTTCGAGAGCTATACAGTGGATTCACGACCAAGATCTCACCATTCTACAACGACGTCGTCATTGACGTGAAGAGAGGGGTTCGACAAGGGGATACCATATCCCCGAAGCTCTTCAGCGCCACCCTCGAACACGTCATGCGCGAACTAGAATGGGAAGACATGGGAGTGAAGGTCGACGGCCGGCAACTGCACCATCTTCGCTTCGCTGACGACAGCTGCTCATAACACCGAGCATCAGTCAGGCGGAACGAATGCTGGCCGACTTCGATCGTGCATGTGGAAGCGTTGGACTGCAGCTGAATCTTACGAAGACGATGTTCATGAAGAACGGATGGGTTTCTGATGCCCCATTCTCGCTCAACGGAACGAACATCTCCGAATGCTCCAGCTATGTGTATCTGGGTCGCGAAGTCAACATGACCAACGACCTAGCACCAGAGCTGAGCAGGAGGAAACGAGCGGCTTGGGGAGCCTTCAAGAGCGTCGAGGAAATCGTGAAGAAGACGAAGAACGTTCCGACTCCGTGCCCACCTATTCGACTCCACTGTTCTTCCTGCCCTAACATACGTCTCAGAGACCTGGGTTATACGAAAGCAGGATGAACACGCGATCAGCGTCGCGCAGCGTGGAATCGAGAGGACGATGCTCGGAGTGACACGACTCACGCAAGTGAGAGAAGGCCTCCGGAGTTCCGAGCTTCGCCGACGTTCGAAGATCAGAGACGCTGTCGCATGGGCCAAGTCGTCGAAAATTAGGTGGGCCGGCCACGTAATGCGATTCGCAGACACCCGCTGGACGAGAGCCGTCACAGATTGGATTCCGCGGGATGTCAAAAGAACACCAGGACGCCTACCAACGCGTTGGTCGGACTTCTTCGTGAAAGCCCTGAACGACCGATATGACGCTCTTCGTGTCCCTCGAGCGAGGAGGATCCATTGGACCACTCTGGCACGCGACAGGGACGAATGGAGACGCTGCTGGCGCCCGCTCGAGCAAGTCGATGATCAACGGGACGACAGGTGATACAGGTGATTGTGATGCAGAGAAGTATTTCGTTTGCGTTGAGCCACGAACTTTTGACAATGCTTAGAACAGGCCCGTTGGCACAGTTTCATCAGGTCAACCCTTTATAGTTTTCTGATGGCGACGTCCGTTCCTGCATGGCATGCCACGCAAGCTACTCGCTTTTGCGAGCTGAGCTGAGCAGGAAAACTCAAGTGCAGTCGACCTGCTCGTGTGACAAGCTGCCTTCCGGACATACCGTCTTACATCGTATGGTGCACTTGGTTCATGTTTTTCGAGATAGTGCTAAGGCGTTCGCAGGAGTACTCGCAAAGCTTGACCTGTGAAAGAAGTACGCGAGGGCACCTGATCGAGGACAGCATCGGGAGGCACTAAGTGAGCTAGTCCCGATGGGTCAAGCTGCAAAGTCGGAACCTGTCATTGCGAAGCTTGGACGACGAAAATTAAAGAGGCTGACACGGCTGTGGAAAGACTATCTGAAGGAAGGGTTCGAAATAAGAAAGTTCTTTATCGTGTATTTCTCGACGACAAGGCAGCCGATAACCGGCAAAAGTACAAAGAAGCGAAAAAAAACCGCCAACAGATTGCCACTGCGAAAGCAACGCATTACGGCGTTGTCTACGAGAGAGTCGCGCGGTAATCAGTGATATGCCGACTTCCGAACAGGCGCCATCGCCAACCGAGGAACAGGGTCAAGCGTGGGATTCGATTTTGGCCAAAAATTGACGACTTCCCCCCCCCCTTCTCTGCAACTGTTTGATTTCCTAAATGTCTTGATGATTTTATTTCAGTTTATGTGATTTTGTGCCCCTTAATAGGTGTAGCATAGGCATTGTGGAGGCCCGAGCACAGCTTCGTTCATCAAAGAAGACATGACGAAAGCACTTTCTTTCACTTTTAGAAAGCTTTTGACTTTTCCAAGGTCTTGAAGTTTTATGGGGTACAATTTCATCGTGTTTTTCGGAAGCGATTCTCTATATGAGCAGGTGTCTCGATTTTGCATCATTTGCCGAAAAAAGGCGCGGCAAAATGTGACGCTCCTACGTGCATCTGCGTCGCGAAGTCAATATGGCCAACGACCTACATAGCGGCGCCAGAGCTGAGCAGGTGGAAACGAGCGGCTTGGGGAGCTTTCAAGAGCGTCGAAGAAGTCGCGAAGAAGACGAAGAACGTCCGACTCCGTGCCCACCTATTCGACTCCACTGTTCTTCCTGCCCTAACATACGCCTCAGAGACCTGGGCCATACGAGAGCAGGATGAGCACGCGATCAGCGTCGCGCAGCGTGGAATCGAGAGGACGATGCTCGGAGTGACACGACTCGCGCAAGTGAGAGAAGGCCTCCGGAGTTCCGAGCTTCGCCGACGTTCGAAGATCAGAGACGCTGTCGCGTGGGTCAAGTTGTCGAAAATTAGATGGGTCGGCCACGTAATGCGCTTTGCAGACACCCGCTGGACGAGAGCCGTTACCGACTGGATTCCGCGGGATGTTAAGAGAACATCAGGACGCCCACCAACGCGTTGGTCGGACTTCTTTGTGGAAGCCCTAAACGAACGATATGACGCTCTTCGTGTCCCTCGAACGAGAAGGATCCATTGGAGCACTCTGGCACGCGACAAACACAAATGGAGACGCTGTTGGCGCCCGCTCGAGCAAGTCGATGATCAACGGGACAACAGGTGATACAGGTGATACAATTTCATCGTCTGTTGTTGTTCCCTACAGAAGGGAGAAAATTATTTCCGTGGAAGTCCATCCTTCGGTTGCGACACCGTCATTGTTCCGCAAAGCGCTTCAAGAAATCTTGTAGGGAAGACACTTAATTCGTCATTCGTAATTAAGGCTTGACATTTTATAGGGTGCAGTTTCAGACGTAGACTTCGCTCCTTCAAGTTGAAAACTGTTGTGTCCATGGCATCAAGGAAACATCTGCAAAAATTGACCAGTTCTCATTGATTCGAGCTCTGCCGGTTGAAAATTTTTAATCGTAAACTGGAAAGAACAACTGATGGTTAGCAAGAGGTACGAGCATCACCTAAAAGCTGAAAAATACGAGACAATCCTCTGTCGAAACCAAGAGAGAGAATGACCCTCTCCCCTCTCCCCCCGTCGATTCGCGAACCTCAGGCTTGATCCTGCCGAGGACGTTGAGTTTTCCGGCACATATGACAAGAGCGTGTCTGGTTATGGTCTGTAAAGAAGTGCTGCAGCGCTTCTCAGTAGAGTTCCCTTATCTGGCCGTTCCTTCTGGGTCTTGTCCAAAGGTCACCATGAAGGAAACTGAAACAGGTCTGAGGAATATGAGTCCAGGTAAGCGAGTGACCCCGATGACTTTCTAGCCGATTTATGGAGATCGATGTCCTGGTACTCAGATGAGTGGTTAGCGAAGTTTTCCAACCAGATGGTAGCGGTTTAAAAGGCGCCTGAACGATGGTAGAGAAGGAGCAACGACTTTGAGTCAGAGTGGCGGCCTCGCAGGCTGCTCAAATTATCATCCGACTCCCTTGCTGTCGCACATCTTGATCATCTTTCGACTAGCTGCCAGTGGGCGAGTTCGTGACTTGGTCAGGTTTTTTGAAAGCCAGTGAGATTTCGTGGGTGATTGTGGTAGCGATGATTAGGTGCTCACCTTCTGGGGCCGGATTTATCAACGACTTACAGCAATTTAGTGGAGAAAATACAGCCGAAATCCCTGATAGCGCGGCGAGATGTTTAACCATATCGCTTGATGAGCCGCGCTGTCAGGGATTTCTGCCGTATTTTCTCTGTTAAATTGTAAGTCGTTGAGGAATTAGGCCCCTGGTGGGAAAAATCGCGCCTTACAAAAGCCAGCGCCTTATCCATCTCGACTTATGGAAAGCCTTTGACTGCGGACAGCGTGAGCTTATATGGTGCGTCCTGCGACAATGTGGCGTCCTGGAAAACTTATAAAGTGGGTGCGAATACTCTACTACAGTCCAGTGCGCCTAGTAAGACTTCGGCAGGGAGCTCGATGCAGGAGAAGGGACGGTCTCAGAGACGATCCCCGAAGAAATCCTCTGTGGTACCATCCACCTTTTCTGTCATATTTCTGGAGCACTTCTTCATCGAAGAACTCTCCACTGCGCGGGGGAACCTATCGAAGTACCTATCGGGGTCAAGCGCTCAAAATTTTGCAGTCGCAGGCGAAATCTTTGGAGGATTCTTTTCAGAAAGAATCCGTTAAGCCGTTAAGTCAGGTTTTGACGGAGAATGTCGCTAACTCGTTAACCCCGTCAAACTGTTAACCGCTCTCCTGCAAGCTGCCACAACACTAGGCTCCGGAGCATTTCTCTGAAAGGAGGCTATCGAGACGGTTGAAAAAGTGCTGTCCAGTAATAAGGTTTGCCTGAAAAGGTGGACGAGGCAGCGCTTCATTGCTGTTTGTTTAGTTAGTGAAAAATGTTGCGGTGAACTTGACCAGTGTGGAAGAAAAGTTTTATTAAGCCGATTTGTAAGAAGGGTGATAGAAATGATTTCAGAAACTATGGCCTGTGTGTCCTACATCCTCGAAAAGCAAAGTTTTGGAACCGATAGCACGTTATTAAATCCACAGTTACCTATGAGGAGATAACCTTCCCCAGAGGCATAACACTGACGTCTTGAGCAAAGGTCTACTCTAACAGCTCTTGTCTCAACTGTTTCTGTTTGCAGTTAACCGGCTCTAGAGGATACGTTACGGTCTGCTATCTTGACTACACCAAAGCTTTTGAATCCACCAATCTAGCTTTTTTGCCTTGCCTTGCCAAATATAGAGAGTACGGACTTGAAGAACGCCTTTTTAGTTTTCTACCCCCATTCAACTGAGCGAAAGCATACTGTCTTGGTTAACAGTGCCGCATCGTACACCTACCCAAAAAGTTTGCGCATTCCATTTTGGCAACAGAATTTCTTGTGAAGCATCATGGATAACAACATAGGAACGCTGAGCTAAGTGTAGAGGGTGCACGACTTCACCGAATGCCGTTTAGAGTCCACGCTCGACTCTCCATGAATCTTGGCATTTTAACGTTTCACTAGCTTGGACTGGTTGTTTAGGTGGGCCGAGACTGTTACAAACATTTATTGATGCTGACGTTTCGGCATGTGCCCTTCTTCGGAGCTTGAAGAAAACCACACAGGGGACGATCCCCAAATCAAATGGAAGGACGAATGCGTAGCTATGGCGCCGTGCATCGCCCTCTGCGGGTTTTGACCTCTGGGTCATGACCTGCTAGGTACCTAATGCGGGTGGTACCAAGGGCTCTAAGTCACTCACCCACATCCGGTGCAGCTAGGGTGGGCTCATTTGTCCACTCACAAAGGTTAGCCTTCTCTTGACTTTCTACGTTGCCGTTCTCTTGGCCTTTTCGCTTTCTGGGTGGCTTCCTGTAGAATGAAATGGCATTTGGGAGAGTTGTTTTTTCAAATGACCTTGATTTTCCAGGCTCCGAAAAAGGCGATAAACGTCGGGCGCGATAAATATCTGTAACAATCTTGGCTCAGCTAAACAATCAGTCCAAGTTGTTTAATGTGATTGTACGTGAAAAAGTGCACTGAGCTACTTTGGCACAGGAAAGCATGATTTCACCACATATTGTTCCAGTATGGTTAAGACGTTGATGGTTAGATACTATGTGAGCAATTACATGGGCAATCTCCGGAAGAAGCTACGCCGGTTCACGATTAGCAAGCCGAGCTCTACGAGCTGCCGCTTGAGGGCTACACGTGAGAAAAACGAGTATTGAAAGGCCAGCAAATCAGCCGGTCAGCAAGCATTTCTCCTGCAAACGAAGCGGCTCTCTACTTCCCCCAAAGACGTTCCAAATCGAGTGGCAGGCTTCCTCACAGGTGTCCGCCTGCGATCTGGAAGCACCACCCCTTTGTTCGCCAAGTGATAACAGCGTTCGCTCTCGCTCGATCTTTCGGTCTCGCTGCAAGCCCTCGTCCACTGCCGACACCTAGCTGTCGGCACGGACACCTGTGCCACGCTCTCCCCTGCCGCTCCAGCTGTGTATCTGCGGTTGGCAATCCGCGTTCGATGCATACAAGTCCGGCCGTCCTCTTTATGGACGGGAGATCATCTGAGAAATACCCACGCTATTGAATAGCACCAATTACAACATAACAACAAGTACAAATCGCTCTAGCAAACATCGGAGAAGTCGGAGAAGTACGCGTGTTGCAGAGCCCCCTCGGCATCGAGACGTCCGTTCGGATTGCAGACCAGCAGCCGCTAAAAAGACGTGATAATGAGTATGGCAGGGCACCATCAGTCTGCTCCTTCATTTGCGACATTTGCGCTTTTAGCATTATTTTGTGCATGTTAAGGGGAAAAGGCAGAAATTGGTAATGCTCATCTCTCGGATAGTGCTTATCGAAACCGTCAAAAACGCATTCTCATGAGAGATCATCGAGAAGGTAGGCAAACTCTGGTATAGATGTGGTCTACTTGAAGAAGGGAAGTGAAAAAGGCTGTCGAGGGCGTAAACTACTTGGATCGGCAAAGCGACAAGACCCTTGGTGTAGAGCCGTACATGATAACGGTCAGGCCTTCCCTCTTTTGCAGTAGTGCCGCTATGGACAGCTGCCCGAACGCGAAGGGAACACTTCGATAGCAGAAAGCAACCCTGAAAAACCATCTCCAACATCTCCAACCATCATCCAATATTTCGGTTCCGAAACACAGTTCACCATTGTTACTGGAGGTTCAATAATAAAGAATGGTGGTTATTCCAGCGGAAAAAGAAACACCTTCAGCAGCAGTTGGAGGTGAACTTGTATATGCTGCGGGACAAGAAGCAGAACGGCACCCTGTCTCGGCAATTGTATTCGTAGATTGGTCAGCTGGAGAAGCACAAAAACTTCGATGCTTGAAAGCCCACGTACTGTCCTGGTGAGACATTAATCGCTGTTCCGGCTTAGCTCATTCTTACCTCATATTCAAGCAAGAAGGGGTACTCTCTCCTACCCTCCAGCACCACTTCAAGTGGATCAAACAAATGAACTAGATAGAAAACGCCCTGAAACCCGAAGTGTACGTAAAAGGCAACGCTCTGCTTTTTGTGGAACGTTCATGGCGTGGATTAGTGGAAGCAGCCAGACAAGGAAACGGTAGTGACGGAAGATGCCTACGTTAATCGACAGCAGTGCCTGGTGGTCTCTCTTAAAATGGCAAGTGGACAGCAGACCACTGCCTACTTGCAGAATGTAGACGTTAGACGACACACTGTATAGCCGGAGAGGGCTGAGCTGGAAATGCATGGCTAGACAACCAATACCACCCGCCATGGTAGCCAGACCTTGCACTCTCCGACTACCTCCTTTTCTCCAGCACTCAATGCTACTTTCATCACCTACCAACGTACTGGCAGTGACCGACTAATGCTAATGATACCTACTTCAAACCATGTACTGAAACAAAACATTTTGTGCCACAAATGTACGAGAACTTACGCATCTACATTATACGGATGAACTATGGAAGCAGCTACATAGCTGTCATGGAGATACCCGAAGAAGGTCAGAAGATAAGTAGATAAGGCTGGCCCCCTAAGTTCCACCACCAACCCAGAAAGGAAAGCGAGCGTAAGGAGTAGCGAAGAAAGACTGGAAAAAAAGTGGTTGACAAGAGCCTAAAGGCGGTGCTAGGGCGAGGGACATCATTGTTAGGATCCCACGGCAAAATCGTTGTAGCTGACCATGTGTGAAGCTAAACCATCAGGGAAGAATAAGAAAGACCTTAAACGCTCAGGTGCAGAAGAAGTTACTAGACCATTTTCTATCAGTGAACTCTGACCAGGTGTTGCCTCGAAACTATGAGCCCAGAAGGGATTATAAACCCTTGCGCAGTTAAAGGTGTAGGTAGTACCAAAATCTCTCTATGAACATGTCTCTAAAAAACAAAGTCAACGCGAAATCCCGAAGCGTTGGAAATTGTGGATGCAGGCAACTGAAGGGACTGTCGACACACTCTACCAGAGCCATGAATAGCATCCAGCGACTTACAAAGTACATAGCGCAGCATAGTGAGCACCCACAGTGTGGGCTTAACACCCATTATTTACTTGTACACGAGAATTTCTGCAGTGATTAAGCACACAACGCTGAATTGCTTATCAGTTCTTCACCGTAAGTCATAGTATGGGCCTAACACCCATTAAAGTTCCTTCCGTACTGCTGAAGTAGAACGCGTGGTGCATCTCACAAAGGGGTTGAATAATGCCGTTCTCCATACGCATTCTTCTTGAAGAGCTTGCGACATCCTATTATTTGTGAAATATTGGAACTCTATGCTCCGTCCCTTTTCTGTTCTTATTCTCTGTCTCTCTCATCCGACAACAGGAAACGGATCCATGACCCTTGCACATGACCATGGTGCGAAGCGACATCGGAATTATTCTTCACCTTCGGCTCCTCTTCCAAATGAAAATGCCACCCAGTGCAGGCCGCAATGAACGGAGAGTCAAAGTTAGTCTGTGCTGCTGGATGGGAATGTAGAGGGTTGTCGTTTAATAAGGCGACGCTTTTCCTGCACGTGTTCTGGACGCTCCACCACTGCTCGGTTGCGTAGCGCAGTCGGAGGAAGTACCAACCCAGATCGAGGTCGTTGGGTTGGGTTCCGCCTAGACTAACCAATCCTTTATACCTCTCGGATCACAGACGTCTGAGAAGGATAAATCACTGACTTGTCGCATGGTTGGCCATCGCAAGCCATTGTATTCAAGACGCATTAATATAACCTCCACGACATCTCACAGAAGTAGAACACATTTCATGGAGGGATTACTTAATACCGTCCTTCACCCTTCTTGACCGCTCGCCCCAGAAGCCACTCACCAACACTCCCGCTTTAACCCCTACTCAAGGTTTCAAGAGGGTTCTGACCACAAAAGCAAACATTTCGGGAAATGGTACCTTAATGATCTCGAGCACGTCGCCTCACAATGAAGACTCTTGGAGTCGCTTGTAACTATTGTTATTACTCCAATCAGCGCGTCGATGGGCAAAAATTGGGGGAGGGGCGCGTTTTCATTTTCCTCGGTTTTCGTTCTTCTAACTACTTCACCCACCAATATTGCATTGCATTGCTTGTTCCAAAATTCCAAGTTGTTCCTCGGAGAAAACAGCGGCTCCCCATCAAGGATCGTCTACATTTTGGAATTTACAGTCGCGTAGAAACCTGCTAAGGGAACGGCAGGAGGATAGAGCCAGATCAGGAGAGTGTTGAGTAGCGCATCTACTTTCGTGCAGCTTGTGGCGAGTACCGTAGGGAACAGGGGTGTGCATAAATGAAATTGGAAATTTCGTAAATTGTATTACGGAAAAACCGTCGTAAATCTTAAATCGTAATCCGTAAATCGTAAGAGTCACCTGAACTGTAGTGCAGTACAACTAAATTTTCTTGAAGCTTTTCCTGCTAATGTTAATGATGATGTGATTCAATATTTATTTAACTGTTGTGTTATTTTCAGCTTAAGCTGAACAGTTTTCTTAGCAAACTACTTCTATTTTCACGGCCTCTTGCTAGCGAAACATCTTTCAACCAAAATAAACACGTTTCAGGAAAACACTGTAAGTTCAGAAACTATACATAAGCCTACGCACGACATTCCAACAAACAGCTTGCATTGTTTGAATAATCATTAAATTCCTAACTTACTATCAATTTTTAGCCTGCGTATTAGTCTAGGATTAACAAAAACAACAGCGAAAAATTCGCTGTCGAAACTGAAAATTAAAAAATCGTTTCACCACTGACCAATGCGTTGGTTTCCTGCTCAAGCCTGCACTTGTAAAATTTCGAGAACTTATAATATTTCTCTACTATTTAATAACTCCCTGCGCTCGCTCGGACTACCCTTCGCCTGCTCCGTCTCCTCTGCAGCATCTTAAGCGGATTAGATACGTGAATACGACAAACTTAATCACGCCACCAGAAATGGAGATCAAAGCTGTCAAGACCAGTTCGACCTTTTCTTGAAATGCTACGCGCTCGATTTTACCGCACTTTTATACCAGTTTGCTCAACTCTATAAAGCACAATGGAAGCCGACAGAGACATTGGTACATGTCGCGAAGGTGAGCAGGTTTGGTAGGTGGGAGCGTGCCAGCCAATAATAACCAGAGCACAGACCGAACATATGCCAGCCGATCAGGATACCGACTATACACGCCCTTTCTGAATGACATGCCCCTTCAATGCAGTCTGATTGGATGTTCCCATCTCACAATGCTACTCGTCCTCGCGACATATGTATACCGAGACATTAGTGGTTTACCGTTTCCACATGAGTGTAGCAACTTTCTAGACCCCGCTTCCAATTACCAGTGCTGCTCGGTCGTGGATTTGCGTCAATTCTATTCGATAGGGTTAGCATGTATCTGTTACGAACAGAGTGACTCGACGTGGCCCGCGGCTTGAGAACTTTTTCCAGAATATCTCTGTAAACGCTGCGTTGATTTTCACGCCAGCTTCGACGAAAACAAGTGGAGTTTTTCCTGAAGACGTAACTCCTCCCCAAACCATAATGGATTGAGGGTTTTCGCACTTTCCTGAAGTTGTCCTTTGGCGGTAGCATCAGCAAGCGAGTCCCTAATAATCCTCTCATTTTGGAAGTTGAAGACTGGATTCAACGTGAAAATCATTTCATCACTTAAGACGATGCGCATCGATCTCCTAGCGTTCCTTCAGATTTTTTTCTTCACATTTTTCCGGATGGTAGCCGTCCAAGGACGTCCTCTTCTTTTTCTATCCTCTTCGTTCTTCAATTCCTTGTAGCGTATTGCCGTATCCTGAACCGTTCTTCGGGGCACGGAAAGGTCCTTCACAATATCCCTCGTTTGCTTGCCGCCCTTATGAAGTTCGATAATAACACGTTGTAGGTTTGAACGTCCGACCATTTTGTGCTCAAGCACGTACGACTTCCACAGTCACAGTGTTCAGTCAACATATATTAGGCGAGTGAAGCGGAAAAAGCGAAAAAAATTAAAATGTTTAGGTGGGCAATTTTGCCGCACCCTGTAGCTCTTTCGCGTGAGTAGGCCCTTCGTTTCCAGCCGTTACAGTTTTATACAATCGCTATACATAGGAATTAATTGCGGTGGACTTCTTTGAGGATAACTCGCCAAGGTGAAGGCATAACGAATCTCCCTGGTGTTCTCGTGATCCACTCTAAGTAGGTCAATTTTGCAGAACCCGACAGCTGCCATCGAAATGGCGAGTAGTGATTATAGAATCGTCCTGCTTCGCCCTCAGAATATTGATCGCTCTCATGTAACAGATAGACTGTTGAATATTCATAGATAGGCCTTCTTCCTCCCCTGCAGCAAATAATCTGTTAACCCGATTTTGCCTGGATGACGCCACGAAAACTTCGATGGGGCAGCAACTAAGCGCCTGGAATGACCACATCTTAAAAGAGCGGGGAACTTCCAACAGCTTTAATTGGGGAGTTGAAGCCACTGAAAAGCAATCACTGAAACACCCAAAGAAAAGGCAGAAAGGAGCTGCCAGAAGTGCCTGGCCGAAGCGTTTCACGGCTGAAGAGATGCTGCTGATAGGGCAAGATGGTGAGAACTGGCGAGCTGGCAGGAGTAGCACGACCGAACACTAGAAAGGAGGAAGAACACGTTACCTGTAGAAGATCACGACCGCTAGCAGACATATTTGGCACCACTTGTCCCCACGTCATCGCTGGATGGTAGAGAGGCATAGGCTGGAAGTATCACACTTGGAAACAGAGCGACGAAAAGGGAACCCTGCAATGGCCGTAGGGGGCACACAGAGCCAAACAGTGCCAAGAAGCGCAGCCTCCATGGAAAGTGCACCTTTGTTTGATTTCTTGCCCCCCCCCCCCCAAAAAAAAAAGTCAAATGTCCGTACTTTGAAATCAGGCAACTGCGAAAGGCCGGGCCAGGTGTCGTCCGTTGGCGTTCCTAGCTGCTTGAATATTCTCTTCAGCTGATCATCGACATCCGCGCCGGGAAATAGCGGCCGCCCAGCATTGGAGATCTCTGAGAGAAAATCAAATTCAAAATCAGAAGTGAGAGAGATACATCGTCTTCACAGTCACCTTCACCTACCTGCAAAAATACATCCGGCCGACCACATGTCAATGGAGGTATTGTAGAGCTTCGCCCCAAATAGCACATCAGGTGGCCGGTACCACAACGTCACAACCTGAAGCACTCACGCAAATGAGAAGAAACGAGCTCCTAGGTAGGGAAAGGTGCACCATTACTAACATTGGCTGTGGGATACTAAGAATGCATAATCAGTACCATCTCACATTAAATTTACATTTTACGTACAATTACAATCTCCAACAAGCAACAGCTCTGTTCCATGCCTGTGCAGGCATCTTCGTCATGTTATCGTGTTTACTGGAAGGAGCAAGCTGAGTTCCACAAGAGTCCTACATGTTGGAAAATCTGTCCTAGAACTTGACTTCGCGACCAGTAAACGTAACTTGAATTCTTCTCTCAGGTCTCGACAGTTCCTTGTCAAAAAATCTTTTGCGTCATTGCTCAGCTTGTCGGTGGTCATCTCAAACATTGTGAATGATAAGATCTCCCCTTTTCGCATGATTGTTAGTGAAGCAAGCCAAAAGTTCAGATCTCCAACCTTACCTTACCTTCAGGGAATACCTTCAGCTTCCCATGGAACTTCGGGACGAGACCTATGCCGTGCGAAAGAGATTGAAACGCTGATTACAAATGTGCCCTCCAAATTCGCTAAATGGATCTCATAAGCGAGTACTGACCGGTGAAAGATCGAGTTGACAACCGTGTCGCCTGTGCTGATGCAGCGATGGGCGGAACGTTGCGTAATCAGCGCCATTAGCAAGGGTGCCGGTTGCGGCGGCGCAGTGGTAGTGTTCTCGCCTTGCGGGAGGACGGTAACAGGTCTGGTCCCACCGATGCTTTTCTTTTTGCATTTTGTGACTTATCGTCAAAGACACCCTTTATCCTCATTACAAACCCATTTTTGAACAAACGCCTAGTAACAACTACCATATCACACATCTTTAACGAATTCTTCGAAGTGGAATGATAACAAACTTTGATTACCATGTGCGGCTAGTCAAAATCTGATGCTAGATTTGTGACCAGCGCCCCAAATAACGCAGTAATATTAGTATCACAATCCTTGTCGATCAAGGGTAATGACCGAAGTGCGAAGCCATTCAGGGTGAAAACCAATTGAGTGTGCTACTCTGTGGATAGGCTACACAGCAAATCAAAATATCGATGTTATTACGTTCAATTGTTTTTAACAGAAAGAAGAAGCATTAGTTCTCAGCTTGTGAGCATTATATTTCTCCTACACATTTTTTGCAATCTTCCATCATTGTTAAAGGTCGGAACATCGGTAGACACTCTGACAAGTTGGACGCCGACTCCGTTAATGTAAAGAAGAAATCTGGTATTTCAATATAGTACCACTTTTTTCACTTTGAAACGGCTTCGCTGTTCCAAAACCATCTGGCATTTGTTTAGGAATTTCCGCCTTCTTATGGCAAGTTAAGGTAGATATGAATAGGGAGATGAGGTCATAGGCACCAATTTCGCCCAAACTTTGTGCATGGAGGTTACTTGGGGTGCTGGTCAAGAATCTACCATCAGATCCTGACTTTCCATGCGTGGTAATCAAAATTTGTTATCGTTTCACTTCAAAGAGTTCGGAAAAGGTACATGATAGTTGCTGCCAGGCGTTTGCTCAAAAATGGGTTTGAAACGAGGATAAAGGGTGTCTCTGACGATAAGTCGCAAAATGCAAGAACACCAGCATCAATGGGGACCAAACCTCTCCCCGTCCTCCTGCAAGACGAGAGCACTGCCACCGTCCCACTGCCGCAACCGACACCCTTGCTAATGGCGCTGATTACGCAACGCTCCGCCCATCGCTTCATCAGCGTTTCAATCTCTTTCGCATGGCATAGGTCTCGTCCCGAAGTTCCAAGGGAAGCTGCAGGTATTTCCTGGTAAGGCACATAAGGAATTGTGCTGAAGCTCACCCATAACCAGTTCTCTAGCGATGGCTAGATATCGTGAAACGCTCTGGGGTATAGGTCCATAGCTTTCAACGCAGCATGTAAATCTCTATTCCCCACCATCTTCATCTCGTCTTCGGGATCTGTTCGCCTTGTGATCACGAAGAAGAGTTAAACATTTCGAAGCGGAGGGTAACATAGGTGCACTCCTTCTCTTAGTGCGCCCCACACGAAACGTCGCTTCAGACCGGAGGGTTAAATTCATACAAAGCAATTAAAACCAACTGAATTTGGTAATACATTCTCCGCAATTATCACTCAATCAATCATTTTCTGGTAAATTGTATTCTGGAGGCTATAATTTTAGAAACCGTCGAGATAATGATGTAGAAAGATGGGAAATGTAGAAGATGAAGCGCCGCGAAGAACTCACCCTAAATGAGCACACAACCGATGCGAATAACTGTGAAAGGAAGGCCACAATGTACGCGACATTCCGTGTGGGACAACCTCATATTTTCCGGAGACAATTCTTCTTCGTCCTTATACACTCGCCTAGAAACGGGTGCACTTCTCCAAAGAATACTGCTCTAATGCGCATCAGAGGAGCGTCTCAATGTCCCTGCGTCGACCCACTCCGCCTTCAAGGTTTGCTTCATAGAAGTAGCCAATCGAGCAAGAGAACGAATTAGGGTGGCAAATAATGAGGTAAGCTGGAAGCTAAGCACCATGAAGAACGCAATGTTCACTATCGATCACTGACCTCTGCGCTATAACACCTGACCGGAACGCCGAATGCTCGAGCGAGGCCGAAGTCGGCCAGCTTCAGCTGGCCGTTGGAGTTAATTAGTAGATTCTGGGGTTTGAGGTCGCGATGTAGGACGTGATGCGCGTGGCAAAACGCCAGTCCGCGCAGCAGCTGCAGCATCAGCGACTTCGCCATCTGAACTCTTCAACGTGAGAAACCCTGAAGCGGCAATGGGAGCCGAAAGCACACCTGCTGGTCGATATGTCCATTCAATGAGTCGAAGAACTTCTTCAGGTCTTGGTCGCAGTACTCGAACACCAGGGTCAGCTTGCTCTCAGAATATATCACGTCGTACAAGCGCACTACATTTCGGTGCTTCAGTTCCCTGAGGATGCAGATCTCCCGTAGAGCGGAGCTCGGCACTCCCTGAAAACCGTTTCATGCAGGCGCTCCTTCAAAACGAACCTTAACGATGACGTACACATCGCGTAATTGCCACCTGGAAAACATAGCTTAGCTCGTCGAATACCTTCCTAGAAAGAAACTACAGGCCATTTATGCTCACCCGCATAGCCTTGTTAGAAAAATGCGAAAAATCCATTTTTTTGCTGCTTTTACACCTGCTACTATGAAAGCTTTTGTTTATTTTTCAAAACCAAAACCACACAAAGATTGACACATGTCGAATTAATCGCTGCCCTTGGAGTATAAGGATAAAAGATAAAAGAGGCGTCTTCGATCATTTTGGGATGCGCCGCGCATTCTACTTACGGCAGCTCGTGGAGGCAATTTGCATGCGTCTCATGTTTAGACCTACATAATGCACATTGATAATAGGACTTACAGAAGAAATTTAGAGAAAGGAAGACTGCAAAGCACGAACAACTTGTCGCCAATGCCAGGTCCGGAGCAGCGCAGCAATTACCACTCGACTACGCAGATTTTCCCCTCAAGTGAAAGAAGGACAGCATGAAGGATGCGCGATCTGTGCGCATGTTCAAGGTTTGGCCAAACGCCCTGGATTGGCAAGCGCTTCTATCCAGCATTGTCGGTCATCTGGCTCCATTTGTAGGAGAATAGCTCTAAGGGTCGCATACCACCTACCTTGATAGCGATGGTAATCACAACAATGGTTATTCACATTCCGACGCCTCGCCGGTAAGGCTAACTGAACCCTTCTTTGAAAGGGACATGCGTTCTTCCCCTCATCCCCTGCTACGCCCACCCCAACCCCCTTGGGCTTCCCAAGAATCTCGTGACCGCCCTATGAAATCCTGGGCACATTTTGCCTGCACCTTTGAATCCCTAGGGATAAGAATGCCACTCCGTCCTTTGTTACACCTTCTGCCATGCTGTGCATGAGATTTCCTGTACGCACCCGAACCAACCTATTCGCCGCAGTGTGTATTTCCATATCTTCAAGGAAAAGAACCCTTATCAAAGGGATTGTCATACATTTTTCAGCAGATACCCTGAAGTTGTCACACAGCCACTGAGTATTGTCATCGACCCTAAGTTTCGACGACGAGGCTATGTTGAAGGAACATTTAGAAACCACTCGCTTAAATGTCATCCATCTCACAGGAGTGACCTTTCAAGGAAACAAGGAGTCAGTCGACTACACAGGAACCAGCAAAGCTATTACAACAGCTGACGTCGATTTCATCCATCGGTTACCCTATGCTAGTGGAGGCTAACCCGAGTGAATTTACATTCTTGGACCTACTCCAGGGAAGCACCTGAGCATGAGTATGTAGTACAGTAGTCACAGATCGAACGAAGGTTCCCCACGCCGCTTCGTACTCCTGGTAGCTTGTGGTTAGCTCTGCAATTGAGGCCACAATCCAAAATGTATCGATGAGATGTTGCGGCTCCTATAGTGACATCCTGGATATCACCTACCGAGGCGGAACAGATCACAGTCTGAGGAAGGGAAGAAACTCCAGGATATTAATAATTTTGGTGTTGTAGATGGACCACATCCCGGAGTTCCTTGTACGCGCCCGGACCAAGTTCCCCGATGAAGAATCGATGTCGCACTTGACAACGACGACCCCATTCACCATTTCGCCGCCATGGGTAGTGACCCTGTGCTCTCCCAACTGGGTGAACACCTTAAAACTTGGTTAGGCTATCCAAATGCCCCTTTACCTTGTACCAGAGTGGTCTGAGGACGGCGACAACACAGAAAATAAGTCAAATAGCAGTACTGACGGAATCGATAGCTGGGAGGACATGTTCACAACGTCAAGGCTGGCAGCTCCATGATTCGTGGGAAGTCAAAGGTGGGCGTGCGAAGTTTCGTCAGATAACAAGACCCTGTCAGGCAAGTTCCTTCATTCTCTTCATCAGCAGAACTTCAAAAGACTGGATAAAAATGCCTGTTCCGCATGTCTGAACCAATCCTCCGTGGGAAAGCAAACATCTTTTTATTCGCCATAGCATGAATGTCGCTACTACTTTTCATCTACAACGTCTTAACAAGGCCAACGCACTGGTGATCTTCTTGGAGAGCAAAACTTGCACAAATCGTTTCTGCGCCCACAAGCACGCCCAATAAAGTGCGCGTCTCTGCAATAAAAACACCCCTGTTGTCAGACCTCATCATCGTCATCGAGCCGGACTCTCTTCAGCGCGACTACCTCACCACCATCTTTGTTACGAGCTTTGAACACTGTGCCGTAAGTACCTAAAACAGAGCTTCGCATAACATACCGACGATAACCGTACGAGAATCTTTGGTGAAACTTCTGTAGCCCACCTTCGCCGATCTTTTCCAATTTATCATACTTTTGCATCAACTGCGTGAAAAGGAGAGGAAATCTGAAACGTTCTCGGTACTGAAATCAAGAATAACAAGCATGACGGGAGAATAAAGCGCGAAGGTATTGTTCCGCGTGGATATACAAAGCTGCAATTTAAGGCAAAATACTTCGATCACGATTTCCAATTATGTCACGTATGAGATTTATGCCGGAGAGCATGCAGCAAGTACCAACTATTGGGTCGTTGCATTTGAAATGGCCGATTTTGGTACCTCAATTTCTGGTCGATTTTTCGTGGTTGCGAATGCTGTCGTTTCAGGAATTGTATATAGTCTCTGAAAGAGCCGAATCTCCGCTTTCTTTTCATTCATAGCTTGTGTGACATAATGGCCTCTTGGCTAGTTTTTGATGTCGTTTTTAGAGGATAAATAAACGTGATATTCAGGTGCTCTACTTATATTTATTTATTCCATACACACGAAGAAAAGTGCGATCAGATGAAAAGCACAAACACTGGCTAAGAATGAAAAGAGTAAATGATCTCTAGGAATAAATCACCTCTTTTAGGCCCCTCAGGCACATTTAAATAATAAAATTTTGGAAATAGTTGAAAGTCATTAGCCGTATTGCAAGTGCCCCTATCCTAGCAATATCCGCACCAGTTGGCCGTGGTGCCCATTGTGCAATAGAACTTGTCGGAGCTTCGGGACACGGGTATGCCAACCACCCACGTGGAACCGACAAGCTGGATAAAGCTAGCAGGAAAGGTGCAAGCTGCAAGCTTGCAGACATCTAGAAAGTTTGACGGAAAAGAAGAAGTGCTCCCTCTGATAGTGCCTAGAGGAACCCAGAAGTGGAAAACCAATTCCATAGGAATCGATAGAAAAGAAATGAACAAGTAAAAAAAGCAGTCAGTAAAACGCTATCAGAAAAGATATGATAAAGAGTGTGATAAAACATTAAGTCTAAAAACAAGAGTCAAGGTCAAGAGTAGATTGGAGCGGACAAGTGCAACATTACGTTCATAGAAGGGATTTAATAACAACATTTCCTCTTAGTATTTGCATAATGAGGAACCATTGAACTCGCTAATGAATCAGTGTGCGGTTAATTCAGCGAACTCAGTCTTATGAACCAAAATGCCTAAAACTCAGAGTAAATGTCTAACAAACTAGGTGTTACCAAGTAGTCTCAAAAGGTTGATGAGTGGAAAAGTGGATGCAACGCCGCAGCCGCAGCTCTTAACATCAACGCTGCATTTGTGGGAGGATTTCGCGAAGGAGCAAACAATTCGCCACTGGTTCGAAAGGTCTCGATCTGGGGATGAAAGTCTCCAAGATGAAGACCGAGGTAGGCTACCATCACTCCTTAACGACGACCGACACAAAGCCATGATGGCAACGGATCCGCGTCAGACTGTGAGAGAGCTATCACAGCATTTCTACGTTGACGGCACTATCAGTTGCCACTTGAATACGATCGGCAAAGTAAAGAAATTGGGTAAATGGATCCCACACGAACTGACCGTCGGTCAAAGGTTGAAGCGCCACGACACCTGTGCTTCGTTAAGGCTGCGCAATCTAAGGTGGCTGGTGTAGTCCATTGCAAGTTCTTGAAGACTGGAGAGACTATCACAGCAAAGAAGTGCTGTGCCGAAACTGAAGTGATGCACCAGAAGTTGATTGAAAGACAGTCGGCTCTGGTCAATCGAAGAGGCCCAATCCTACTGCATAACAACGCACGCCCGCACGTTTCAAAAATCGTTGTCCAAAAACTGGATGGATTGGGATACGGAATTCTGCCACATTCAGCATGTTCACCAGATCTTCCTCCTACCGACTATAATTTTCCAAGCATCTAGATCGTCATGTGAAAGACAAAAAATACAGCAACCAAGATGATGTCGAAACTGACTTCTACATTTTACTATTTTTCTCGTAGTTTTGATTTTTAAAAAGATGGAATGTCTAAGCTATTGTCGCGTTGAGAAAAATTTATTAACTGTAATGGTGCTTATATTGATTAATAAAATTGCTTCCAAACAAAGTTATGAATGTCAAAATCGGTCATTTCATATGCAACGACCTAATGTTGTAGGTATCGACTATCAGCAAACTTAAAAAAAGGTACGCAACATGATCAGCCCAACATTCATAGCTGACTAGGGTTATACATTGGATCTGAATGACCCATTTTCGGATATATCCGATCCGAGTTATCCGAAAATCCGAGGTTTGCTAAAATAGCTTTATCCGTACCATCCAATTATGCGATGATTTTCGGTCGGATCCTATGTGTGTGTGGTAGAGGTAAGGAGTGTGTTTACTTCCTATGGCAAACAACGCTAACAGCAAAAGAAGAATCCCTCTCGTTTCGCATGGAAAGCTCCCGCTCGATGAGGCTCATCCATATATGACGCCCTGTAACTGCTGTATTAGTTTTGGAAGTGCTTCTCATAGGAACTTTACTTGTGAACGTGATCCACAACTACTGCTTAGATCCATCACCCATCAGATGTGTTGATCGTCTTTCGCATTTCTATAGGGAATTTTTTTGGTACATGTCGCTAAGATGGTCAGCATTAAGAGATGGAAGCACCTACCAATCATAGCCAAGCAGCGCACCGACCGAACACACGCCATCCAATCCGGGTGCCGACCGCACATTTCTTCACTGAATGGCACACCCATCGATACGGCCTAACTGGTGCGTTACCACCTCCCAATGCTACCCACATTCGTGACATGAACATCCTTCTCTTGTAACTTCTGCTATTTCTACTAACCGTGACCAAATCTGGAATGCGTCAGTATCGCCACTTTTTTTACCTGGTCGGATTTTCCATGATCCTACTTTGAGATGAAAAATAGCGTTCAAGAAATGTATGCTAACAAAAGTGGGTCAAATTTGTGATCAACATCCCAATGTCACCCACAGACGAAATTTGGGCGGAATTTTTCTCAAGCTCCGAAGTCGTGGGAGTGCAAGTTCCCATGTCTGCAATGCCCGAATCCGAAGGATGATCAGCACATCTTGTTGATAGATCAAAGCAACAGCTGTCCATCATTTTCACCAATGAAATTACAATGAGAGACACTTCCAAAACTAATGCAGCACATCACAGGAGGTCATATATGAGCATGTCTAGCGAGAGCTTTCCAGGCGGAACAAGCATGCTTTCGTGCGCGACCGATGTACCACTGTACGTACGTCGCCTTACCCACTGTGCGTACATAGCTGGAGTACGTAGCCTGGCATCAGGTTCTTTCTAATTCAGTATTAGTCGCGTCCACTGATCCACTGCAATTGGTAATGGTTTCCTGCTTTTGACTTCGCTCCTAACCTCAGGAGTAGCTCTTGATTGGTTGGATCACATTGGTCTTTAATTTCCAGGCTTCGGCGAAGGCGAGGAGGTCAAAATTTTGGCAGAATAAGGAATTAACGCCTTGTACTTCTTTGCTGTCTAAGAGCCACAACAATAAGTCTCCTGTTGATGTGCTTCATTGGCGCTGTTGTGGGAAAAGAAGCACGTGGTACCTTAGTCCTTCTTGACATGATAGGAGAGCAATCAGATGTCATTGGAATTTAGGTCGAACGGATTTACTTCACAATGTAGAGCGTATTGGAAGGCTGAAAAGGGGTGAAGAGTGACTAAGGATGACTACATATCATGGAGTTTAAGCACTCTAACGACAGCAAATTACTGTTCCGACATATACCTGTGGAAATGATTTGGCGTAAACACAAGATGGGGAGGAAACCCTATGAAATTTCGGTCCATGTTGTGAATGTGGGTAGCACTGACAGGTGGAAGCGCACCAGTTAGTAGTAATCAAACAGAGTACCAGGGTGTCAAGCATCAGAGTATCAATGCCAACGACCACACGCGCCCTGTCTGACTGGTACGCCCATATACGGTCCAGCTGGCTGGCGCTCCTTCGTCTACCCATGCTGCCCACATTCGCGACTAAGACCGAAATCTCTTTAGTGTGCGCTCACAGAGAAATCGCTGAATCCGTGCGGAGCGTGTCCCCCTTTCTAGCCGCTTCCACAGAATACGGTTTGAACTAGAGCGACATGTTGCGTTTGCAACGTTTCGGATGAAACAAAACGTCAGTGTGTGAACAGCGATTCTTCAGAAAACATTCGATAACGCAGTGTATTCCTTGTATTCCATTGTAGCTTATACCTTCCTCCATCTAAGCACGTGTCAGTCACCAGGGCTGCCGTGGCGTGGGAATTCAGTCAAATCGTCGCTTTTATTCTACCTTCAGAGCCCAACACTTATTTAATTTCAACGCGCGTATATGTAGCTCAGTGGGTATGAGCACCGGCTCTCGCGGCAACTCCAAATCGAAATTTGTTGGCATCGAGAAATATCAAGGATTTCATGCCACAGTAGTCTACGAATTGGCAGTAGTCTCTCTGAGAGATGTGGGGAACGCTGGCTTGTTTCTCGATTGGTGTCGCAGGCATATGTGCGAGTCGCATCTCAGAAATTTGTGTCGTCGGATTTATGTAGTCTGAGATGCTATAGAAGAACTCGAGAACCGAGAAATTGCGCCTCAGATGAAACAGTTCGACAACTCCTCCATTTCACGTTTAATAAACAGAGCAGCTTGAGTGGAGCACGGACACCACCCCAAACCAGCAAGCATCATTGAATGTGGGAAGCATGGAGCACATTTGTAGGTGCCGGCTGACGCGTGTACCCCATAGCGGGGGGTTCTTGATTCGGAGTCCCCGCCCAAGTCGACCAAGCCTTCCATCGCTAAGGCATATGTTATACTTCGGCGACGGTGTTTTCGGCGACGTCGGCGATAGTATTACGCGGGCTGTCACGCAGTGCGTAGCAGCCCGCGCAACACAGCGTCGTCGACGCGTCGCCGAAGTATAACATAGGCCTAAGACGTCAGTGAATTATTATAATACCGGACCTGTCTTCGAAGGATAAAGCACTCGTTTGCTCATCGGCTGCCCCGCATTGTAGAGGAAAAAACGCCTTCAAATCGCCTCCACGACATCCCGTAGAAGTAAAATGCGTGGTCGTGTCTCCAAGCGGATTGAGAACCGCTGTACTTTACTCTTTTGATCCTCCAGTTTGAGTACGTGGTCGTCTGCAGAATACCGATTTATAGAGGAATGCAGCACTAATGTATGAGTTCCGATTGTTCCAGGACATTCAGTTTAAGCGGCTAACGAAGGTGCTGCTAGTATGGTTGTTGCAAAAAAGATGTTATGTTATGTTTTACTACGAACGCATAAGGCAAACGTTTGAGAAAAGACAACACAACATGTGTTCAAGGTACGACGAAAAATCAACAAAACACGAACATCAGTAACCAAAAAAGTCAACTTGACGCAAAGCCATTAACATGCTCAGGAAAAAAAGTATCGCTTCCACAAGGCTCTTCATCTGTACCGGTGATAGGTGGGATGGTTTTAGCAGTTTTCGAGAAAAGGCTACTCGCTCTGTAGATACAAGCCTTTGCTCGAGGCCTAGTTTTAGAATGAGGCAGACATAATTTGGCAGTATCGCCTCTGATATGGGAAGTTTTTATCTTGAAGAATTTGCAAGGTCCGGAATCAGGTGTAAAATGCAGAAGCTTACGAATGAGGCAGACATCAAGAACTTTGCCGTTTCTAATTGACGTTTTCGGTACTCGAGTATATAGAAAACTACCTGTGCGAAGAAGCAGCTTAGGGGTGAAGTTGTCTTGCATCTTTTCACTGGCAAATACGCCTTTCTTCCTAGATGGCGGAAAACAGACAATAGATTCAACAATAGGACGTATGTATGCTTCATATACCTTTCAAGGATGGATGGTGAAGCTGCCGTTAATCAATGCTGCAAAGATGCGCCTCGTATCCCTATGTGCGTGACACCATAGAGGTTCTCTCATATGGATCTATGCGTACGATACAAGGAACTGTGAGGCAATTGCTAAAAAATCGCAGCTCCGTCACGAATTACGCGAAACCATTGCCCTTGTAAGTTTTAGAAAGGTCAGTTGGGCTAGGCGAGAAACGGACCTGAAATGTCAAGCCCGACTCGCGCATTATTGCCGACTGTTGGGTTTTTTCGCTCATTTTGTTTTTCGTTAACTTTCAGGCATCCTTTGGTTAATTTTCTTACCCCATTTTGATGAACTGAAAATTAGTAAAATTCATAATGACCAAAGAACAAAACATATACATACTGTGATAGAACAAAACATTCTCCCTCAGATGACACAATATGCAATAAAAAAAAATTAAAAACAAAAGGAGCTGTTGGAGGAATTAACCAAGAAAGGAAACATTTGTGGCCAAACATTAGAGGTCTTCATTGAGTTCGCATCAGTGTCTTCTCTGCTGTGGGATTCCCGAGCAGCGGCAGCAGACAGTAGATATGGCAATCCGTTCCCGAAAACTGTAACTCCGAGACTTAAGCGTGCGGAAGGGCAGCAACGGCATTTTTGAACGACAAGGGAACCACCGCTTCTGAAAACATGAGTAGAGTGATGTGAGCACTGTCGCTCCTGGCGCGGCTTTGCTCCGTTGGTGTGGAAAGGATTAATTCCTGCTAAGACGCTGGGGGATTTTAGAAATGCGCAGTCCTAACCCCTTGAACGTTCCTAGGTGAGTGTGGTGCTGATGGGAAGGTAAAAGAAAAAACCATTCCTTTCACACTGTAAGCTAAAGAGTGACCGGTGGCGACATAAATGTGCTCAAGAATAGCGCTGGTATACTCAGTATAAGCAGTGCGAAATGGCGCAGTGTTATTGGTCACTTTAATAGTGGATCGGAGTGTGAGTTTACTTTTCATGCGAGGGCTTTTTCGCTTTCCACCTAGAATGGGTCTGAAAGTGGGATTGAGGAGCCGTTTGGTGGATTGATGACAAAATTTAAAACATCTTGAAATATATTCAGCCCTCTGAAGGCAAAAACCAGTTAGAGGCATTAGGATGATAAACAGACGCGATTCACCTCATAGCCTCGTTTGGCACAGAAACACTAACACACTGAAGAAAAAAACGCTGAGGTTCGACGAAGAGAGCACTTGTGCAATGCTTGAGGAAGTTTCCCTTTCGAGCAAAGATGCCTTCAGTCAGGTCCACAACTCATACATGGAGGCGATATACGCTCAGCGCCATCAATTATAGGAGGTTCACCAGTTAGGAGATCCCCTGAGGGGATCCGAACCTTGAATCGATTCTACGCGCACGTGCCAGCCGGAGTCGTCTTCGATTACGCTACAGACGCTACTACACGCTACACTACACTAAACGAGAGATATGTATGGGTATTTAGCCTTCAAAAACTAGAGCAAATTAGTTCTAAAGGAAAGTCGAGTTCTTGGCACGCCACTGGTCCGGTGCACTCTTCAACACAAAACAAACAATCCAAGTTCGGCTTTCTATGAATGTTAACTCGGACGAATGCGACGCCTTCTTCGAGCTGTTCACCAAGACTGCTAATTGCTAATGCTTACTTAATTTCGCGTCCAAGTACGAAAGAAATGGCCCAAGTACTCAATAAACGCGAATTAAGATCGAATTTTGATGCACATCCAGGCAAACGGACAAAGGTCGTCCGCTTGGATTGCGCCATGCTTCGCGAATTCAGGCCACATCGTTAAAGTAATATTTCTGAGTGCGCAGTCGACAAATAAAAGGGTTTGCAACTAGGGCGATCAAACCTATACGAGCTAATTGACATCAAACGGAAGAAGGTATCGGTGAACCTGGGCGCACAGTGGAACATAATGAACTTTGTGTACGAATACACGGACATTATGGCAAATGCACCTTCCATAGCCAATCCAGAGTCTACAAGTGGAAGCTCGCGTAGCTTTCGTTAGGGTGGGGCCGCGCGATGCACAACTCAGTATTTCATAAAACCGACAAGTCTGCAGCAACTGACAGAAAGCATAAAGAGGATCGCCTGCATAGAAGGGAAGGAACTCGAAGCCTATTCGCGCTCTTTCCTGGAAAGTATAAAACACTGACCTCATTGTACATCACAAATTGCCTTCACAATATGCTGTAGATGTACTAGGTCGCTGCATACGAAATGGCCGATTTTGCTACCTCAACTTCTGGTCGATTTTTGTGGCTACGAATGTTTCCGTTTCAGACTTTGTATCTAGTTTCTGAAAGCGCAGAATCTCTGCTTTCTTACCATTTACGGCTTTTGTGACATAATTGCCTCTTGCCGAGCTCTTGACGTCGTTTATACAGTATGAATCAACGTGATATTCGGGTGTTCTAGTTATGTGAATGGAAGGGTGGACACAACGTCGCGGCCGCAGCTCTTATCGTCAACGCTGCATTTGGAGAGGATTTCGCTAAGGAACGCACAATTCGCCACTGGTTCGAAAGGTCTCGATCTGGAGATGAAAGTCTCTAAGATGAAGACCGAGGTAGGCCATAACTCCTTAACGACGACCAACTCAAAGCCATGGTGGGTGCGGATCCGTGTCAAATTGTGAGAGAGCTAGTACAGCGTTCCGGCGTTGACGACAGCACTACCAGCCGCCACCTAAATGCGTTCGAAAAAGTAGAGAAATTTGATAAATGGTTCCCGCACGAACTGACCGCCAGCAGATGCAGAAGCGTCATGACACCTGTGCTTCGTTATGGCTGCGCAACTTAAGGGAGCCTTTTCTGGGGGATCGTGACATGCGACGAAAATCGGATCATTCATGACAATCGTCGTCGCTCTGCACAATGGTTGGACAGGAATGCGAGCCCAAGGAGATGCCAAAACCAAGTCTCTCCATTCAAAGAAAACCATGGTAGCCATATGGAGGACAATGGCTGGTATAGTTCATTACAAGTTCTTAAAGACTGGGGAGACAATCACAGCGGAGATTACTGTGCCGAAATGGCAGTGATGCTCTAGAAGTTGACTGAAAAACAACCGCTTTGCTCCATCGAAGAGGCCCAATCCTACTGCACGACAAGTCGCGTCCACACGTCTTAAAAATCGTTGTCCAGAAACTGGATCAGTTGGGATACGAAACTCTGCCGCATCCAGCATATTCACCAGATGTGTCCCCTGCCGGTTATCGTCTTTTCAAGCATTTAGGTAGTCATTTGAAGGATAGAAAATTAAGCAATCAAGGTGATGTCGAAAATGACTTCTTATGTTTTATGATTTCTCGTAGTTCTGATTTTTAGAATGATGAAATGCCTAAGACATTGTCACGTTGAGAAAAGTGTACTAATTGCAATGGGGCTTATTTTGATTACTAAAATGGCTCCCAAGCAAAGTTATGATCCTTATATCTAAAATCTAGCCATTTCATATGCAACTACCTAATATCTAAAATCTGTGGTACATCCCAGAAAGGTTCCATTTAACGGCACCGCCTCGCCTTTTTTACCCTGCTACTCTAGCATTTGTTCTGTCTTGACCTACCAAATGAACTTGAAAAACTGAAATGTTATGATTAGGTATGCCTATAGCTACATAAATCATTGACTCCGGTTAAAAATTAATTAAATAATTATATTCACTTAAGCATCAATGGACTATATTCTCTACTAAAATTTGACGACCACAGCTGAGTTGGAGGACGAGCAACGACATAATATGTTATCACAGTTTGAATGGCAATAAAATTCTTATCCCTTCAGCTATTGAAAGCGCAGAAGCGAAAATCTTGCGGTGAACTCGATTTTTTTCGCTCCAGGAGCTTTTCCGAATTGATGCAATCTTTGCTTGATTGGTAGTGCAAGTATCACTAAGACAAAGCATTGCAGTTGAGAGATGTAGACTTTGCTGAGTAATAACTTTAATCAACAAATGACCAACTAAAAGTAGCACAAAACTGTTAGCCAAAACTAATACACCCAAGGTGAGCCAGAAAATTGGTTTGCTGAGATATATTCCAAGATCTCTCTTTCCGAAACGGTATTATTTCTTATCTGAGACAGCATCCGAAATCCCAAAATTCTCCCTTCTTGAGTCCCCGAAATTTTTTGTGAAAGGAAGCCATGGACTACAATACGATCGGCGAAGAAATAACGCGTCCACCGTATATCGCATCCCAAGATCGTAGATGCAGTTATGGCACAGAAGTACGGTTGGTAGAAAATGCTGATCGTGACGCAAATGATTAGTCCACTGTATTTTACGATTGAGTCCATTTGGGCGAAGAAATTTCCATTGAAATTGAAAAAAATTCGCGAACACCTTACCAAACTAGTCCTTTGAACCTAGCGGTCTGATCCCACCCAAACCAACCAGACCCTCCACCCACCCGTAGGCGATGAATTGATACCATAGTTGACTGGGAAGGATAAAACATTTACATGCTCATGGCCAACGCAAGCATACGCCAAACACGCATCCAAAATGTCTCCTCGGTATAGATGTAGATAGCGTGGCGCATCTCAAAAGGGATTGATTAACGCCGCCGTTTATCCATTCATCCTCTCATTGCGATCATAATTCCCCTTCAGTTTTCGATAGAGCAGGACACCACAAGGCACTCAGGGATGAGGAATCTAAGGCCGCGCATGACATCACCTGTATCACCCATCATCAAGTTACTCGAGCAGGCGCCAACAGCGTCTCTATTCGTCCACGTTCCGTGCCAGAGTGCTCCAATGGATCCACGCTCGAGTGACATGAAGAGCGTAAGCGTCGTTCGGTCAGAGCACGAAGAACTCCGACCAACGCATTGGTGGGCGTCTTTCTGTTCTCTTGGCATCCCCCGGAATCAAGTCGGTAACGGCTCTCGTCCAGCGGGTGTCTGCGAAATACATTACGTGGCCAACGCACCTAATTTTCGACAACTTGGCCCACGCGACAGCGTCGCTGATCTTCGAACGTCGGCGAAGCTCGGAACTTTGGAGGCCTTCTCTCACTTGCGTGAGGCGTGTCACTCCGAGCATCGTCCTCTCGATTCCACGCTGCGCGACGCTGATCGCGTGTTCATCCTGCTTTCGTATAGCCCAGGTCTCCAAGGCGTGTGCTAGAACAGGAAGAACGGTAGAGTCGAATATGTCGGCACGGAATCGGACGTTTTTCGTCCTCTACACGACTTCTTCGACGCTCTTGAAAGCTCCCCAAGCCGCTCGTTTCCTCCTGCTCAGCTTCGGCGCTAGGTCGTTGGCCATATTGACTTCGCGACCCAGATACACATAGCTGCAGCATTCGGATATGTTCGTTCCGTTGAGCGAGAATGGGACATCAGAAACTTGTCCGTTCCTCATGAACATCGTCTTCGCAAGATTCAGCCGCAGTCCAACGTTCCCACATACACGATCGCAGTAGCCCAGCATTCGCTCCGGCTAATACTCGGAGTTAAGCACTATGTCGCTAGCGAAGCGAAGATGGTGCAGTTGCCTGCCGTCGATCTTCACTTCCATGTTTTCCCACTCTAGTTCGTGCATGACGTTTTCGAGGGTGGCGCTGAAAAGCTTTGGCGGTATCGTATCCCCCCGCCGAACCCCTCTCTTCACGTTGATGACGACGTCGTTGAAGAACGGTGAAATCTTGGTGGTGAATCCGCTGTACAGCTCTCGAAGGACTCTGATGTACTGAGTAGGAACGCTGACGCGGAGGAGAGCACCGAACTAGGCTAGGGAAGGAACTCCACAGTCTGGCTGATCTGTCTTATCCATTTTAAGATGCCCTGTCGGTGTGTAAGCGGGCACCAGCCCGCTTAGTACCGTAAATTATTATGCGGAGGCTAAACAGTAAGCGCCTTCTTGGTTTGGATATTGCGATAAAGAGCATACGGTAGGGTAGAATATTTCACTTTCTTAGCAGTGATCCAGCCCCGCATAAGGATTGCGCTAGAAGAGTGAGCCACAATTATAAAGGACGATATTACCCAGTCCCCCGTTGGGATGTGCCACGCATCCTACTTCTATAGAATGCCGTGGAGACGATCTGAATGCGTATTTAGCCAATACAATACGTTGCACTACACAGCTAATGAACAAGTTAAGTGCTTTATCCTCCCTGGAAACATCTAGTACCAAATCACTGACCGCGGAGGGATGGATGGTTAGCCTGGTCGGGAGATCCGAACCAAGAACCTGGTCTAGAGCTTAAGAGAGGGCGCAATACCAAAATACAGGGTTGGTAAATTTAAGTGAGCCACCTAGGATGTGAAAGAGCACATCTTAGAGGCTCGTTAACAAAAGCCTAACAACCTCAATCATACAAATAAACAGTGCGTTTCAAAAGTACGTATCCAGTCCAAAACTTGCCCATATCTCGTTTCGTGGTTATTTCTGCAGGCCGCACTAGCTCCACTAGATTCCTTGTAGTCGCAAATAGATAACCACTCGCTTTCGGAATTTTTTTCAGTCTCACACGAGAACCAGACTTTCTTGAAGAAAGTTGGTCGAAAACTGGCGTTTCAAAAGTATGTATCCACTTGTGAAAAACAAACTTTTTTTAGATTCAAAAGTCGATCGGACTACCATTATTTCTGATGACATCATCGAAAATCTAATTTCGATGGCTCCGATGGATAATGTCGGTATCCATCGGAGCCATCCAGATTAGATTTTTCCCCTTGGTAGAGATGAAAGAAATTTAATCTGGATGGACATCACTCGAGAGACCTGCGAGAAGTCCCTGTCCTCGAAAGATCGGAGGCGGTTCATTACTGACAGTGGCTGGCTTCTGCAGCAGCGGAATGCTGAAGCTTAGTCTTCCGTTGTGTTGTACGGTCATGCTGGAGTATCAAGGTGTAATGGAGTCTATCCTGAATTCGGCTACATTGCACCACCGCATTACACGGCCTGTCGTAAATTTGGGTGTGTGGTGCACCACACACCACACACCGTCGTCTCATTTTCCCTCACGCCTCATCACTCATTTGTTCATTTGGTTACGAAATAACATGAATGAATGGAAACGGCGCTACACACATTACTTGTGTTAGGAATTCGACTTCCTAAGAGGGTGCTAGTGTGGAGCAATAGAACTTGTTCGGCTGGAGTTTGATTCGGAAATGACTCGAAATGTTCTCTACATACTCGTGGTGGTGACGTGGTAGTTCAACCTCTAACACACATTATAGGAAAGGATCTTTGTTTAGCAGAAGGTTGAATCCAGCTGTATTGTGCAGCACAGATTTTGGACATGCAGGTTTATTGATGACGTCATGTGTTAGCTTTCTGAATACGCTGCCTGCAAAATACGTACAGTGGTTGAGTACAGAATGATACCAAGGAATGGATGGTATTATGGCGGTAGATTTAAGAGGAAAGACGAATTAGAGCGAGAAGAACCAGATAGAAGGTACGGAAAACCAATTATTTACGATGGAGCAATTTAGTACGTGAGGAAGGAAACGAAAATCTAGGTTATTCATATATCAGAAGCCGACTCCCATTGCCAGTAACCTTTCTTACAAACGGAGCATTCGCCACCTACATCGAAAGCGCAGGCTAGACGGGCCCAAGCATTGCACAACGTGCGGTTGGAACAGCTCACCCATTCAATTTCGTCAGTTACACCCCCGTCATTAGATACGCGCATGCCACAAATGAAACAGGTTTGCAGGTTGTGGTCAGTCGAAAGAATTCTCTCGGCTTGCTCCAAAACCTCCTCGTCATCCACATATCTCCTTTTCGACCTCTTCTCGTGTTGTAGCGCAGGTCTCGTTTCATAAACAGTAAAAGCAAATGAGTGTGGTGTCGTGAACTGTAAGGATTACCTTTTTGAATGGAGGCTGGATAGGCCTCTTCTTCACAGCTAGGCCAGAAAGCAGAATTTCACCGCGAATTGCTTGCTTGTTGTTTGTCTGTGTGGCTGTGGCAATGTTCGTGTGGCTTCATCTCATTCCCCTAGGTTCAATTCCACACTAGCACCCTCTTATGAAGTCGAATTCCGGCGCAATGTGACTGTGGAGGGGTCGGATAACTGGGCCACACCCCCGGAGTCCCTTCCCTTGCCCAAAATTTGAAAGCAAATTTAACAACAGAGAATCTGTTCTGGGCTCTCCTCCGCGTCAGCGGAGGAGAGCACAGATTTGGGCAAGGGAAGGGACTCCGGGGTGTGGCCCAGTTATCTGACCCCTCCATAGTCACATTGCGCCCGAATTCCTAACACAAGTAATGTGTGTAGCGCCGTTTCCATTCATTTAAGCTCATTTCCTAACCAAATGAACAAATGAGTGATGAGGCGTGAGGGGAAATGAGACGATGGTGTGTGGTGTGTGGTGCACCACACACCGCACCACACACCCAAATTTACGACAGGCCGTGTGATGCGGTGGTGCAATGTAGCCGAATTCGTCTATCCTTTTGCCGTTCTTGAGAGGCAGAAGACATCAGACACGTTCTGCAGAAGGGCACCGCTGCAGTCCATGTATCTAGCTCGACCAAAGATTAGCTCCATCGTCACAACATTCAAGTAACGGACTGGACGGTCTGTTCTCCTAACAGCAACAGAATGAAGAACGTGTGGGGAATCGCGGTTCGACGAGTCCACGCGAATAACCGACAGTTCAACGACGTGGTGGTAATTTTGGTTACATGGGACACCAACAAAGACAAAATCATCCAGAACCTCGTCAGTAGCATGAATAATACGATGCATGACGTTATCAGAAATAATGGTAGTCCGACCGACTTTTGTAAAGTTTTCTAGTAAAAAGTTTTTTTTCACAAGTGGATACATACTTTTGAAACGCACTGTAGAAGATAAACGGGCATAAAGCGGCTCGGTGGTCACCTCCAGACACAGTTATTACCTTCCTTCCGACATTATTCGAAGTGCTTCTATGAAGATTGAACATGTTAGCCTATGTAACGTCTCGTGAAGACATGTTCTAATGGATTAACAGTATGATGGTTGACAAGTTCAAGCAAGATGGGTATCGAAGCGTGGGACCTACCGATCCGGCACCTCGACGCAGCGGTGCCTGCCGGGCGTCGCCGAGTTCATTTTTTTGTCACTCTGAGGTTTTCCTTTTTAGGTTTCAGTCTCTAGGAAGCTGATCAGGTTAGTGTCCGATTCTTGTTCTGTCTACAGCATCGGTTACTTTCTATTATCGGCATGTTTGAAGGTGTTGGGAGGTGTCCCCTCCAACCACCCTGGCGCCGGCATGATTGAGGTCAAATGGTAAGTGGTTTTGTATTGCTTATAAAACTGTCTAGTTAGGTATATATATATATATGTATATATGTATATATATATATATACATATATATATTAAATTGATCAACCCCTCTATTTGGTATTGTGCCCGTATTGCGCCATGCTATCATATGAGAGGTCGGTATCTTGCAATTTCATATCTCGCGAAAGCGCAGTGGCTCGGGGTGGGGGGGGGGGGGGTCAGCAGTCAGCATGCCCCGCCGTGGCGCGCACCTATTGTGCGTCTCTGCATACAACGAATGTTAATACACTGCTATCTCCCGTTTCGGTTACAGATCCGTGTTTTATCTACTTCCCAATTGGGCAAGGGAGGAAACTCCATGATGTACGTGATTTCAACACGGGTGCGCCACTCGAGCCGCACCCTCGAGTCCCTTCCCCTGCCCAAGTCTAGCACAGGACAGAGCTATAGCATTGTTTGTTTGTTTTCTTTACCACCAGTGTGCCACCGTTTCTTCTTCGCGTGTTAGTGACCCTTTTATGAGGCGACCACCCCCCCCCCCCTCCCCCCGAGCCGCTCTACGCCCCTGCGGATTCCACCTCATGTGATTTCGCGCGTTCAAACTGTTTTTCAAGCGAAGCGCTTCCCCCACTAGGAAAGATCTTTAGGGTGCTGAAAAGAGCTCTTTTCAGCAGAAAGAGGTTCGGACTGATTGTCACATCCCGTTCAATGACTGGATACCAATATTTCAGACTAATCTGCGGCACCACGAACACTCGGACGAATAGCGAAACCATGCGATTGATCAAACTGCGGCCAAGAGACGGACGATCTCCGAACAAAGCACGAGGGCACCAGGGATCACGACCGGCCAGCAGGACGCAGGCACGCAGAGACGGGCGGACACTGTGCGCCAGAGAAGCAGAGCCGAGCCGGACCTGCGACACCGGCGGGTGGCAGGGGGGGGGGGGGGACGGTACGGCCACCGCGCGGCGCCGCCGTGGTCGCGGGTCGCCGCGGCGGCGGCGGGCGTCTCGCGGCGCTGATTGATCGACCGCGTTGCGGGTGGCCGCGTCGCGTGTGTCCCCCGCCAACCTCGCGGGCGGCGGAGGGGGGTCCCCGCCGGGCCCGCACGTCGCGCGATTCGCATCTTCTGCCGATTCCGTCGGCCATCGATTAGCTATCGGCGCTGCGACGTCGTCTGGGGACGGCGGTTCGTCGCCGCTCCCGACGACGCCGGCGACGTCTTCTGGAGCCGGGTGAACGGCTCCTCGCTGCGGTCTCGTTGCGTCCCTTCTCGCGGTGCCTCGCGCCGTCATGCGCCTCACTCGATTCGTTCTTTCCAGTGTCAACAGCGCATTTTTATACGCGTCCACGACCGTCTTCCTATTCAGCCGCTCATACGTCACCCGTGCGTCCGTCATCGCTCGAGGATTTGTTGCTGTGCTGATCGCTCCTCTCCGCATAGATTTGGACTCATATGAAGACCGTCAAGGTACGTTTGGAGATTCCGTTCAGTTTTTTAAAATTATCCTTCTCTTGCTCTTTACTTACTTGTTGCAACTTTCGTGGCGTTTTTCGTGCCTTGATTCCCAGGTGGCAAAGCAGTGGTAGGGATACAAGCAGATGACCACAAGCATCAAGGTGTAGTGACTTCGAAACCTCCATAACGATAGCAAAGCTCGTGGGAAGGGATGCGTCAAACGAAGTGTGCCGCCGTCATCCATATAGGAAATTGCAAACCCTGCTCCCAGGACGCGCTTGCTTTATCGTCCTTGTGTAATATTTAACCGCAGATTTTTGCCGACATTGTCATATATAGTGAAATCTCCCGCATTACGATAGATCCATTCCACCAAACCCCTCTTTGTACTGGGATATTTTTTATTCCAGGTAGTTTTGCAAGGTGGTGCGTTGTCGAGATAAAAAACGCACGGTTCAAGGTACTCGTTTAGATTCTCAAAGTGGGTTTGGGAGGCAAAGTTGGTACCCTTTAAGTTCCAGTTCCAGAGCTCCGTAGGTAAGGCGGCAAAAGTGAATATACATAGCATATTCATGTATATCCTTTTATATGCAAGGGTAAAGTGCGGCGTTACTCGATCCCTTTTGGGATACGCCATGCCCTCCACTTCTGCGGCATATGGTGGAGGGCATTTGAATGTGTTTTTGGTCTATACAACGAACTGCGGTAGCCATCCGATATAGACGTCTACAAGTCAGAGTTTTTTTTCGTCCCGGAGAAGTGGGGCACGAGTTCACTGACCCCAGAAGGAAGGAAGGCTTGGTTGGACTAGGCAGGAAGTCCTAACCAAGAACTTAATGTCAGGTACTAGCACCAGCCAGCGCCTTCGGCTGCACGACCATATGACCATCCTTCCATCCATGGGGGGGGGGGGGGCAACGCGCTATAAGTTCGTGTGCTTTACACACTGTCCCACCGGCCGAGCTTCCTCATCCTCACTCAACTAGGATTGCTTGCCCTGCAGCGGTATCTAGAGTACTTATGGCGAGATTCATCATCCACAGTTGCAATCCGTTGTCTCCTTGTTATTACCCTCTACTTGAGCCACCTTTCCAAGAAGACAAGGCTTGGCATTACTGCAGACATGCCGAGACACACTCAAATGAGACAATGCCCGATACGATCACACGGAATAGTGTTGTTACCTAAGGCAACCACAGCCACTGAAAGGACAGATGAATGGTGGATCTGTGGGTAGTACATGGGTGGGTCCGCTGTCGAATGCTTCGTTTCTTGTGCTGTCTCCGAAGCTAGGGTAGTGGTGAATTACTAGCGTGTGGTCTCGAGTTAGCACGAAGGACAGCAGCAGTACTGATGGTAAGATTAGATGAGTATCACACGTTTATTGTCAAGAATACGGAATGACTAAGGGGTGCTGGGCTGCGAGATCCGGGTTGATTTCTAAGCTATATCACGTGTCTTGTTCTTAGTTGGCTCATAACTGCTAACTGCACCCACCAGTTCTCTACAAAATCGGGATATCAGCGTCGCGAAGGTGGGACACTACTATGTGCACCTAGCTGCGTATCACTACTCACTTTCCGCATCCATAGCCATTGTTCAAATGGTAGAGTTAATACCAATTAGGGACTTAGACTTAGGGTTTTGGATCCGGTGTTGCACGGAAGAGATTAGGAGAGCGGAGGGTGTAGTGTATTGTATTCTGTTGTTGGGAACTAAGTAGAATGTGCTTTGGTACTGTGTGGGCAAACTACAGGCCACGTTCACTTGCTCAGTACTTGTTCAAAAGTGAGAAACCTTTTCAGGGTGTCCTGTAGCTTTTCGTTTCTTCTTTCGCACTGAAGCGCCACCATGGCGATAAACGGTGGTAGCTTGGAGGACTGCTTCTCCAACGTCTACGCTTTGGTACTTTTAATTTATCGTTGAGATCTCCAGATCATTCGATGTGTTAGGTTGTTGGAATGAAGAAAGTAAGTTTACAGACGGAGCTAAACGGTTTGAAGTGGCGCTGCTTCTTAACTCCATCGAACTCTCCTAGAGGTGTTCCCATTCAAAGCGACCCGATTTTGAAAGCGTATGGGCAGTGCCTACGGGTACGTTCTGTTGTTTTCGATATCCACGTTCTTCGTCACGAGGTGTGAGTTTTGTTTTCATTTTGACGTAATTCAGGATGGTCTGCTCTGCACTTGGCGGCGGAAACCACTACAAATGTCCTCGCAGCCGGAGCCTCTTCCACTTCCATCCTTCACGAATGAAATTTCTAAGGAGCTGTGGTTGTTCTGGTATTCAAACGATCCACCTGAGAAGCTCTCAATTAATACCTCTCACCTAGGTATACATTTTCTTTCGTGGTATTTAGAATCATACTTCTTGCTATGCTTCCTTTTTTTGGTGGGGATTCGTGTTACCACTATTTGTTACCAAACAGTGCCAGTTTTTTTTTTAGTAAACTCAGTAAAGTGGTTGTACCCGATGCAAATTATGGAACCATTTCAATATTATCATGGCGGTCTCTGATGGCTAGAAAGTCAAGTGATGCCCAGTGTAGCCTTCAACGTTCTTTTAGCACCTTTGGTAACAAATAAGAGTAGCATTGTTGGTCACCAATCGTTACCACAGCACTTAGTGCTAACACCTACTGTACAGCAGTAGCAGGCCCGGAAACTTGAAAATGGTCTGAACGTCTTGTGCGAAGAAGAGAGTAAATTTTCTCTTGCCGTTGCCGTCCAGTCCTTGCTCGGTTGAACTTCCAGCATTCGGTTTGCAGATGCCGATGAGAATGGGGTTGGCTCGGCAGCTAATGGAATCAATTATGAAGTGCGAGTGCTGCTGTTTCAAGCGCTGCACACAATGATAGAGCGCAGTATGGCGCACGACGGGTTCGTTCGCTTCGGGCGGTGGTTTACTCGCCCGTTACGCGAGCCTCTTCCAGGTCGACAACACCTGCTGCCTCGGTGAGTTCCACATTTAGGACTTCCTCAAATGAAATATGTCCATACGCTTCCTGCTTTCAGCTATATCATGGCGACGAATGTTCAGTTCTTCGTGCATGGCGGCAACACAGTCTGTATGACTGTGAATGCTCAGCGGCAGCCGCCTTTGTTGCGTCTCTCCAAGCGGTCAGTGATTCGAAGCATTCCGAAGCACTTTTGTGCACCATGCCGCTTTTTTATAGTCACCTGGAGTGCGGTCGCAGGGTGCAGGTGGTCGTCGGACCATGGTCGCTACATGCTGTTCTGCTTCCTATGGGTACCGAAGTCGGTCGCAATCAACCTAGTGCAGAGAAGCAGTGGGAGGAATGGAGAGAATTCGTTGCGCCACTAGTACGCGATATTGACGAACCGGAGGAAGAGAGCCTGGTATTGCGCACGCTTCTCTTACTGAGCGTTTCTCAGGTCCTGTGCTGTGGTAGATATGTGTATTTATTCTCTAGGAGGATGGCATTCCACGCATGGTGCCGGTGGAGATCGATGGGATTCGTATGCTGTACCCGTCTTGCTACGTCTGCGTTACAATGGAAGACGATGCTGCTTGTTTAAAGGAGGAACCAGAGGCTCCAGCCATGACTCCCGACGAGCTCATCAGTGAGCTTATTTCTCTTCTTGATGAGGCGAATTGTCGTACGTTGCTTACTTACTCATTTCAGCCCCAGACAATGGTCGTCGGAATCAGCTACTGGTCTCAAATGCCAACGGCCATTCCTACATGCAGGGTGTGCTTCAGAATGCCTACCTGGCCCCATCCAAACCCCAGGCCATCGTTCCTCCACCTCAGGTTGGGCCGTTTCAAGCGCCATTTCCTCCGCAGTCGGACGACGACACGAGGTGAGTCTCATGAGCGTGTCACTGTTTTGGTTCCTATTGGCGATCTGTGCTTCGCCTAGAATGTGCTGGATGAAAAAATTTATCCTTCCGAGCTTTATCGATGGTGTAGTGGCGGAAAAATCACGTATGCGAACAGCGTGACGTGCTGGTGTCGTTCCATAACTAGATCTCGCTGTTTTCACGCTGACTCCTTTTGAGAAAAGATCCTTTTGAGAAGGCTTTTTCAAACTCAACAGTTGTCGCTATATTGTTGTTGCGATAAGGTATCCCTCTACACTTGCTACAGTTAGCATGAAAAAGTATGCGCAAATAGGAATTACCTTTTCTGTGTAGCTTAGAACTTCCCTTCTTCTTGAGGTGTATCGGAGTGGTTTTCTCTTAAAGGTTCTGTATCGGCGATATAGTTATTTTTAAAGTGGCAAAGGCATTGGCATAGAAGCGACCTAAGCGTTCATCTAGCATTCTGACGAGGATTTTCATCTTTAACCTTTTCAGGTGGAATTTTGTCGATTTGAGCAAGAGCGACTCGTGCTCATGCGACAACTGCACGCGACAGCCGTCAGCGGAATACCTGGCTTCGCTTGAACGCGAGCCAGTTGTTGACTGCCCCTTAGCAGCTCCTATAAAGGTTGCGTCGAGGCCTGGGATGGTGAAGACGAACCCGCTCTATACCGCTATGAAGAGGCACAGCAAGCGGAGGACGAAGTAAGCTCCCTGTTTGCCTATACATGACATGTGTCGCCACTGCATTTTCTAGACACTCATATCATCGCCGGTTCCCCATTAGCTCTGATCCGCCCGAAGACATTCCGTCTCCAACGGAATCAATTGGGAGCGAGCAGGACACGTCTGATGACGATGCCCTTAGCTCTCCGGCGTGGGCCGATACAAACAAGCAGAGTCTCGTGACGGGAATCTATTGCAGTGCCGACGATGCGAGGTCTGTCTCTTTAGCTTTCGGTGTTACCTTATATCTTTAAACCTTTCAAGTGCTTGCAGCTACCACTTCGGGGTTACAACGCCGTGCAATTCGAGTGACGATGAGAATCTTGCATGTAGTCCTTTCACTCCGATAAAGGTTGGTTGTTGGGTATGAAAAGTGTTACCATAAAGCGAGCTCTATTTTACAGGTGGTATCCCCCTGCACGAATTGTGCATGGCCAAGTGCACCTGCTGATCAAATACCAGAGGCCGTTTTCAATCAGATTTTCCAACCCAGCAGGTTAGCTTCTTCTATACTGAGTGAATGCATAATTCTGACAGTACTCAAGTATGTTCCATTGTCCGCTTCATCGTGGTCCTTAAGGGTGACTTCACGAGCAACAGTTCTACCCCAATTTGTATAAAATTACTGAATCAACTGTAGTGCGATATGAAGTGTCTTGTCTAGTTATATGACCACAAGCTATTTTAGTACTTCCCGTGTGCCACCAACTGCTAGTCAAGAAGAGCGCCAGCGCGACTACAACTGCTACTACAATCCAACGATGCGAGAAGATCCCTACTATATGTCTTATCACAGTAGAAGAGCCGGAGAAAAGCGTCGGTGTAACTATCCCCCGAGCATAAAACTGCCAGCGAGTCCAGAACAGCCAGGCAGCCAAGAAACGGTGGGTTGCTATGTGGCTCCTTTTTTTCACAAAGTGTTTAGGTTCTGTTTCGAATCTTCTCGTCTAACGGGAGCGCACAGCACTCCCGTTAAAAGTGGTATTTTTCTTTTAATTAGGTACTGCCATTGGTAATCTCTTTGAAGCCGTGGAGTGAATGGCTGCGCTGTCGTAGTAGAATAAGTTCGAACCACTAGGTTTGGATCTCAGTGGTGCGCTCCTTCAGCATTTGGTCAACTTGGTAATGCTGGCCACTTCTCGGTGCATTCACTCGTGCTTCCCGATACAGGGTTTAGTCAGGGAAGACACTAGCTTATTTCAAGTCTTTACGTGCTTATCAGAGCAGCGCTACGAGCGACACCGTGGTTACACAAACGCCTAGAACTCATGGTGACAATGCCTGAGACTGGATCTTCGAGTTTCAGTGCGAAAAAAGAATTCCTGAAGTGCAACACTTTCCTTACGGACTTCCTAGGCGGTGTCGGCAGATGCGAACCAGCAATGCTTCCTACAGATTGTATCTTCATTCGAAAAACGCTTTCATCTGCTTTCGGCATGTCAGCCTTTCCAAGAATAGTGGATGTTTCAATACGCCACCAGGCCGAATATTTGCCTCTGCGACTTCCTTGACTTCTTGGGAAGAACACCGTTCAGTTGTTCATTTTGTCTGAACTCTGTCACCGCATTGGAATCAGGCAGTTTTGCATGCTGGTGTGTTCGCCTCATCAAATTTTTGAGTTTTTGGATGCGAGGTCGCTTCGTATGGACAGCACCTTCGTTTCACGCGATCACAAAGCAGTCCTATGGAAACGAAGGCGGCGTGAATCGCTCAGTGTGGCGAATCGCTGCAAAGGCGGAAATGAAAACAGTACAAGTGCAGACGAGCACCTTTTGGCCACCTCAATTCGAACTTCAGAAATTTCAGATTCCTGCCACAACATCCCCACCACCAGAGATTGAGGACCAGCGGAGACGTTTGCCAGAAGCTGATCCAACGGTTTCTATGACTCGGATAGCAACGGATTCGGACCTGAAAGATCGAGTAAGCTCTAGCCTGTGGTACCTGTATGGTGGTTCCTTTAGCGCACAGCAATTTCCTTTGCAGCCTGACGTACTGGTTTCAACAAAGAAAAAGTCGAAAAAGGCGGAGCGCAAAGTGGAATGGCCCGACTTGGATTCGCTTGATATGGCTTTGCTCTCTACAACGATGGGGGTACGCTATTTCTGTTATACTAGTGTATTATATTTGTTGTTATGAGACTAGTATTTGCGTCTCTAGGAAGAAATGGAGGCAAGAATTTCACCATATGCCGGCCGTATTACTCCTACATGTGATATTGAATCCGATTTGGAAGTGGAGGAGCCGACTTCGGCTTCCGACGGAGACGAAACTAGAGCTATAGGTTTGTGTTACATCATAATGTCGATCTCCTTCGTAAGGTGTCGATAATCAACTCGAAGTGCTTTCAGGAGAAGGTCCGTCTGGGGTAACTAGTTCACCTGGCACCACCGAGACCCACACTCTGCGATCTTCCGAAGAGGCCATGGAAGTTGACGAGTCTGGTGTTGGTGGACCAACTGATAGCATGAACTTGTTGTCTCCGCCGGCAAGCAACGAAAGGCCAGAGGGTTATGCGGCGGTGTGTTTTTTTAAAAATGGTTCTACTTGCTTTTTTATGAAGCCATATTTACCCGAGTGGTCTGCAGATGTCAATGGGTTATGGTGGCTGGCCGCGGATAGGAGGACCGCCATCCTGCGGTGATCCTTCGATGAATCACATATATCCGACTCCTCCAAGCGTACAGTCTGAAGCGCAGCAGTTCAGTCCGGCGCCCATGCTCCCGCCTCATCAGCAGTACATGCAGCACCAGCACACCAGCGTCACACAAATGCAGAACGTAAGCTGTGTACACCTCGTTTTTCTCATCGGCTCTGCAGCTATGTCACAATCATGGAAATTTACAGCGGGCTAGGGGAAGTCGTTTTTAGCTCAACTAGAAAAGCATAAGTTCTTTAAAGGTAGGCATAACCATTTTTGGCGAGATTTCAAGAGCTTCTGCTTCGATAGGGTTGTTCGCTTACTTTTTCGTGCGGCTGTATTTGTCAATATCTGGTGCCGTGTGCTTGTAGTTTCTAGCCAGAGTGTATTTTCTCTACAAAAGCTGGTGGCCTTGAAAGTTAGACGTTTCCAAATGTTTATTGTCGACTGAACATGGCGTAAGCCTTCACTTCAAAATATGTCAGTGGTTTGCATTAGTTCCCACTTGCTAGCATGGTGAATGCTGTTGAATTCTATATGACCTTTTAGGCAAACGCGTCGGAAGTAGGAGCAGCCGTGACTACGGGTCTCCTGCAGACAGATCAACAGTCGCAGCAACCAGATCAACCAACGAAAACCCAAATGGACGTCAAGGACGTGAAAGAAGAGATCGCCGAGGAGCAGCTCGGCGATGAAAACGAAGTCATTGCCCTTGTTCCCTTAGACTGCAAGATGGTGAGTTTTTCAGTATTCATGGTAGTTTTTTTTCTTCAGTATTCATTTATTTCCACTACATACTTACATGTATGTGTGTGGTAAATCTTTTATCTTACTTTTTATCTTCAGGGTAAGCTACTGAAACGTGTCGAATTACTCCCAGTGAGCGGCCATCACCGCAAGCGGGTCGTTCCGTCATCGATGCGCTTCAGTCCTGCTGCCGACGTCAGGGTGCTATGTGCGACGTTGGCGAGTCGACGATCTGCACTAAACATGCCGCCAGACTACCAGAAACTTGCCCGTCTAATCGAAAAACGAGTACCTAAGAGCACGGACTCGCTGTTTCCATCTCAGTTCCCATCATCCGCTACATCTGTTGCCTCATCCCACATGGCTCCAGTGACGATGACGACGTTTTCGAACCCGAGTAACTACAAACCGACTTTTGCACCAATCCCAGGAGGCATGACACCGAACCCACCGCATATGCAAATGCCACCAATGCAGCCTCCGCAGTCACACCACATCCAGCAGTTCCCCGCATCTCAGGTTGGTGAAAATGGTTCAGCCGGCTTCAGGATTACTTGTGCACTACAGTCACTTTCTAGATACGAACTCCGCCGATGATGGGTGGACGGATGGGCACGCCTGTCGGGGGAGGACCTGGGCCGATTGGGCCTCCTTATGCACCCACTGCCCCTGGTCCCTACGGAGCAATGATGGCGCCTCCAAACTCGGTGCAGCAGCTGAACAATTTCGTCCACGGCCCAATGTTCAACGGCGGCAATGGCCAGATGAACCCTCACCACCCAATGGGCGGGATGCCCCTAGGGCAACCGCTAGGGCAGCCTCTTTACCCTGGTGGGCCAGGACAGGTTGGTTGTCGTTAACTCGGCTTTGTCGGCGACGAAATAACTGTCGTTCAACGTTCTCTTCAGTTTCAGATGCCAATGATGCCGTCTTGTCCCACAAGCGCATATGGTGGGCCGCCAATGATGGGAGGATATGGACCATCGGCTCCAAACATGATGGGTCCGCCGCACCCAAACGCACCCCCTGCTTATCCTGGAGCACCTGCGCCTCCTTCGTACGGTTCAATGAATCAAATGCAACCCATGCAGCCGCCCCATATGCGGCAGATGCAAATGATGCCTCAGGTAGATTATTACATATATATTTTGAATCCTTCCTCTTATTATTTTCACTCATTGGGTTTTATAGTTCTACTTTGCTTCCTTGTTTTCACTACTCCCCACCACATTTTCTTGACCTTTTAGATGATGCCTTCTCAATCACCCATGCCGATGATGAACTCCTACGGAGGAAGTGGTCCAGGTCCTTCCAACGGCAGTGGTATGCCGCTAGCCCCGCCTTCATCCCGCGAAGTTATTGTACCGTTTGCCGAGGGGGCTAGCGTTGTGCTGGCAATCATACTCCAGGTATTGATGGTTCTTGTAGAGTGTTACGGGACCAATTTATCATTATTCCTTCTTCACAATTAACATTGGTCAACTGTTCAGGACACAATTCTCGACCTTCATTTCGATTCCGTCTTCGACGCTTGCCCGATATGCTCCTGCAATACATCTATACGAGCAAGGTATTTCCTATTTTCTTCTCTCTATTCTTTTTTGTCGTTTACTTCTACCCTATTTGTTCCCAATCTTTCCTTCACAGGGAACTGGGGTTGTACATAACTCCACCAGATGTACTGCGAATGCCAGCTCATGTGCAACAAGCTCAAATTGGTTCTTGGAGTGGCTTCGCTCTAGAACAAGCTAATGCCTGTACTTGCGGATTCAGGTTGGTTGTCATGCTGTCTTTTTGTGAGGATTCTACCCTTCCTCTTGCAACAAATGCCTTTGGATCCTTCAAGTAGTCCGACAATTTTATGCAACAGACTATGTGAAGTGTTCCTTTGCTTAGGACTCGAAACTGGTTCGACCTTCTCCTAGTTCGTTCGAAGGTTTATCTCATTTCTAACTTTCTATCCTGTCCATACTAAACGTATCGAATAACGAACGTTATTTAATCGGTCGTTTTGGCGAGTATTCATAAGATTATGAGGTTTTCTCCTGACGAAGCGACACTTCTGAAGAAGCAGATCGACCAGATTTGTGAAACTTCCGCCGGGTAGTAACATACAAAACACCGTCTGCTCATTGTCTAATCGTTCTGTCGTTCATAGGAGTTCGCCTTCAATTTTGCAGCAGTTATCGAGTAGACGGCAGTAACCCCTCCCTCACTAGAATAGATCTGACTAAGATCCAAAATAGACAGTATTAGAGGGGATGGAACTTGGAAGGGAAATATGGGGCTCACACTAGCGCTAGCGCAGAGGAGAACACAGATTTGGGCAGGGGAAGACTCCGATGTGTGGCCCAATTAAAGCACCCGTGTTAAACTTGCCCACATCACGAAATCCCTCCACCCCCTTGCCAAAACATGGAAGCAAATTCAAGTAGATGTATGACAGTAAAGAGGAAATAACACCGCATGAACATCCACCTCCTGTAGCTACGCACCACGCATGCGCTCCACGGCATGCTACGATGACCTCTCCCAGGTATCATAGCGCTGATTTCGCAGTGATATTTTGTCGTTGCAAGCTTTACTTTGGGACCTTCTTTCCTTTGGCATAGATTGAAGTGTTCGTATATGAAATGTATTGGCAGCTCTGATGAGGAAAATTGCTCACTCAGCATTCTGCATACAGCTTGCTTGTTTGTAATTGCCACATATGAATTCATTCTCTCCGAGAACTCCTTAATATTGTGCGCTTAAATGATGGGTTATTTTATACCCCAGTTTAAATCTTACCGAAAGCAGCAAAAGAATGTGAGGTTGGGACAACCTGAGGCTTTCTGGAAGGATTTTTCGGTTTGAAACCGGTGAGGTTCAAATTTCGGTAAGATCTGTTGCAGCGAGTTTTTATCATTTATCGTTTGTCATATATTGCACGTGTTTGCGAGCTTTACAAAACTAAGCAAAGCAATTCGAATATACAACCTAATAAATTAGAGCGCTTCTCGATAAAGTCGCTCATTGTTACGTAACATTTACTAAGTCGTGCGTTCGTAGCACGGTAAGCACTCTTCCCAACAAATTCACGGGGTGCAAGGATTTTGACAGGGGAGAACTAGTTGAGAGTGAATTTGCGATGTTTTATGCACAACTGTGCCGTGGTCGTCAGCTGAAACAATGTGTTTTCGAGCAGGAATGTGTAGACAGATGAACAGTATAAGTTAACTTTGGAAGGGTCTGAGATTTAAGTTCATGAAATCAGGTGCCAGTGAGCTGATTGCTGAAGTCGATGCGAAGTTTTATGTAACTCCAGGTTTTAGTTTTAGTTTTTTCGAGTTTTTTTTTCTGGTTTGCCATACACAGCCAAGGACACTTGCTGAAAACAAGCTTCATGACTCTTTTGAGAGAAGGGAACCTCTGCTCTAAGGCTTTGAGCGTCTTCTTAGTTATGTAGGGTCCACTACCAACTTCACCAAAGTTCGAATCGGTTTTGTATTTATTTTTATTTGTGCAGAAAAATTTGCGGAAATTCGGCACAACCGGTATTTCATCTTTTCGAAACAGGTTGTCAGAACATGCATCGATTCTAGTACATAGCTGATGGTGGAGGTCGAATAGGTCCTAACCTTTAGCGGAAAATGTTTAAAAACGTGCTTATAACTTTTTTGAAACTTCTTTTCACTCACTGTTTTCAGCGCTGTTCGGCACCGATATCTTTCACTGTGCTCTGGATTGTTCCCTGAGGATTCGCGGGAGGCAACAGCCATTGAACACTCTGTAGCCCCCGTCAATGGTCTCGGTGAAGTTGGCTTGCAAGCAAGCAGTCAGATATGGTTGGTACTCATTTCTTTGCTTAATTTATTAGCCTTCTTTTGAGTATATATGGTTGATTTAGGTTTGATTCCACCAGCTCAACTGATGTCAATATGCTGGACTTGTTGCGTATCATGTGCCAGCAGCACAACATGGGCCGAATGGTCCACCAGATCGCCCAGTTTGTCGAGCAGGCTGACAAGGCAATAAAGGTTCGGGAATTTTTCTTCTGTAATCCTTACAGTGTGAACTATAAGAAGCATTTTTAGCCCCAAGAAGTTGGATTCGACGTATCAAGCAATGCGGAATACGTGCTGTCGCAAGTGGATGCAACAGAGCTCATGCTGATTGGGAATTCAGCGGCAGAAATGTCTCGAAGTGGGTTTTCTGTCTGCCGTTTGTCTGTGTGGATTAAACACAAAAGAAACCGAGTGAACAGCTTAAATAGGCGGAATTCCTTGCTGTGTTTGATATACAAGCGTTGTTGACCAGAGGCAATAATTTTAGATCTGATGATTCTCTACTTTTGAGAGAATCCGTAGCCATTGTTTGTCTTCTTTAACGGGGCAGATATTTGTTTCTCAACAATTCTTCGACTGCGTCATGGGTTTTTGGCATTCTCATCGATCCTTAACATTTCAGTTAGTGGCAATCGTTCGAGGAATACAAATCAGCCGATCCTGCAGTTTTTCCACCCATGGGGATTACAGGTATTCGGTGAATTATATGCACCAAGGGATTTGGTCCTGCTGATGTCACGTGATTCAGGTAGCGAACGAGGTCCGAGACCCACGTGAAGCCGAGTGGCGTGGTCTGCTGTCAGAGATTGGTCCTATCCTTGAAAGAGCGATGCGTGTTGTTCGGTTAGTTGAAACACGTTCTGCTAGACTATAATCCCCGTTGTAATGCAACGTTCACTTCAGATGTATGCCCGGTACACCTGGAAACATCGTTGAAGGACCGCTGACCTGGCGGGCATTGACCAACAAGAGTTTGCCGAAAGCCGCTGCTCCGGGCCATGACGAAGATATCAGCTTGCCCGAGCCGATTCCATACATTAACGTTGCCGCTGAAAAGGATGCAATAAGAGCTGCACCACACGTAAGCTACAGCTGATTATGAATTCTCCCTCACTTTACCGCAAATCATCTCGGATGTGTTGGACTGAACGGAATGTAGTGTGCATTCGCGATGTAAAGCCTATCATCCTTTGAAAACTTTCGGACAGGCTAATCATCAAAATAATTCGTTGCGAGGCGACGCATCTTCACCAATAACCGCATTTGGATTTACCAACTAATCTCTCGTCGACCTACCCTACCTTCAAAAGCGTCCCAGTTCTTTACTTTCTAACTCAGGGTGTCATCAGTATATTTCATAATCATACTCAACCTTCGGTCGAAGGCTGCTAGAGTGGTAATCGTCGAAAAGGTGCATTAAGCAGATATCCATAACTTAGCTGGTTGATCACATACGAAGTGCAGAGTTAAGTTTTGAGCAGCGTTTTTTTTTTTTTTGGAAATTCGAGCTCTTCGAATCTGCGAACTAGTTGGCGAAGCGAGTGCTCCTTACTTGACAAACTTTTGCTGTTGATGTACGTTGACTGACTATAGGTACTAGTGAGGGAGCTTCTTTATAGGCTTTTCCTGGAGCGTGGTGTTGCATGCAAACAGTTCTGAAGCAGCTATGGCGAATGAAAGCGTATAGTGAGCTAGGCTAGTCCTATGTGACGAGATCTTGGGGCGAGATCTCACAAGAATCACATAGCGAACGCAAGAATAAGTAGAATGTGTTACGCTTTTATTTGAGACTAGTGCGGCTGCTATAGAAGTTAAGATTGTTTGTGATGCTTCCCGGCAGGATGCTGCGCCAAACACCACCGGCGCTGTTCGATATGTCCACGATGCCCTCATTGTAATGACCTAAGGAGCGGATGCGGTGTAAGGCGTAGCGTCGCTGGTGCAAAAGATTTGTTCACGACAATGCGTCGTTGCAACAAAGTACAAGGTAGTTTCACGAGCGTGGCTCAATACTTCATAGCTTCTGTAGCATTCGTATATTTTCTGCAGTGGGAGGTGTGGGCTGAACAGCTAGAAGCTTATGTTGAGTTAAGGTAGTGCTCGTGGTGTAGCGGAGCGTTGCGTATCTTTACTGGGGGACAGTTTCAAGATGCTGCACTATTTATATTGCATTGGTGTTGTGGCCGAGCTTTATTTCCCAGAGAGAAGCTTGGAATTAATAGAAACCTGAGAGAGGGGTTTCCGGTTAGCCCGATATGTGTGCCGAAAATGATGTGCCGATAAAGTTAACGCAGCGACTGGTTCTCACCGATCTACACGCGCACGTGAAGGAGTTGCTAGTCTGTATTTGTTCTAACACATTGAAATAATTTCCGGATCCATGGTTTTGCAGTAGGAGAAGGCGCCCGCTGGCAGATACAACTCTGGTGGAAATTGTTGGTTCGGTTCCTCCCCCTTTCAGAGCTCAATCAGTCAAGTTCCCTTGGGGGAGGGGATAAATTGGTACCAGAATTCTCTGGGAAGGAAAAACTTCCGGCGGATGAGCAACGCAAGAGATCACGAGAAAGTGGAATGTGTGAACCATCCACCGAAGGAAGTTATCAGTCCCGTCACCTATCCTTTAATTTCCGTCGAAAATCGTGTGATTTCTATATCACGTCAGAAATTGCTCACTTCTCAAATTATACATGACACTTTGAAATCAGTTACTTCTAAGCAAGCTTGACGCTTTTGAAATACAATTAAACATCTCCGAAATCGAGACGAACTTCCACACTAAGAGAGGGATAAAGGGTTGTGTTAAGCAATCCCTTTTGGGATACTACGCCACGCCTTCCACTTTTACGGTATATCCATGGAGGCAGTGAATGGGTATTTGGTCATACAGTGACTTATGGTAGTCAGCCGATTTACAGGTCAGTGTTTTTCCTTCTCAGACAAGTCAATGATCCAGGAGATGTAGAGGGTTGGATAGCCTTGGCGGGAAATCTAAGACAGGAACCTTGAGTACGCGACAGGCAGCACTTCTTCCGACTGCGCTTCACGCTCCCTTCCTGATTTTGCTAAAAACTTTTCAAAAAAGTTAGAATGTACTGGCTTCTTTTTGGTCCCGAGCTGGGTGTGCCTTTTATTCGCTGTACAACTGGAGTAGCTTATTAACTTTATCCGGTTACACAGCAATAGTTATAGGCACGAAGAGACTATACAAAAAATATTTAGTGCCAATAGCACTATTGTCGCTGGCACAGCGAAGAAAACACGCGATAGGACAGAGGGGGCGAAAGAACCGACCGCCGTGGCCAGTGGAGCAGAGACGAATCAATGCCCTCTGTGCCTCTTACAGACGGCTACCTAGAACTTGGAGCCTGATGAGAGACCACACGAAAGGATGAGACCACAGAGTTATTGACAGGCATCTTGGCAAGGAAGGGTGGTCAGGTCACGGACTGGTGGCGAAAGAGTCATGAGGATATGAAGAAATCAGCGGGCGCTCATGAGACAGGCCGGAGATGGCAAAACAACAACAAGCACATCTCCGGTTACGGTAGAGCCGTGTGCAATATCAACAAGAATAACTTTTTGTTCAAGGAATGTTTAGTAGGAATTTTCAAAATTTTCAATTCAGCTACCTCCCTAAGTGAGCGCGCTCTTTGAAATTTTTTATTTTTCAAGAAAAATTGCGTTTGAAGAGTTTTCTTGCTCGGCGCTATTTTAGTTTGATTGATGGTGTAAATGTTGATTATATGAAACTACGTAGTGATGTTTTCCACGCAGTTTCATATAATCAACAGCTTTTGTTGTGCCGTTGCCAAGTGTGTAACTTCACGCAGACAGAATTTTCGCTATCGGTAAAATTAAAATTGCAAGGGGCTATGCGAGTGTACGGCGCGATCTTCTTTTATCACGCTGTGTAGTTGCTGCCTTTATGTATTTCGGAATAAGCCTTAAGTTGCATTTTTCCTTTAAAAATCAGATTTTATGACATCTCAAGCAGAGTGTTCAATGATTGGTTCGATCATTAAGAATTTCTCTGGTTCTCCTTTTCTTGCCTTTGTTACTGAAAACCCGCTGCTGCTTCTTTCTTGGTGTCACGGGTAATTTGCGTTTGTTAGGTTGTCCGCCACTGGGAACACCTTTCGCTCGGGCCTATCGATCAGCCGAAGGATGTGCTTTATCTTGCTGTTGTTCCGGACAATGTCGACATCTGCAGTCTAGCAGTCAAGTATATGGAACAGTTGAGCCAGTGAGTCCTATTCAAATAGTCTGTGAGGAGATATGTATGTATGGAATGCCGCTATAGAATGTATGAGCGAATGCGGCTTGGTCGACACATCGCGATGCCCACTGGGGGAGAGAGTCGTGATGGATGTGTGCGCGTTGGCAGTCGAACTCAAACTGGCAAATACCCGACGGAAACGACAACGCTCGACTTCCTAAACCTTGTCAGCCGCTACGTAGACAACAAGGCCTTCATGACAAAACTACGGGTTAGTTCCTCATTTAGTGCATGGTCGCACTTTTAGATCACTTCATGAGTAAGAGTGTTTCAGCTGTTCACGCAGCAAATGGAAGAGAACGTTCTGCAGCTGGTGTCAGAAAGAGATGACATATTCGAGAGGGCCACATATCGAGAGACTCTGGCGCTGGATTGGCGAGCGAAAAGAGCAGCCGCAGCTGCGGTAGCTTTGGCCGTTGAGCAGCGAATGGCTGAGAGTACGTGGAAGTTTCGTCTCATTTCTGCAAAGAGCACTGTGTAAGGCTGTGAACTTTGCAGGTTCCGCAGAACAAGGGGTCACAGTTGCTGCGCCAGAGCCACCGCCTGCTGAGCCTCCGCTTGAACCGGAAGATATTCCTGTTGATGAACCCGGCACGCTGCCTCATGTGATTGTAATCTACGTTGTGAGTCGCACTTCTTCCACTTCTCACTACGTAACACCTCTAATCCATTCAAATTCTCTGCTTTAGTTTAACCCATTCACATGGGGTACGGAGTTCCGAAGTGCGTTATTCACCCGGGTGGCTACGCTAGCTGTCATGCGAGCATTCAACACTGTCTGTCTGCGACTTCCTCCGAACAGGCGGCCCCAGTTGCAGTTGGAAATCATACCTATGGAGCAAGTGAGTTTTGGGCCGAACATTGACGATGACGGGTTAAAGTCAAAGGTTTCTATTCTGGATTTTGATCGACGATGTGAAAGTGGTCTTATTCTGCTAATATTGCAGGTGACTGATCTTCTTGGCTGCTTACCGGACTACACCAATGATAGCGGTGCATCGCAGTACTTGTACGAAAACAGTGGTAGGTAGACAGCGATGATGTTTTTAAAGTGAATCTTGTTCAAAGAGGATTAGGTCCGTTACCAACGGTGCCGTGAATTATTAGGGGGGGGGGGGGGGCAAAAGTAATGAGACACCCCATGCCGTTTCCGTATATCTCGTGGCTGGAGTCTGGTTTCGTGCTTATCTTATTTGTATGTTTGTATGCTACTTACTGAAGCCCATCTGAAAAGTTACCACTTCCGCCCTTTCCAGAAGCATGCCAAAAACTCCAGCCTGTCTCATGCCGAAACCCCAATCTGACGAGTCGACCTGTGTCGCGCAAATCTCCCCCAATTCCCAACCCCGAGCAGCCTGGGCTCAATATTCACGCAAGATAAGAAGTACGTCTTCTACCTTAACCCTGCCAAGCAGCGGGTCTGGGTGAGGCCTGGTGACCTGTTACCGACCTTCGTTCGGCGAGATATTCACGGCGAGAAGCATTTTTGGAGCTTTTGGGTCTGCGCCCATGGACCGGTTTACCGGAGGCTGTTTCCCAAGAGCACCGCGATGAACTCCAAGGCCATGGTGAACGAAATAGAGGAGATGGGCCGGCGACTCGCTCTTATTCATTCGCAGCGCTTCAAGAAGGTTCTCCTCTTCGACAACGCCGCACCCCATCGGGAACAAGTGACCACGGATAAGCTTGCCCAGCTGGGCTACGTTCACATGCCTCACCCACCGTATTCGCTGGACATCTCTCCATGCAACTACCACTACTACTTGAGCCTACAGGACTTCCTAGTCGGAAGGGACACAAAAACCCAAGGAGTCCTTGACAACCATATCGAGCAGTTGATCAACACCGGGCTCAAGCAGTTCTGGAAGGATGGGATCAGGAAGTTGGCTGAGCGATGGCAGCAAGGTCACTGCCCTTAATGGCAAATACATTCCTCAGCATCGTTGAGTTGTAATTGAGTTATAAGGAGATAAAGATTTTTTTCATTTTGTCTCATTACTTTTGCCCCCCCCCCCCCCTAATATATGAAGGAGAGCAGCGTTATTCGTACGACTTTCAGAATAGCCACTTTTGAGCAATTGACTTGAATAGAGCATTATTGCTACTTGAAGACCACAGCTGTGCAACCCTTGCTGTGGCAAATTTTGTCATGCGAAGGAGGCGGAAAGCCATTTTTCATTTATAAACAATGTGGCTTGGTCTATGTGAAGAAGTCACGCAATAACCAAGGTCGTATTTGAGTCTACGTAATTTTTGTAAGAAATTATTGAACACTCTGTTAAACGAGCGACGTTTTGCAAAGAGCGAGCTAACATCGAGTGCAACTAAATCCTGACGCGGTTTCTACCCCTACAAATAGTAAGTGCTTCATCTGAATTATTAAAGAAGTGGCTTCGATTTCTAGAACTATTTTCGTTTGAAGCATCTGACAAACTTCAAGATGAAAACATGTCCAGTGGAAGCTCAGTAAGCGCTACGTGTACGTGTGTCCGAGGCTGAGTACTGCTTGCTCAGATGTCTATTAACTACTGTTTTTTTTCAGGCGGTAGTGAACGCGAGCAGGTTGAATGCGTCGCAGTAGAGTCTCTGAGGGTAGGTTGTTTGACAGATTTTTCCCTCTGGGCAATTGAGCTGCCAGAAAAACGCAGACTTTTTCCTAGAGATTTAACTTCCGTGTTTCAGAATACTGTAATGTCTGTGTACACCCAGCCGAGGGTTTTAACAGCAGACTGTATAAAAAGCGTGCAGGCCCGGTGTATGACTAAGTTTGGACCCGGAAGCAGCCTTCTGGACTCGCTGGACGAGTGGGAAAGGGGCGGTGCCAACGTCTACTACAAGGTGGGTTTTCTGTGTGGCGGTTTTCGTTGGAGCGGTTCTAGTACTGTTCTTATTTGTTTGGACATTCCCGAGCAACAAGCGTGGTTTTGTATCAGGAGCATCTGTGTAGACAAACCCAATGAAATCCATGAGCGATTGGACAGAAGCGCTTAACAGCAAGCGCTGTTGTGATGTTATTTATTTTGACTTTGCTAAGGCGTTTCACAGGGTATCTCGTAAAAAGTTGCTGCTCAAATTAGAAAAGCTTAGGACACATCCAATGCTAATAAAGTGGATTGCTGATTTCCTAAGTGAGGGAACGTTTCAAGTTAAAATTGGGCATGTATTTTGCGAAGTAATACATATAACAAGTGGGGTACCCCAGCGAGGGATCTTATTGCCTATGCTGTTTAACATTTTTACTTCGGAAATGCTGGAAATGTTGCGAAATGTTTGTGATTGCGCCATGTATGGAGATGATGTATATAAAGTATACAAGGTCACTGATGGTGGCAATCACGAACCGACTTATTAGTTGCCTGGTCTAAACAATGGCAGCTCCCCTTGACCCCGTGCAAAACGAGATCCATGCACATAGCAGCATTCCGTCAACTGCCAGCGTGCCTATGAAGTGGATGGTCTCCACATCATATCGGTGGATTTCATTAGAGATCGCGGTTCCGCATACAGCAACAAATTAGACTTTTCTGAACATGTCAAAAACCGTTGTGATAGCGCTTATGCTTATATTTCATATATTTAAAGCCCTTTCTACAAGGAACAGAACTCCTTTAATAAGGGCTTACAAGACCTGTATTAGTCCATTAGTTGAAACGAGCGCTACAGTATTCAATCCTAGTAGGGTTAAGGATATCTCTAGAATTGAGAAGATTCAAAATAATTTTACTAGGAAATTGTTTATTCGCATGGGAGGCTTCTTATACTCCAGTATTCCCAACGCAGTGTTCAGAAGTAGACTTTAACTTCCATCTCTCGTATCACGACGCAAGGTATTTGATGTTTGCCTCGTTCACAAAATTCTGCTCCAACCTAGTGTAGCTGTGATCATGAAATTATATATTATGATGCCTTCCAGAACCAGAGGTGGTATAATGAAAATAGCATTGCATTGTCCGAGATAAACAGTTCGTGCTTGCTTTAGGCGCAGAGCAGGTAGACCAGATTTGCCAAATGAGGTGTGTGGTATATAGAGTGACCTGTACGACATACGAAGAATTCTATATAGGTGAAACTGTGTGACCACTTGGTAAGTGAATAGACGAGCGTTTAAGAGCGCTGCGTAGCCCTCTAAACTTACTTTCATACTTTGATGGTCCTTTTGTCGGCTAGAGGTCTTCTCAGCGGGGACCACAACTCTTCCAGACCGCTCGATCTCTGGCTGCTTGCATCCAGTGGGGCAGAGTCCGCTCTCTGAAAGATCTTGAGAATGAGTCTGCCCATCGCGTTGGCGGTCGTCCCAGTGGTCTCTTATGGTCTCTCGGGAGCCATTCTGTGACACGGAGACTCCATCTATCGTCCTTTCGTCGAAGCAGCTGTCCGGCCCAGCGATATTTGGACTTCATCATGTACTGCAGCGGGTCTGCTAATTGCTACTTCTCCCGTAACTCCGAGCTTCGTGGGCCTTCTTGCCTTTGCTTACGAAGGCTTGTCCTCAGAAGACATCTCTCCAGTGCACGGTGCGTAGTTTGCATTGCTCTGGCGATTGTCTTGTTGTCGGTACAGGTTTCCGTCGCGTAACACATCGCAGGCAGTACAGAGGCGTTGAATGTCGAGGCCCTGAGGCCGGGATCCTTGACCTGATCGGTAACTTCGCGAATGGAACTGAAGGCTGCCCATGCTGCGCGTCTCGTGCGGGCGATTTCAGGAGCGAGGTCGTTATCCATCTTCAGCTGTTCCCAGTTAGACGCAGGAGTCGACATGTTGTAGAGCGACTCCATTTAACCTTACGAGTCTCGTGTCACACCACTGGTTGGCCATAAACTGCGTTTTGGACATATTCATGTCCAATCCAATCTTCATACCTGCCACATTGAGCTCGTTCAGCATTTCCTCGACTTCTGCCGTGCTGGTAGAGATGAGAACAATATCGTCGGCGAAGCGAAGGTTGCTGATCCGTTTACCGTCGACAAGGTAGCCTTTATCGTCCCAGTTCAAGTCTTTCATGGCATCCTGGAGTGCCGCGTGAATAGCTTGGGAGAAATCGTGTCTCCCTGCCGTACTCCTTTCCCGATAGGAATCTTAAGCTTTCGATTGAACAACTGGATGGCGGTTGATGTGTTCGAGAAGCATTCGTCCAGAAGTCGGATGTAGGGCGATTGTGTACCAGCATGCACAAGCGCGTTCAGAATGGCGTTGATTTCTACAGAGTCGAACGCTTTCCGATAATCCACGAAGACAAGGACAAGTGGGATGATATTCATCCAAGCAACGCTCCATGCGGTTAAGCAGTATCTTGGTTAAGATCTTGTACACAACCGAGAGAAGACTGATGGGCCGATAGTTGTTGATATCCTCCTGCTGACCTTTTTTGAAGATTAAAACTGTTTTCGACTCCTTCTATGAGTCCGAAATTCTACCAAGTCGAGGGTAGTGGTTGATGTGTTTGGCAAGAAGTGAGCACAGGGCACTGCCACCCGCACGAAGGAGATCAGCAGGAATGCCGTCCGGTCCGAGAGCAGTGCCCGGCTTCATCCGTCTGATGGAATGAGCAACTTCTGATTCCAGAATGGGAGGTACTTCCTCAGCTGGTGGCATCAAGCATTTCGGGACAGTGATGGAAGAACGGAACAGATCTGTGTAGAATCCTTGAACGATGGCCTCCATCGCTCTTCGAGGCGTTGTTCTATCCTTATCCATAAGGGCTGAAATTATTGCCTTCTGGTCGCAGAGACCTCTTTTGCAGCGCTTTATGCCTTTCCCAGCGGCTGAACCTCTCCCAGCGGCTTCTAACAGCTTCAGTATTCTGCAAGCTTGTATAGGCTCTCTTGCGATTCGACAGACCTTGGAGAAGGTGACCTTTTCCGGATGGGAGGCATTGTGACCCAGTTTGACAGCTCTTCTTTGCTCCAAGAGTTTAATCGCATGTGCGTTAAGTCTTGAGGCAAACGGCGATGTGGCTTCACAAGAGCTGCTGACACATTTCAACATTCCTTTGGAGAGAAAGTCGTAGTCTTCCGATGGTTCTTCAAGGAGATTCCAATCATACGACTTTATTGCATCCAACTCCTCCGACTTGAATGTGGGGAACCTCACCGGTGCCGGTTTATGAGTGTTACGTTTGAGCATCATCTTTTTGAGAGACAGCTTAGCACGGACAAGGCGGTGATCTGAGCCGTTGTCAAACGAAGGCTGCACGGAGACGTCGAACAGACTCCAGCGTCTGTTCGTAAGAACATGGTCGATCTCCGAACGTGTTTCTCCATTTGGGCTTTCCCAGGTCCATCGTCGGTTTGAAGGCTTCTTAAACATAGAATTTCCATGGTAGAGACGGCACGCGGATAGGAAGTCTATCAGGCGCTCTCCGTTTTCGTTCCCTGAGGAAGTTCCATGTGGTCCTAGCCTCCATTCGTCGTGATCATTCGTACCGACGATAGCGTTGAAGTCACCAACGACAACTTTGTAGTAGCTCTTCTCGTCGTTGACAGTCCTTTCGAACAGCTTGTAGAATTCCTCCTTTTCTTCATCTGTGGCCGCAGATGTTGGAGCATATCCATTTATGATGGAGATGGTTCCTTGATCTTTGGTTTCCAGACGAAGAACAGCTACTCGCGGACTGATGATCTTGTAAGAGTCTACTAGGTGGTGCACTGTCGAATTGACGAGAAATCCAACTCCGCCAATATTCTTTCTGTCCACCTTTGCTCCGATAATGAGAAGCTCGTTGTGGTCGGTCCTTCTTATGGTTTCCGTTCTGCCTTTCGTTGCCTGCAGGGCGATAACGTCGTATTTGATGTTGCGGCTTCTGTAAAGCAGTGTCCGAAGATCCTGCTCAGATGCGATCGAACGACAGTTATAAGTGCAGACGAACAGGCAGTTTCCGTGTCGTGGTGGTGGGAGTTTCCGGTAGTCCGATTCCAATGACGTCCTGATAGTTTAACTCCGAGATTAGATGGTCCCTCGCCGGATAAAACCGACGTCGTAGAAGTCCACCTCCGGCGCGCGGAGGACTGGAGCGCGGGTTTAGTTGTTTGAGCCATGGCGGTGGTCTGGTTACTCACATGTTCCTGGCCAGGGATACATGAGAGCCGCCCGTACACGACAAAGCATCGTGTACTGCGTGACCATTTGTGCCGTTAGCCATCACTAAGTGATGTTCACCCCTTCACCGCGGCGAGGTGGCACATGAAGTGGCCCTCAAAACTACCCAGATAATTCGTTCTCAAGACATCGCGCCCGTAGATCACTTCCACAACTGCGAGTCTCGATATTCCATAGAAGTTCAACAGATGCTGTAGACATGAAGGTCGAGAAAGCGCTAGAGATAGATCATTGGGAACTACTCATTATCAAGAAGGAAGAAATGCAGTATGCGGTGAGCCTTATCAATCTCTGAAAATTCGCGGTGTGGTTGCTGAGGATGATGACTACATTGAGGTGCGAGCGCTAGTTCACTGCTCCCGATCCATACAAGCAGCCAACGAACGCTGTGCTTCATTTTCTGCCAACCACACAGCTGCAATTCCTTGGCCCTTCACCTTTGGTTTTCGGTGCAACCAAGATCTGAAGAAGGGCTTAAAGTCCGAAACGCTGTTAGTAAATACTTGACTATCTCGAGCTTCACGACTAAAAGGATGAGTAAACAGAGATGAAGTTCGGAGAACCAACAAGGTAAAGAAATAAGAGCAGTACTAGAACCCCTAGATATTATGCTATTTTGAAGTTCACTATTTCAAAGACGGATGTACTTGTCTGTGTTCTTTGCTCCTTATAGATGCAGTTTTTGTTCAGGTTCCATCGAATGCCTACCACTTGGCTCCGCCACCGTTGTTATACCAGAAGCATGAGAACGGACGAGTTATACAAACTTGCCCTGATGAACAGGTAGCTTCTGCTCTGTCATCGGACTAGGCGTGCTGTGAAGTTAATCTTCTAGGTACTCTACGTGACCTACTGCGTTACTGGATCTGATTGGCTCTGCGTCGCTGTGACTGATTCGCTTGGTCGACTCAATGACAACTGCCTAATCAACCTACGCACCCGGCACGATCATCAGTATGTTCTTCTATTCTTGTAATTTAATACAGATTGTTTCATGTATGTCGAACAAGAACTCAAAAAGCAAAAGGAATAACAACTACACAAAAAAACATTTTCGAAAACATTACGGATTTGCCTTAGTAGGAGGAGATTCGGTTAGCTGGTATCAAACACAATAGAAATCATAGTTTGAGTATAAACCTTCGCATGGTATTGTTTTCTGATCTACGTCCTGCTTGGTAAATTTTCCACCTCCAGTATCTACAAATACCGACAACAAACGCAAATCCTCGATGCGATGGGTCGCTTATGGACCTACATCCTTGGGGTGCTGTCGATGGAGACTCGCAATTGGAGGCTTGTCATTGGCCGTCTTGGACGCATTGGTCACGGAGAATTCAAAGGTATTGTTTGGTTCATGCTTCTCTGACTAATTTGTGCTTGTTACAACCCTATATTTCATCGAAATTATTTGAGGCTTAGCGTTTTATGATAATTAAATAATCATCTTTTGATCTGGCCCTGACTTGGCTAATTTCTCCGTGAAGTGCTCTTGACAGAATTAGTCGGAAGGGAGCTCAGTGCAGCTGCTTAGATCACTTTTGAAGTGGTTTGAGTGACTTCTGAAGAAGTCCTGTTGGCCGAGTTAAGCCTACAGAAGAGAATCATATTTTTCAACGAGGAGTGGACTTGTTTCTTCCGCTCGTTGGCAATACGACCATGGAGGCAATGAAATGCCCGAACTGGGCCTGCAACGGATCTTGTACATTTGTTGCTCGCTTTTGAAGTTACCTAAACCCTTAAAGAAATCCCTAATCGTAGGGGAGATCTTGGAAAATTTTGACAACAGAGGATGACAGAGTTGAATAACTCAACTCGTTCGACCTTGTAGGAGCTTTACAAAGAGATGGCCTCCCAACGTTGTGCACAGAGCATGCACACAGTTTACATGAAATGTCTATTTGTACAAATCATGCCAGAAATCCATTGCTGCTGATTGGACGCTCCGAAGATGTTCGTTTTCAGCACGTATAGGATTGAAATAGAAGTGAATATTAAGGCCCGTGAGTTGAAAATTGAATGTTCACAAGGGAATTTCAAAGACAGTACAAAATTGGCTGTTCGCCAGTATTAGCAGACTCGTGCTTTGTTGACATTTCGATTTCTAGGGCGCTTAAAAGCACCGGAGAAGTGCATCACCGCCCTACATTCCATTCTAGTTTGTTTCATCTCTATCGATATAAGATCATATAAGCAAACTATCACTCACTTAATGCTCTAATTAATATTATCAAGTTAAAAATCAAGGGTATACCAAAATGTATAAAGCATCAGGAGATTCTTTTATTTTCAAGCGTTTCAGTGTCAGGCTGAACCTTTTATGCGTCCTTCTTCAGTCACGGCAGCTGTCAGTTCTTAAGAGCTGCAGCCGAGTAATGAGACTCCCATTTCAGCGTGGACGTACCTGCTAAACAAAACAGCTCTCAAGCGCCATTCGGCTCGTCTGAAGGAAGTATGTACCGCTTGTGCTCAGATGCCTGGTTGCACGGGCACTCCCAGCATACTGTCTGCTTGTCTTGTGTCCACCGAACCGGAGCCGTACTTGCGCATGTTTCCCGGCTTCACCTTCAACGACGCGTACAAGTGAGTGACACCTTCCGTCGCTATATCTCTTTGCTCGAACTTATTTTCGTATTTCGTTTTCAGCAAGAAAGTTCGATCTGCACTACCGGACGATACCAACGTGACGCATATCATGGTGTTCCCCACAAGCGCAGATATACAGGTATGAGCTGACATCTCCTGCTAAATGGTGAAATTCCATTGTTCCCTACTATCCGAGAGTAAGGTCCATCTTGCAGCTGGGGTCTGCTGACCAGCACGCCGTTGGAGAAGACGACTGGGACTTCTCAGACATGGATATTCCGCAGGACGGAAACGACCTCGGAGATGATTTCCTTTCAAGTATTTGCATGGTTTGTTACTTCTGCGCGAATTCTATTAAGCACGAAAGCATATCCTCACTCTTAAACCCAAAGCAACGAGAGTTGAACTGAATTTAGGACAATCTCGGACCACCACAGCCTAGCGCTAGCTTCCGAAATGCAGGAAATTCATTCTTCTCCGAAAATACAGCTGGTGAGCGTTTCAGTTCTCTTGCTAGTTCATTTAAATGCAAAGAGAAGCGCGCTACAAGAGAACGCTAATGTTTTCCACTGCAGATGTGTCGATGGAAAATCAGCCGTTAGCAACCGGTTTCTACGTCTCCACTGCGCCCGCTGCCGATGTACCAGATTGGTTCTGGGCAAGTTGTCCCGGAGCGAAAAATCGCACCCCAGTTCATCTGAAGTCTTCCCTTCATATAAACGTTCCTCTAGTCCACCAGGTAAGCTGGCACTTAGGGTGTCCTATCGTGCTGGCATAACACGTATCTTTTCAGGGTGATGAGTTCTTGCAAGGAAAGTCAGCCACCGGTGAAAAACAAGAGAAAGAGAGTGTGCATCCATTGGATAGCACTCGAACGGACGAAGTGTTGAGGTGAGCGATTTCGTTTAATGTTATTTTATGGTCTAGGAGAGGGATGTCGCTGTGCTCAGCTATAATTCTTCTTTGAAGGTATTCAGATTTTTTCTCAAGGCATTTAATTATCAACAAATGATCCGTTCATTAAACTCGATTGGTGTTTGACGAGCAACTATAAGCACATTATGTATAACATTACCAAGTTCTCTCATCTTCGGACTTCGACATTGAGGTAAGATGTTGTTTTTGTTGCTATGCCAACGAGCTTGGCATTATAACAAGAGCAACATTGTGCTTAGTATTAAGGTTGGCAGACATCTACCACAACAATTTGGTGGTATGGTAATATGCTTGCATAATGATGTGTGAAGCAATGATGTTTCATTGCCTGGGCGCAGTCGACGTTCGCAAGAAGAAAAAAAACACGGGCTCTTTTTTGGTGCATCCGCCCGGACAGGAAATAAAGTGAGCGGCCTACTAGTGGGTGAAACAATGATTTTTATTTGTTTGGGTCTCAAATATTTCCCGTTGTGACTGGGCAAGCTCTCACATCTACTGTTCCTTCACATCATTTGTTGAATTGCTCTAAACACCTAAACGAAAAATTGTGAATGGATGCATAAAAGTATAGTGTAACAGAGCTCGAGAGCGCAGTATGTCCTATACTTTTGAGTGAATGATCGGTTTACCGTAGCAGCAGCAAATTTGAATGTACTTTTTCAGCGGTAGTTGACGTGTCCTTGTTGAACCTTTTTGTTTGTAAGGTTTTTCCTCGAATTATGAGGATATAGGCTCGCAGACGAAAAAAAAACACCGACTTCTGCGTACACCACTAGTCTACGTTCTCGGTTAGGATCCCGCCCTGGCCAAGCCAGCCTTTCTGGGGCTCTGTGGATTGGTACCATACTTCTTTGGGAAGATTAAGACGTCGAGTTTCACATCGTCTGACCACCGTCAGCCATTCTGCAGTCGAAGCACCCATTCAAATTGCCTCCGCCATCCCCAAGTGAATCAGCGGGAGTTTGATTAATCCTATCGTTTGTCTCTCATTATGTGCGGATCTAGCGAAAGCCAGAAGGGAGGACCTTTGACCAGTTTTTCCAACGCTAAGAAAGAGTTTGAGAGTCTCCTCTATATTCCATTTGCAACCATCTACCCGTAGCATCCTTCTGTTGCATCATTCATCTGTTGTATTCCTACAATCCCGATGCATTTTAGGCACGTTCTGGAGACGTACAACGCCTTGTCGTGGCTAAATGTCGACGTGGTGTCTGGGGAGCGTCGGAGTTGCCTACCCATTCACATGCAGGCACTCACCAGGTTGTACCATTCAGTTACGAGGCTCATAATGTAAGCCCGGTTCTAGTGTAAGTTATTGTAGTTCGCTCCCAGATATTCCTGTGTCTTTCGAAATCTCGTTCTTGCGATTGCTGGCTGCAGCAGTCCACTTGGGTTGTTTCTCTCGCTCGCCCTCACTAGATATGTGCTCCTGGGCCCGGTTGTACAGATTCGATACTTACCTACTTGATACGTTCTACGCGGTCTGTGAATGTGTTTTCGTATCCTTTCGGCCTACCGCTACATTTACAATGCTGCTTTCCTAGGTTGCGAGCGATGCTCTTTCTTCTACACTCACACTGTGTGTTTTTGTCCGTTTTTTGTGACGATCTCGGCCGTATCATATTGGCTTATTCCCGAGAATGAGTCTGTAGGGGTTTCCGTGTATAGTCGACTAATTCTCTCATGACCGTTGCTGTAGCGATGTCATCGGCCGTGCTGTGGACTTTGTCTTGACGTAACTCAGACATATCAGACCCGACCCGTTACCTTCGTTCCCGTTCATTGTCGCCTGTCCCTGTCTCCTGGCCATCTAGCTCTCTGTAACTCACGCGCTGCTCGGTTATCGTACAAATCCTTCACTGTTCTTCCTTTCCTCTTAGTTTGGCATCGACGGGTTTCTTCTTATGTAGGTGCTTTTCCACTGAACGCTGTTATGCTGATTTTAACATCATTTATACTGTACATTTTGCATAAGATGTCAGCGGTACTGTATCTGTGATACTGGTACTGCAGTGGGGTGCCCGGAGTGCGTGATCTGTCGGTCTTGAAGACGTGACACATTCATATATTAGCAGGTTCAGTTTAGGTTATTTGCTTATTTATTCATGTTTCCATGTTCTTCGTAATATTTTATCATGAGAGCTAATGAAGAGTAATATTTTTCCTGACGCATGACGGGACGGATGTCCAACCAGTCGGTTTAACTGTGAAGACACACGTAGGACAACATCGTCAGTGGTACTGGGTTTGTCCTTTTAGATGTGAGCTGTGACTCGAAGTGTTTGGTTCCCGCGCCGAACGTGCAGATCAATTAAAACCGAGCGATCGCCGCAAAATCTGTACATAGTCGAGCGCTGTCGCAGTCACTCCCGTCACTCCGGTCGCCTGTCCATAGTGGCTAGCGACAGGTAAGACCTGTTAGGGCTTGACCGCCTAATTTGTTGCCGCGAGAGATCAGAAAAGCTCGATATTTGTAGATGTGCTCGTTTAACTCAACCCATTATCCAGAAAGTGTTCTTACTCAGTTTTGGCTTGAGAGACAGTCATTGATGTCGCATAGGTGGCGAGCATGCGTTTTTGCAAGGTCTTTTTTTGCAGGGTTCATGTCGGTTAAAGGGAATTCGCGCTTCTTACACTACTATTGCCGTTCAAGTCACTGCGATATACCGTGGACATATAGGCTCAGTCGAAGTCCAGAAAACATACAATGGCAGATTTCTATGATCTTCTCACCAAGGACTCCTGTTGTGGGGTTACGAACACTGCGCTCTGCAGTAGCTCTCGTCGCTCCTGTCGCCTCACGAGGGAGGTCAGTGGGCGTCCCGTGGCAATTTTGAAAGTGATCTATTGAGGGTTGTAGGGGACTGTAAGAGAAACACCGTACTGGTTTTCAAATTTCGTTCGGACATCTGGGTAGGTCAAAAATTGCAGAAAACTGTTGCACTTCAGTGCGGGCCGATAAAGATAAAGTGATGTTTGGAACAGGGATGTGCGCTGACTTATCGCCGGTAAATTTTTTACCGCATTTTTTAACGCGGAAATTCGCCGGTAAATTCGGTAAATCCGTTAATTTCTTAAATTCTAATATTCCCTCAAAAACAACTAGTTTCAAGCGGCGGTGATGTGAAAAAGGCGTAAAGCTTTTACCAGAAGCATCATCCCCTCAGAAAAACCATATCATCCTCATTTTATCATGCATACGTCATCCTAGAGCAAACGATGCCCTGACAGCAACGAGCGTCCTACAACAAACAAAGCAAGCAGAAGCCTAACAATGCACAAGCATAACGATCTATACTGCTGGTGCTTTAAAAAAGAAGAAGAATTAATTGAAACTCTACAAAAACATTTTTGGAATATCCGGTATTCAATCGAAAACTGCTACATTTCTTTTGCATCTATCTGCGATTTGAAATAATCACGATTATCATCGTTTCGTTCGATGAAAGAACGTTTTTTTTTTGAACTACAGGGTGTCTCAAAAATGTATACATTGTTTGAAAGGTGATAACATTGTTCATAGTAAAGGTGCTGAAGAAGTTCTGGCATATGAGAGAAACATGATTTTGTATGAAAAAGTCGTTAAATTTTCCGATAAATTTGGGAACTTACCGAAAATTTTCGTTAAGAGAATTTACCGTGAAAATGGCGGTAAATCCGTTAAATCGCTAAATCGTTAACCGTCAAACGTCAAACGCACACCTTGGTCTGGAACTGTCATGTCGTGATTACAATCTAACCTGTAAAAGGTTTGGGGCGGAACGGTAGTGGAATTACGGCGAGCTCTCAATTCGCTTGTTAGCGGTACAGTAACCGAGGTGGACATTGAGGTGCGCCGCTCACCACCAAGGGTGCGCTTGGTGGCCGAGTGGTTACGGTGGCGGGCTTTCAGGGAAAGGGTCCGGGGGTAGGGATTCCGCGTTGCTAGGCTTACTCGATACACTTTTTTCGGTGTAAAGTGTAATTTGGCCACAGTAGTGTTCCATACTGACATTATAACCTCATTTTAACCTGGATGATACGATTTAAAAACAGAAATAAGCGCGCAAAGCAACAGCGTTCATAATACATTCGATTGGCCATTGAGAAGAACAGGTGATTTTCGTTTGCGTGCAAAATAGAAAGTATTCTATGTCTTGACCTTCTTCGTTAGGCATTGACGGTTGGTATGGTAAGCACTACTGCACTGTCTAAAAGTAGAGAAGAGGTTGAAAAAAGGATAAAAGATTTATCTTTATTTTCACTTACTATTGTTTATTTATTATTTTTGTTTATTATGTATTAATCATTTGTTAATATTTATATTTATATTTTCAATTAATTAATTGAGGAGATCGCCATGGCAGATGCGTTTCGGGGCATATTTTTTCAGAATATTATGCATGGGGATATTGACTGTGCTGATGAGGGCAGAACACTCCAGGAAGTTTTTTTTGTTTGATGTTTATTCCATTGACGTTTTCTCATTGGTGACGTTAGCTTGACTTGAACGAAGCACGAACGTAGACTGGTCGCCGCAGGATGACGACGATGTGGGTAGTATTACGTCTTCTTGTAACAGTGAGGAGATCGCTGTATGACGGCCGTGAGATCACTAGCAATATGGTTGAATGAGCATGAAGAAGACAGATCGATACTGCTGTGCTTTCTCTCCAGAGGTCGAATGGCAGTCGAAAAAAGTCAGACGTGAATGGTGAACTAGCTAATTAATTAAAAATATAAATAACAAATAATAATAAAGTATAACAAATAAAATACAAAATTAAAATAGTAAGTAAACAAATAAATAAAAATAAAAACAAATCTTTTTTATTCAATTTTTCCAATTTCCCTCGATCCTGGGAGTCGTAAAGTACAGTATTGCTGACACACCCACCGTCAATGCCTGACAAAGACGGTCAAGACATAGAATACCTTCTATTTTGTACGCAAACGAAAATCAAATCAAAATTCTTCTCAATGGCCAATCGAATGTATTATGAACGCGGTGGCTTTGCGCGTTTATTTTTGCGGTTATGTCGTATCATCCAGGTTAAAGTGAGGTTATAATGTCAGAATGGTACACTACCGTGGCCAAGTTACACATTACATCGACCAAAGTGGATCGAGTAAGCCTAGCAATGCAGAACCCCTACCCCCGGATCCGAACCCCTGACCTTTTCCCTGAAAGCCCGCCACCATAACCACTCGGTCATCCAGCCGGTTCCTCTTTGTTGGTGAGTGGCGCACCTCCATGTTCCACTTCGGTTACTGTACCGTAGCAAGCAAATTGAGAAATCGCTGTAGTTCCGCTACCGTTCCAGCCTCACATCTTTTGCAGGTTAGATTCTAACCACGGCGGTTCCAGACGTCAGTTTGGCTTTATCGTCCCGCACTGAAGTGATACGGTTTTTTGCAATTTTCGACCTACCCAGATGTCCGCAGGAAATTTGAAAACCACTACGGCGCTTCTCTTACAGTCCGCTACAACCCTCAATAGGTCACCTTCAAAATTGCAACGGGACGCTCGTTCACCTCCCTTGTTAGTCCTCGAGCGTTGCTGTCACTCCCACCGCTGCGCTCGCGTCACTCTTGCCGCTTCAGTTGCGGGCTATGATCAGGCCGTAAGCCTGCCTCCAGGCCTCCTGACGCAGAATACTTAAGGAGGTTTCATAGTGTCGCCGCACCGCGCCCGTTCAGTCCACCACGTGACTCGCCGAACACAGTGCCCTTAATTTCCGTAAAATGGGTGAATAGCATTTTAGAACAGCAAAGTATAAATGCGATGCGGCGGTCGATCCTCGCGAGAGTATATCTATTCCAGTCATAGCGCCGCGCGTGCAGTGGCGTAGGTGTAAACTACGTCGGTTAAGTCGGAATTTCGTAACTGGAGGGGAAGCTCACCAACGAGCTTGTTGGTCTTCGTCGTCATTGCTGTGGATTCTGCAGTGGTCAGGATTTGAGGAAATTCCAGTGTTTAGTGCGCCATTATGCGCCCTCACTGGAAAATGGTAATGACTGTGCTGTGTTAGTATGTAGGTCTGCGAAGTCCTCCGTTGAATAATGTCGACGGTTTTGTTCGTAACTCATCCAGTTAGAGAATAATGGTCAGTGTATAGTGCGCCCATTATGACGTGCGGTCTTCGGACTTATGGTTAGAAAAAGGACCAGTATGGGAGGATTCCTACTACCGAAAGTGGAAGTACAGAATTACAACCACCGGCACCATCTGAACGCAAGGGCAAGGAGTTGAAGGAAACCCGGAACACCGTTGATTTCTCGCAGGAGCACCTGTGTCATTAGGATTATTGACTTCTTCTTAATCCACCGAACAGTCCTTTTAGCCAGAGGGTGAGACGAGCAACAATCACAAGTAATGAAGACTGACCGACACCGTGGGGCCATTTTTGGAATAGTGAAGCGACTGGGCATCTAATCTTTTATTCACCATTCACCATTTATTGCAGGTTGAAGGCGCATACCTAACAATGGGCAGATTTAGTGAAATTCCGAGTTAACGATTCAGTCAAATACAGGTAAAATGAACCTTTCCGGGCTTCTAAGTTCCAACTTTTCTTTTTCAGAGTGTCGATGGATGCGTGTAACCTTGCATATCCACCTCATCGTAGGCCTCTGCTCACCCTCTCTGCAAGTGAGCCTTTATGACACACGACAGGGCCGGACTGCGGTAGCGATGTAGAGAGGATGAAGCAGCTGCGATTCGATCTCGCTTCCGCCACCATCTGTCACGGCTGTGCAGGATACGTAGAAAGGTGCTGCTTGCGCAATACGCCACACCGAGAGGCAGCTTGGCAGTGCGCACAAGGCTCGCAAGCAGACATGCATGTGGCAAAGGACGTGAACGCCAAAATACGAGAGGAGTCGCTTGTAATGCATAATAATATTTCTCGGCGACAAGACGGCCCACAGCTGCCAGAAGTACTAGGAAGCGAGGAAGTTGCGAAGAAGGCCGAGACTATTGTAACTCCATTGATTATGGTGTCAACTTGAGGCTCTAGTCGCTCGACGGACAGCAGCACCTGAACACTTTTGCCATCGCCAGACGAGCATCGAGAAGTTCATCGACATCGGCGACGACAACTGCCATGCTTATATCGACCATATAGTAGTTGTGCTTATTCGACTATTCGAATAATTCATTATATTACATTATTCGATTTCGAAACTTCCTGGTTTCGCGAATATTCTATTTCGAAGGGATATTCGAAAATCAGGAGTTATTCGAATAATTATTTGAATAGCCTCATAGAATTTCCTTATCGGGTTATTCCTTCTATGGCTTCCATTCAGTGTCGCATGCAGAGGATTGCCGTAAATGAAAGGGCGGCTGCAATAAGATGGAAGCAGGCACGGCGACTGATTCCGATAACTTGAAAAAGTAATGAATATTTTAGATGTGCTTCAAGTGGAGTGCAGACCAGTGGAGTTGTACAGGATAGGCAAGCCGAGTCAAGATCGTCCACGGTTGGTAAAAGTGGTGCTGCCCTCGACTTTCCACTGGAGAACGGCGCTAGCTAATGCACGCTTCCTTCGCAGTGCTGGCTTTACGGACGTTTTTGTTCGTAGGAGCATGACTGCGGAGGAAAGAGCGAAGGAATATGAGTTGCGAAAGCTAGCGAGGGAAAGAAACAGGGGCAAGGAGGTACGTGAATGGGTGATATACCGTGGCGAACTCAGGCGCGCTTCCGAAATCTCAGCTGTGCTTTCGGGAAACGCGTGAGTGAGCATGGTAGTCCTCCATCGCTCTCGTGTTACCTGTTCAACGCTAGAAGCCTTGTTAACAAGCTGCACCATCTTCAGCACTTCATCTCTATCACGAAGCCTGATATAATTTTTATTACTGAAACTTGGCTGAACCCGAAAGTTCTAGATTCGGAAATTTTATTTGGCTGCCCCTATGAAATATATAGAGCTGATCGAAGAGGAGCTAGGGGAGGAGGTGTATGTTGCATCGTTAAAAGTTGTCTTCTTGTGCATACCCTGAAGCACAATTTTTGCTTGAAATCTGATGTCCTATGTATGGATGTGTTTTCGGCAAATACCTCTTCTCATTTGAGGTTTGTTGTCGTTTACCGTCCACCTAAATCCCTTAAGTTCGATGACGAAAACCTAGTCGCGTTACTTACTACCCTTGCAGCTGCTAGAAGGGACACAATAGTACTAGGTGACTTTAATCTGCATATTGACTGGAGCGATTGCACTTCATTGCATGCCAGTTCATCAAACATTCTGAAGTTCTTTGATGATGCTGGATTTACTCAACTGGTCAACATTCCGACGTTTTCCAATCACATTCTTGACCTTGTGTTTACAACATCACCTATAGTCAACGGAATTACCACACTTCCTCCTCTAGCTACCTCTGATCACAAGATGTTGCACTTTTTCGTAAGTTTTTGCTGCATCCCTGAAAACCATTTAGTTCCATGGCCTGACTTTTCGCGTGTCGATTACCGTTCGCTAAACGAATGTCTATTTAAAGTAGACTGGCTAGCAGTTTTTGATGGTTATTCGTCGACATCTGAGTTATATCAACGGTTCTGCAGGGTTATGTATCAACACTTATCTCTCTTTGTCCCACTGAAGTTCAAGAAACCTTACCAATTTAAGTATCCTCCGCATATTCAAAATTTGCTTGCCCAGAAAAAGCGATTGTTTGAAACGTTGCCAAATCCTCTGTACGACCCCGGATATAAGAAGGTTTGCTCTGATGTTGATTGGCATTTAAAAAAGTTTTTAACTAATCGAGAACGCCGTTATTCGGCACAGTCTTCAATGAGAAAACTGCATATCTACATTCGCAAAAAGGTGAAGCCTGGAAGTCGCCTACCAGTTTTGCTTGATAAGGATGGCTTGAAGTGCTTCAGCGAGCTTAGTAAGGCCACAGCGCTAGGAGATTTTTTTGCGTCTGTGTTTTCAAAGGAGGAATCATGCTCACCAAATATTACTCTACCACCACCGTCTAGACATCGAATGAGCAATGTTTATTTCCATCCTGCAGAGGTTGAAAAGATTTTGAAGCACTTGAAGCTATCAATCACTGAACCTTATGATGGTATTCCTTCAATTGTTTATAAAAAGTGCTCCGCCTCTTTATGCAAGCCCCTTACTCATATTTTCAACGTCTCCTTAATGTTGTGTGAAGTACCAGAAATATGGAAAGATTCAATTGTTACCGCAATTCCTAAAACATCTGGCGCTTCGTGCGTATCTGATTACCGCCCAATAAGTTTGACGCCTCCGCCTATAAAGGTTATGGAAAAAATCATCAACGAAAAACTCTTATCATTCATCAACAGGCTTTGCCTTATTCCAACTGAACAGCATGGCTTTTTGTATGGCCTTTCCACCACCACAAATCTAGTCGATAGCCTGTATGATTGGAGTTTAGCGCTGAACCAAGGAAATTCTATTGATGTCGTTTACATTGATTTATCAAAGGCGTTTGACAAAGTGAGCCACTACAAACTTCTCCAAAAATTGCACTTTCTCGGTATAGATGGGAACCTGCTTAATTGGTTCGCGTCTTATCTTGATGAGAGACATATGACCGTAAAAGTGGGTCGATGGTTCTCCGAGCGATACCACTGCACTAGCGGGGTCCCACAGGGAGCTGTTCTTTCCCCACTATTATTCCTTATTTATACGATGGAACTCCCTTCCTTACTCAAGGTATCACCGAATGTAAGAGTACAGTTATACGCCGATGACATCAAGATATACGGCATATATAATAGTGCAAATTATGCAGCAGTTAAAGAGTCTTTAAAACTTGCTATTGCAAAGCTTAGTGCATGGGCCACAGAAATGAGCCTCACCGTGAATCTTGGCAAATCCTTTGTGCTGCACTACGGGGATCTACCCGCGACCCAATACGAAATAAATGGCGTCTTATTAGAGGGTTGTCCAACCGCCAAGGACCTTGGCGTTCTATTCGAACCCTCATTAAGCTTTTCATCCCACATTGACCAAATCGTGAAGAAGGCGTATAATACACTTTTCTCTATCTTCCGCAGCGTCCACAGTAATAACCCAACCATACTTGTCCGTCTGTATAAATCCTACGTTTTGCCCCACCTCGAGTATTGCTCTCAGGTCTGGAGCCCATGCACTAAAAAGCAAATACGTAAACTTGAAAAGGTGCAGCAAACCTTCTCGAGACTGGTGTACTGCAGGTTACATCCCCGTGTGAGTTGGAGACACTTGCCGACGTACAGTGAGCGCTTAGAGCTACTTGGCCTGAGGACATTACTGTATAGAAGGATATCTGCGGATCTTACATTTTGTTTCCGCATTCTTCGTGGAGAGGTAAGACTGGCACCTAGCAAGTTTTGGATCTTTAGACCTTCCAGTGAACGTTCAGGTGGGTTTAAACTAGATTATGTCAGAATTCGGAATAGAAAGAAATCGCAGTTTTTCAATTTCGTACTGTTACGGTTTGCAAGGTGGCTTCATTATTTACCTAGCGAAGTGCTAGCATCTAAGGATAGTCGCACATTTAGACGAAACTTGGAAAAAATTAACCTTCTGCAATGCTTAGGAATTGATAGTGTCGAATAACATTATCACGAACCTTCATTCAGGGCAATTCCATCAATCGAGCCTGAAAGCCATTTGACTTGTTATGGGTTTCAATATGTCAGGAACAGCCGACTTCATATTAAGTGCCTTATGTGGTCTATTATTAACATAGTGATTTTTTCTCTCTCATTACTGATTTTGTTGTATGTTCTACGAGTTTTTTTTATACACATAGCCAAGTTGAGTTTTTTTTTTTTTTACTTGTCGCATGTTCTCACGTACTCTTCCTCGTCATGTACTGCATAGCCTACTCTCTAGTCCACATGGGTTGTGAGAACCAGCATATTTTTAACCAAATCTGGGCTCTTGTGCTTTGATAGTTGTCCATTTTCACAATTTTTGTGAGTTTGATGCTGCGGGGTTCTTGTCCTAGTTGCCGGTTCCATGGGGCGGCCAGCGTACCCATGTGCCGAAGCTCCGGTACCTACCCATGGGCGTCATAGCTGGCTGACGCGGACAAGCAAGCTTCGCTGCCTCAATAATATTCTCATGCTCATTTGAACTTAAGGAGTTTTGCCTAAGAGATGGATATGGTGGTTAAATTTAGACTATCGGCAAGAATGTATGTGTTGTAGCCTCCTCCAGCCCTGCTTACGTTTGATTGTCTAATTACACTTGTCCTCTCAACCCGTGTGGATTGGTCCTCGTATTTCTGATTTGATTTCCGTTTTGTTTCTAAGCGTCGCCGTAACTACCTGTCTGTCTTGGAAATTTTTTAACTTTTTTCTCACTTTTTTTCTTTCTAGACTCGTAATTTGGTCACCCGGCATATTTCTGTTACATTCTTCGTCTTCCATTTCTGGCACGTCCCTGAGACGTATTTAAATAAATAAATAAATAAATCTCAGGGAAAGCTACACATACCGTTCGGTAGGTTTTTTCCTGCTCTTTCAAAAAACATATGTGGATGTCGCTCTAATTTTTCTAGCCGAGCTTTCCCACCACCCGTAAATTCATAAACCAACGCGATTATCGAGTCATCATGCTCTACGATTGGGACATTCTGCGGCAAATTCGCTCCTGGCGATTTTGATCTCGAGCAAAAACTAGGTCGCGGGTGTAGGTCGTCGCTTGACGATGAAGTTTTGAGGAGAACCGGAGACGAATGCGCGCACGTTAGCAGAGGACCTTGGTATACATCAGCATGGTAGCAAGACATTTGGCGAGAATGAGCAACGTGAAGAAGATGTCGAAGTGGGTGCTTCGTGAGCTGACCGATGAGCAGTGTTTGGCACGTTTCGACACTTGCTCCAACCTGCTAGTTCGCTTTAAAAGTTAGCCTTTTGTAAGCTGTATTATAGCTGTAGATGAAGAATGAGTCTTTTCGAAAAGAGAAAGCGGGGATTTGTCTGTGTGGATAAGGACACTCCTCCAACATCCTTTCCCAAACCCGACCTGCAGCCTACAAGAGATATGCTTACTTTGTGATGGTGTAAAAGTGTAATCCATTACAGCTTTTTGCAATCTGGTCAGACAGTCACGGCATAGTCTTACTGCTGTGATTCAGACCAAATGTACGAGAAGTTGCAAAAATTGTGGCCGGCGGTGGTGAACAGAAGAGGGCCTGTTGCCTTGTTGCCTGGCTCCTGTTGCAGGTCAACGCAAGGCCACACACTTCACAAATCACGGCGAAGATTGACCCATTTAGGTATCGAAGTTCTCCATCACTCACCATATTCTCCCGACCTTACCCCCACTGACTATCGCCTTTTCCGAGCTCTTGATTCCCATTTGCGTCAGAAAGAACTCGCGAATTTGGCCGATGTTAGATATGCCCTCCTTGATTTCACTAATTCCTGTGATCTCAGTTTTTATTGTAAAGGATTAGGTTCCTCATCCGTTCGTTGGCAAAAATGTATGGATTCTGGTAGTTTTTGTCCCTAAAGGACAAAAACTTAATAAAGCTGCGATGAGATATAGCAGTTGAAGCAGCCCGTTCCGGCGATTAATTTTGCCACAGCCTAATATAAAGGATAAAGGACGGCGTTAGTCAATCCCTTCTGGGATGCGCCAGCGTATTCTACTTCTACGGGATGTCGTGGAGGCGAGATGAATGCGTATTTGGCCATACAATGACTTGCAGTGGCCAGCCGATGAACAAGTCAGCGGTCTATCCTTCCCAGACAAGTCTGGTCCAATTCACCGACCCCGGAGGGATGGAAGGATTGGTTGGCCTGGGCGGAAAATCCGAACCAGGAACCTGGTATCGGGTGCACGCGACAGTCGCGCCTCCTCCGACTGCGCTACACGCGCCCCAGCCTAATATATGGGGCTTTAACGGTGAAAAATATTGAGGCAGAAAAAGCCTGTTGACTCACTTTTGAAAAGCTGGCTGCGTGATAACTACTATGGCTTAAACTACAATACAATGCAATAGAAACACATGTGTATTCCCCGAAACGTCGTAATGCCTTGCTGCTCCGTGCAGCTCAGATTTCATCTGTTGCAGCACATAATGAGGAACTGTAGATGAAACGACTTTCGTATACAATACTTCTGACGCCAATTCGCTCCTGCTCATTCTGTGAGAATTGGCTGAATTTTAGTGTCTGCGACAGCAGTGTCGCCTGCCCTGTTGGAACACTTCACGAGCTCCTACTCTGGCTGAAGAGCTCGCTTTATGAGACAAAAATAAGACAAAATGCCGCAGGATCAACTGACCTGAATGCATGTATTAATCGGACTACTACAGACTCAGTGGAACTATGAAATACAATTTCAGTACGGCCTGCTGACTGAACCACGGCTACATACCGAGTACAAATGCGCTAAAGGTAGTGGTGGGCTTATGGTGGGCTATTGCATATACCAATATCTGAACTGGAACACCCCACTAGCATTAGGTTATCGAGCGAGTAACTGAATCCACAAATGAACTGCTGTTATCGTCGATTAACGCATGTACAAATCCAGAACGAGGGTATGTAAAGCAAATAATTACAAACATAAAAATTCACATCACATCTAATCACTGGAATAAATAATGACCAATAAATTAAGAGAACCGCACGCACAACGCACAATACACGAGTCTACCAGCTATGAACAACACTAGATCAGAACGGCCGCGCCGGAACGAATGGCCGAGCTGGAACCTGCGGCGCCGATCCGTTGCTTGGTGTCGGAGCTCGTCTAAAACAGCGACTTTGGTGTTCGGTAAAAGTACCGCATTCGCGTTCTCGAGGTGTTTTAAGCAGCGCAGCGCCACCACAACATTGCATATGCTTGCGGATACGCAGCCGGTACAGAGCAGGAAAACTGCCACTGCAACAACGTAAAGCACCCTTCAACAATAATGACAGCGATGGGTCTCCGGGCAGTTCGCCCAGCGAACGCGGTCTCGGCATACGAGCCCCGTTTTGTTTCGCGCATGGTGTACTCGCCACCCCCCGCGGTCCCCTACCGAGTTACGGGATCACTCCTAGAGTGACATGTTATCCTACCGTGTGCTGCACGTCCAGAATACCCAAGCCTAGCAGGGACCGACCCCGAACCCATATTGCGTCATCGCCTATATACGAATCTGACGATCTTGGTGCTCCAACGAATGCTTGTCGGAACGGAGTGGAGAGCAGCACTCCCAGTATTACGAATCTGCACTGCTACTGTAGACCACCTCGCCAAGCTGTCAGACGTGCTCTCGCCCTAACTCACTCTATGCAACGTTAAGTTCTACAGGTTTGACATACCGAATTTTAGCTGTACATTGAAGCCTTGTGCACCACACGGATTTATACTAGTCCGCAGGGAGCATTAGGTTTTTCGCCCTACCGTGCCCTCCCAAAATCTATCCAAAAGTTTCATTTGCTGCCTCATAAAAAGAGGCACTTTGCAGTTGCCCGACTAGGATGGACCTCACCACAATGACGTTTCTTAATTCAAATGTTTACTCTTAAACTCGAAAATATGCCCTTCGCTTTCGGACGTGGAAGATGCATCAGCAGAGCAGGTTCACCTGTCATATGCCGACATCGAAGCCGTAACATTGGAGTGCTCATAAGTCTAATGATAAGTGAAATATCTCGCGAACGAATGAGCACGAGATATTTTTACGTGGAACTGAAGAGGTTCAGGTCCGAACCTCAGCCTAGGCAACGTTCTCTTGTTTTTTTTTCTTAGCGTGCACTCCTTTGGTACGTAAGAACTGCTAAAATGGTATGAAGCAACGAAATCATCTGGACCTCGCGACTGCCAGCAACTGGTCCACGACCAGAGCTATATGTTTCTGTAGGTGCGTTGTAATAACGGCGCCCTAACCTAGTGACTCCAGTAATAGTCAGCCACAAAATTCATTTTCCCAAGCGCTGGGGTTGGACGATTCGAGCCAAGGAGATGACGGCCATTTTCAAGACGGAGAGCGTGGCCTTCGTTTCTTTGCCGTTCCACAATGAGGAGTTGAAACGTAGTGATCAATTAACCTACTAAATCGATGATAGAGTACACGATGAATAACACAGGTTCATCCCAGTACGTACAACTGAAAAGGAAAGCCTCCCAACCAACCCATGGGAGCTTTTGCGATGCTATTTTGACAGAATGTAGGGCTCTGTGAGCGAAGTCCCGAACCACAGCTAGTTTTTGCTGAGCGCATTCTCAAAGACCTGAAGAGGGGTGTGAGGTTAGAAAGGATCCAAAATTATTTTACGCGTAAACTGTTTCGTCGTTGTTACATGCTCGCTTATTCTGAAATTCCAAATTTTGGAGTTAGAAATGAATCGGTGGGTCTGCCCTCGCTGGAATGGAGAAGGGAAAGGTTTGACCTCTTAATGGTGTTTAAGATGTTTAAAGGCTTATCTAATCTACCTATTTCTCAGTTCTTTAATCAAGCCCCCTCCCTTACCAGAGGAGCAGATATAAAGCTAATTACCGCTAGTGCTAAATCTTCGGCCAGGTCAAAGTTTTTCAGTCTCAGAACTCGCTCTAGTTTCAATCGTGTTCTCCGCTCCGCCACTTGGTGTCTTAGTTATGCCACCTTCAAGAAGCATGTCGTAAAGTTTATTGCTTAGCCTTAGTTCTGTTTTATTTGCCCTACATTACTTGTGTTCACTTCTTTGTTTGTTGTTAGCAGAATTATCGTTGGTCTCGTTTTAAATTCTTTCTTATTGCTTTTTTATGTATTTCGCTGTGTCATTTGACGCCCACAATAAATAAATAAATAAACAAATAAATAAATAAATAAATAAATAAATAAATAAATAAAAACGTGTGCGCGACATTCACAACCCCTATGACACCCCACGAGATGTGCCTCGGTCGCGCAGTCGGTAGGAGTGCCGCCTCATAGAAGCACACCGGCGGGCTTTTCAGTCCGACTCCGCGTACTGCCGGCATTTTTGCACATATTAGTTTTTCGTTGTTGCGCTTTCTTATGATCACATGAGTCAATTTGACTCCATAGACCATCAACGCTTACAACCAAACCGAGGCGTCTTAAGAACCGAAATACCTGCCGAAATTAGACTATTCTCGAATGGCTACCAACTCAAACGAGTACACTGAGTTCCCACTTCAGATTTGAAAGGAAGTTATAAAGACAAAGAATTTTGCTAAATAGTGAAACAACCTACAAAATTCTCTATTTTACAGAATGAATATGTCCAGGGCGATAAAGGTTTAGTAGCGTAGCCATTCCAGCACTAGAAACCTGTCCAATAACCTCCATACCTAGACTATAACTATAGTGAAGCCTAGTTCTGATAGCCAGAAAGAAGTCGCGCATGTCTGACATCTAATGAGACCTGGGCTTGCGGAACTTAAGCCAATGAGGAACGCTGCCAGCTGCCGCAACTCAATCTTCTCGCAACCTTCACACAGTGATTCACCAACCAAACTCGCCCTTCTGAAAGGTTCCACGAATACAACATCAACACGCACATGACTACTCCCAGCAGGTTAGCATAACATGAAGGCATTCCATTCCGCAACCAGACTGGTTGAACAATACCGACACCATCACAAGCACGGATAACGCAAAGCCAAACCCCAAGAACGCATGACATCACCCCGACGATTTTAAATTGATTAGAGATAAATAGGCTACTCTCTGCACAATATCTTCACCCACCATTCCTACTTTGGTGGGCCCATTCCAGGTGGAGGTCCACCGGGACCAGGACGCCTATTTAAAATAGAACGAATTAAACGTGGCTCAATAATGAACACTGAGAAACTCACGTTGGTATCAGTGGAGGTGGATAGGGACCCGAACCGGGTGGTGGACCAGGCGGTCCACGATGAGCTGGAGGAGGGCCTCCTGGGCCACCTGGTCTAGGAGGCATTGGTGCATGCCGTCCGCCAGGTGGTGCGGGAGCAGGTCGCGGAACTGGTGATGGCCCTGATGGCATTGGTCTGAAAATCGAACTGCTGTGCTTTAGGTTTTCGGATAAGAGACGGAAAATCCAGAAGGAGGATTCACCTGTAGTCGCTAGGAGGAAGCGGAGGCGGCGTGTCGCCCAGCGTCGACATGTTGACCTCGGAGATGATGCGCAGAGCCTCTTTGCAGGCATGGTACATCCGCAACATTTCCTCTCGTTTCTGCGCCTCTATTTGAGACTCCTCCATCAACGACTCCTACAAACAGCAATGTAGAAAGCGGCGTGCCGATATAGATACTCCTGCAGGGGAATAAGTTTACGACAAAATTTTCGGGTCGCATGCTGCGGTACGGACCGTATCCGCAAATTCAAAACCGGCCGCGGCAGCTCTCGGCGACTTGCTAACCTCGTCGGCCGGCCGCAATTTCCGCATTGGACCGGTTCCAGCACCGAAAAAATGCGTGCTAAGAGCAGCTCGCAATAGAAAGACCGTTGAAAAAGTCGTCCTGACCGGTTGCGGGGCCACTCGCCCCCGCGAGCGCGATTCCGAACGTGGTAGGTTAGAATCTAGACGGAAAAGTCCGGCCTTTTCTGTGCTCTCCACAGATTGGGCTAGGGAAGGGACTCCGAGGTGTGGCGAGTCACCAGAGGCGAAACGAAACAGGGCTCGTGCGCCGAGACTGCGGTCGCGGGGGGGGGGGGGGGCGAGATGCCCGGAAACCATCCTGACCGCCAGTTGTGGCCTCAGTACAGAACAGAACACGAGGAGTAACATGTTTATTCAAGTTGTTCCCCTTATATACTCCTGTCCATTTCTTATCCTCCCCACCTCCTCGTCATGAGGACGGACAAAGGGTGAAGCTGCCAGAAATCAGTTAGGCCTACGTTATACTTCGGCGACGCGTCGCCGACGCTGCGACCCGTCACCGACAGCCCGCCACCGACGTCGCCACAGGCATCGTCAGTACCGTCGGCGACGCCACCGACAGGAGAGCACCGGAGCGCAGTGTACTAATAGAAGTACGGGGCAATGTTAAGCATTTAACGACTACTGATTTACCGATTTAACGAAGTTACCAGCTTTTTCGTTAAATTTCTTTATTGGAGTTTAGCAAACGCCTTTTCGTTAAATCGCATTGAAATTAAATTTGCGCGGAATTTTCGAAATTCACAGGAAAATTTAACTCTTAATTAATGTGAATTGTATTTCGAAAAAGTAGAGATTTGCAGTATCATTTCGTATCAGAGGAAACACTACATATTTGAATCAGTTTCTCTACCGCCGTTTCGTATTTTTCTGTTTCAAGGCCGTCTTTCATATTTTGGCTGCTCCGTATCAGTTTTTCGCAATTCTTCACCGTTCTCTTCACGTTTTCAGTTTTCTTCACAGTTTTATTTTGTGTTGCTTGCTCTGCAAGAAAGCGGCAAGGCCTAGAAAACACGAATAAAACGGGTGAGAAGGACGGAAAAGCGAAGAAAGGTGACAAAGCGAAGGGAACGTAAGGATTGGGCTCCCACTACCTCCCCAAACACTCGCGCTCAATGGATTTTCACACATCATTAGGCAGTGGTTGTGAGACTAACCCTAAAGGAACGTTGAGAGTAAAAATGGCACTGGTGTCTGCAAGGTGGACGTTTTTGCACTTCTCGATTTCGTGATTCGAGGTTCGGTGGGGATGACAGTGCTGAAACAAAGAACGAACCCACAGTCAAAATACTTCATCGAAGATCATTTTCTGCCACCCTTGGATGACGCCGGCGACGTCCGTCGACGCGTCTGTAGCGACGTCGGCGACGGAAGTATAACACCCCTGCGGAGCTCTCGGCAACACCGCCGGCGACGCGTCGCCGAAGTATAACATAGGCCTTACTCTTTCTGAGCAAACCCACTTGAGATCATTGTTAGCAATGTTTTTTTCGCAAAATAAAAAAGCCTTTTATCACTTACCGTGTCTCCGCTTTGATAAATATGGGCTAACAGCTCGTCGTGCATAAATTGCGTAACCTGAAAAATGGTTGCAGGCACGCCCTCAGAAGGTTTATGAACATGAAAGAATTTTGAAAACCTTAAAACTTATTCCACCATCAACATTGGGCATAGATGCATTGAGCAGGGCAAGAAGCTCACCTGTGATACAATAAGGTGCATTATCGCCTTGGGCACAAGGTCCTTAATAGTTTTTGTGACGATTCTCATGTATGAGTCCACCAGATTGCGGATCGTTTCCACCTGAAGCCAGAGGATTTCCAGATGTGAATTATGCACCTTCTAGCACGCTGTATAGGATTTCCTATACCAGCGCCACTGGCTCACCTGGCGTTCAAGTTGTGGATCCATAGACGTCTCTTCAACTTCGGCTTGGCTCTGGAATACTCATCATGACGGACATAGGGGAAACAAGACATGAAAGCATCATGCAATTCCAAAAACGGGCACTCAGCAACGAAAAGAGGTAGCACACCACTAGAAACTACATGCGAACCAACTCTACAGAGGAAATGCCCAATGTACCTCCTAAAACACAGAAAATGAACAGATAAATGCCAGATATTGCATACGAACGCTTCCTCAACAAGAAGTACTACCTCATCGTCAGGCGCCTTCTGCTTTTCCGGATAGACACCCGCTCGAAGGAATGAAGCTTTCCACGCGTCGACCTCATCGAGGTTGTTGCACCCCAACTCAAGCTGTTTGTAGTCCTTGTAGATGTTTCTGAATATTTAAGAATACAGTCTCCACTGCTGCTCAGTGAGAGGTAGTGCAGAAGATTAGCAAACTCATTGCATGCGACATCACACCCCACACGAAGGATATTCTATCTACAGGACAGAGAACAAAGGCGGATGGAAACGAATCTCAGCGGAAATGGATATTAGCACAGTGCTAGGATGTGTGGTGCCTGCTTTCTGTTTTGCAAACGACTCCAGCAGAATGAAGCCTTTTGGATCCAATGCAGAGCACGTGCGTGATGGAACCAAAATACGAAACCACAACGTCAGCCCCACATCTAAAACGCCGAGGTGGGCAGTGGAAGGTCTACGCATGCAGCAGAACTTGCAATTCAACTGCGGGACAGCAGCATCCTTTATCCAGAGCAGAGCAATTTCAGGAAACAGAAATAATTCACAGAGCGGTAGCAGGGTACATGGCGAACAGGACACCTCTCAAAAATTTCAGGTATGTCCCTTTTGTTCCCAAAACAACCATCAGTCCCCGTCAGTTCTCTTCTAGCCAGAACCTCTAGTCAAGTACATCTAAAGACACGTTCGGAGACGTTTCTCTATCGAGATCTCGTCAAGACCACTGCCACAGTTGGTGCTGATATTTAAGAATACAAAGTCGGTCAAGCCAGATACTACCTACTAAGCCGTTTCAGCAACATGCGAGCACATCACACCCGAATTCGTGAACGATATATGCCCCTGGGCACAGAACATCGTGCAAGACTACTTCGTGGTGCATTGAAAACAGCTGGGAGAGGTCACCGAAAACAAGGAAGGATTGACAAGGAAACGAGCGATTTATGCTAACGCTAGGAACACTACAACAACACGACACGACCATATGGGTATGTTCTTACGTTAGGCTAGCGTTATGCTAACACATAACATCACTCACTTCCTGAAATATTAATCAAATCTGCTTTGTTAGGCATCTAAGAGGACCAAAGCGATGGATGACCGAAGGACAAACGTTTGGACAAAAGAAAATCGAAAGCCTCCACCCTAGTTACCAGATTCATTCACACAATGCTTGGTGTTCTCTTGCGCCAACTTACGTTCTGAAAACGACTCAAGAAAACAATGGTAAACGGGTTCGAAATAAGTGAGTAATACCAAGGAAGAAACAAAAAGCGTTGTTCAGCGCCGAGGATTAGACACAAGCTCACGGTGTTTTGCTCAAACGCCTTCTGTCGTTAAGTAAAGCTGCCACTATGGCAGTTGACAATAGCAGAGTGCTTGTTTGTCGATTAAGTCGCGCGCTGTGGGACGCGCGCTCTCTTCAATAAGTAGGTAGATAGAGGATAGAGGGTGGTGTTAATCAATCCCTTTGGCCATTTTGGGATGCGCCACACATTCGAACTAACGGGATTTTGTAAAGGCAATTTGAATGCTTATTCAGCTGCAATGGCCAGCCGATAGACAAGTCATCGTTTTATCCTTCCCACACGAGTGTGGTACAAATTCATCGATCCTGGAGGGAGGGGAGAGGGGGGGGGGGTGCGTGGAAAGCTTGTTTGGGCATCCTGGAGAAACCCGAACCAAGAAACTGGAATTGGGTGCATGAGAAAGCCGCATCCCCTCCGACTGCGTTACCATGCCATGGCCAAAGAAAATTTAAGCCTCCTTTTATGGACATGCCATGTGCCATGTGCAACCGTGCATGGCGTCTCAACTTTAATAGGTATTGGACAAACAAAATCTGGGCATATTCTGAAGGAGAAGACAACTAAAAGATATGCAATAGCTCTGTAGTAACTTAATTGTGGCGGAAACGCTTCGGGTTACTCTACGAGTAGCATAGCACATCCCCGGTACCGCATAGTCTACCGACGAAGAGGCACTTGTCGGTAGGGTAAGAGCAGCACGTGTTATGAATCGTTAGACGAGGGGGGATGCATGCTGGGAATTCCAGCGCGACGCTCAATAGTGTTAAAGGAATAAGCAGTCATGTATAGTTGTTAAAATATATTCCCTTTCTATGGGACTGCTTGCTCTATATCAATAAAAATAATAGGATTTCACGAGTAACTGTACAACCCTGGCGGTACAACAAGGGAAGCAGTAGTGCTACGATGAAGCTGCTTCCGGTACTGTACGGCTATGTATGTGTACTGCATCGAAACAGCAAAAACCCCGGAAATTGCTGCGTCAGTTCCTATGAATATGAGAAAGACATTGGTTTTCAAAAGACTGTGCAAAAGGCACGCTCGCATAATATGCCGTGTACAAGGATACGAGACGGATTAAGACAAAAAGCTTAAAATGCACACGGTACGAGTGCTTGAAGAGCTGAACACCGTGCGGCTGTGTGTAAACCTCCAGTATAGTAAAGGGAATACAAGCGAATACGAGAAAGGAAGCGCTGAAAATCTACTCACTTTCCATCCGGATAGAATAGAGCGAACTTATGCTGACGGGACATGAATCCGCTCTCGATGTCTCGCAGTTTGATGCCGTCCAGTGGGAGCATGTATTTCTTCTCTTTCTCCTAAACAACGACGAATTGGAGCTGTTTGCAGCGCCATAAAACTTCAGCGACCATACCTCATCGTCCTTGAACCAGCTCAAGCTGTCTGACATCAACACGAACCAGCAGTCTTTCGATCCCTTGATGAAGGAAATATTGTTGATGGACAGCCAACCTTTCCTAATCACTTGAACTCCCAAATTCTTCTTAGACGAAGGTTGTCCCTGAGCTGCTTTGGCCTCGGCACTGAAGAGTTGAAGATGGTATGAGGCACACTGTTGAGAGTTGCAATACAAAAGTATCGATTTGACGTACTTGCTGAACCCGATGAAATCCTCGTGATTTGTGTTCATATACGCTAGTTCGTAATCGACAATAAGTGAAATCTGATTTTTGGCGTACTGCTCTTTTTCTCGAACCCTCGTGACCACGATTCGCTCGATCTCATCCCGCAAACGAGGGTAGCGAGTCAGCTGCAAGAAGAGCAATAAAGTGCAGCATACAGCTTAATGCGCATTGTCTCTACATATGTTTAAAACTCTACCAACTTTCAAGTGAGACGGAACTGTTTTCAATAATTTACGCAAAAAGAAACATAGAAAGGAGTAGCGCTAGCCGATGTTGGCACAGAATAAAAACAAAGGAATAGTGATCTTTCTAGGCAACTGGTGAGACGAAGGCAGGTAATATAACATGACAGAATTGGAGCAAATTGAATAATAATGTTAAACGAAAGCACAATATGAACTAGATCAATATCTTTGCTTTCCCGTTCTTATAGAAATGCGTTACATGCGACATCTCACTAAGCCGTGAAGGTACTCCTACACTATCAACTATGTTGTTGCTCCTCGGCAACTATATCCAGTATGGCATACATCCATACACAATACTAAAGTGAATCCTAGCGAAACGTTGCCGACGTTAAGTTAGAGACAGCTTCCACACAGAAAAAAAAATCAGGGATTACGAAAGACACGTTGAGGGCATATGACGACGTGTTCATCCCAACAATGCAATGGCAGGCCTACCCTGCGGCAAAGGAGGCCTAGAGGGAAAATTCGACGACGTGCCTTTATCGAAAACTGGAAATTCAATCGGCGCTCGCTGCACGGGCGAACCAGCAAAATTTTAAGACGAATCGAATATCTCACCAACTACCGATCCCTCAGTCGACATGCAGATCTGATAGTAAAAGTAAGAGAGTGGAACGACGAGAAAGGCAGCTAGAAACTACTGTCAGAATGGTGAGAAATGTAAGTATAGACTGTTGGGATCCTAGTTCCAGCCACTACCGAACTGAGCAAAATATTTCGTAATATCGGGAAAGAACATGGAGAACACCATTTTGGAGCATTTTCTGGAAAACACGTACGCCGCATAAGGTGTTTCAAAAAAAAGCACATGCTGTCTGAGTGGCCATAAAATTCTTGCTTCTTTAGCTACATTGAAATCTTACAGCTCGCTCTGAACTACCAAAAACACGAAAATGGTCTATGCTGTCTTGTTGCTGTTTTACGAACACACCCAACATACCCCTTTGTTTACACAGAAGTACAAATGGCAATTACAAGGAATTTTGGAGCCTAACTTTCTATGCCAGCCTGGCTGAATCTCTCGTACGGCCGCTTTTCTTTAATATATTATACCCATACATGAGAACCGCTGAACAAGAACCGGTCTTCAAGCGCACTTTATAGCCGGACAGTAACGGAAGTTTTGAATAAAAATAAGTTTTCTCATCAGGTCATTCTAGGCTGTGACGACGGGAACCCTGATCTAACCTCCCTAAGTGAAGGTGTGAATGATCACTAACACGTATATTCTCTATCTAATAACGGTATCATAAGACATGGGGAAGATCTGTTGGTGTAGTCACTCCCAATCGTCACAAAGGCCTGAGTGGTTGGGTCCAGATAATCTTGCTTTAACTTTAAAAACAAAATGGCTTCAAACTCTTAGACCGCACATTCAAGCATAGGTTCTTTCTGAAGGTTTTGCAGGAAAAGGATAAAGGTCGGCGTTAGTCGGTCCCTTTGCGGGATGGGCTACGCATCCTGCACGATCTACCGACTCCGTTCCAACACTAGCAACGATGTCTATATGGACTACAATCCTGTCTCGGGAGCTTATCCTAAGGTGCAGGAGGCCAATGAATTTTCTGGGCACTCCAGGCCTCACTTGTCACTGCGATACCGGCCTTCATCAGCTACTGTGCTAATATCACAGAAAGTCACCTACTCTTGCTTGTACGGTTATTTCCCTCACGCTGATTATTGGTTTCACGTCTGCTATTTCTATGCCTTAGAGCTGGAAGTTGTTCAGACCTTTAGTGCAGAGGACCTATATCTATATTCGAAACAAACTTGTCATTTTTGAACACCTATTTCGTTATTTTATTCACCAGATCTTCAGCGGCCTAGTGGCCGCCAAACGTCTGGTTGGGATCTTCGTCCTAAGCCCTGGGAATAGAACAACCCCAATCTTCCTCCATTCTTCTCTAGGCCTTGCTTTTATCAAGTAAAAAACCGGTTTTACTATATAGATTAGTGCAGTGGGATATGGTAGGGCAGAACCTTCACTGCTCCTACGAAGCCCATCTACCCTCTATCACATGTACTCAATTTATTCTCCGAAGTGTCCGTTCTCTACGTGGCGAGAAACAGATCATGAGAGTCCCAATCTAAAGTGCTTATCCTGCAGAAACATAATCGAAATTAATCACTATTGGTCGACAGGTCGGCACTGTGCCCGACGGCAATAATACTCCTCCGAATCCCATAGTCACTCTCTACCTCTCCCCTCCCCCCCCCCCCCCCCCCCTCTTCCCGCTCATACTTCCGTACCTATGTGTTGGCAAAGAAACGGGGTGAGAGCCAAGCACGCAGATGTGACAATGAGGCCGTCCCGGCTTACGTGTCACCACGTTGTCGCGACGTCTATGACACTCCCTCTGCACACCGACACACGTGCCATGACTTCTGTGACACGTCTTCAGAAACCCGACACACATTGGACGATATTGAGAAATACTGGTCCCCCTTATTCCCCTCCCTTTAGTGGCCCCCTTTGCTGAATCGCTCTTCACTGGTCCCCCTCCTACTGGTTCCCCTTACATGGAATCACTACGCGAAAAGGACGTCCGCGGCACGTGAATCCCTGCGCACTTTGGATGAAGTCTACGGCATGTCTTCTGAATCCGTACGCACGTTGGACGACGTATTCAACACGTCTTATGAATTCCGACGAATTTTGGACGACGTCTGCGGCTGTCTTCTAGTTCCCGGCGCTCGGTACATGATCCTCATCAATACCATGACGCGTTGCCCGCTCAAAAATATCCTAAACTAGGACGATCAGCCGCCAAAGAAATAGCTTGCCAGCAATCGCCCCGTAAAAAAAAATCCGGCTGGCATGCGTCGCCCTGTCGAAGGCATCCCTTGACTTTTCTCATCCCCCCACCCTGACTGACGTGACCCAAGGATTTCCCCCCCCCCCCCCCGACGAATGCAATCCAGTTCAACCCATATATTTTGATATATCACGCATGCAGGATCAATACAATAGGCATAAATCAGTTTCCATGAAAGCGTCACCGAGAAGAAACGTAATGTAGCAACTGATCGCCTGGGTTTGATCGGTAATAATCTTGGAATCCTAGGTGCTCTCCTCTCGTCAAGGTGCTCGAAAGTGATTGCCACACACAGTAGGAATCACGAAAAAGTGGGGAAGACGGGGCTCTCGCACGACAAACCGCTGCTGAACAACGGGTCGCAACTGATGCAGGTAAGTGGTGTAATTGATCTTAAGCAGACATTAGAAAATAGCTTCATCCATCGATTATAAACTTCAGTGAAAGCTCAATTTTCGAATCAAATTTACATTAAAAATCTGGCAAACAGCGATATGCACGCTGCATTCGTGCCGCAATCTCAAATGCAGCACATCGCGAATTTTATGATTACGCGCTGTACGAAATAAGATATAGGAGCCCACTGCGGCTAAAGGGTTTTATTCCCACTCAAACACCTTGTATTTAGGACAAGTCGTCGTGCTCAAAGCGCCTGTTCGACAACAAGATTGAACTGAAAGGCTTTGCGCGATACCATACTCTCGTTCCTGAAGCTATGAAATTAGCCACTGCTTATCCTCTCCAAAAGACAAATTTTTAGTTGGAACCCCTATCTTACAGTAAGGGTACTTTTCATCTTAAGGAAGCCCATTAGGAGTATCACTTCATAACTACTTCAGGTTTAGCTACAAAAAACCACACTCACACACTCGGCGCATTGCCTAATAACGTTCGCTAGTTCGTTCACCACCAGGTCGACACACTTCAGCGATGGCTCCTTCAATCGTGCGATCTGTTTCTTAGCAATCGCCTCGAAGGCCATGTCAGGCGTGAACAAACCAACTCTGCAACAGACTTAGCATAGGACGCGTTCGATTTGTGTCAGCACTAGTATTGTGGTAAACTCATTATTTTTACCTGATACCATGGATGTTCCGAATGGCAAACTGAATTTCCTTGCGCATTTCCTTCTCATCAATCTCCATCTTGACAATTTCAAACGGGAAACGTTCATGGAAGAGCCTGAAAGTCTGATTGGAGAGAAGCACGAAATCGCCTAAACACGCACTGCGTCCTCCCAAAAAGAGCTCTACATCTCAAATGTGAAACCGTATAGTCTCCGCGCACACACAGCTGAGAACAGATCATGAAAAGGAAATCCACCTGTTTATGCGGGCTCCACCACTAAGTTCGTTGGTTGAAACCAGTTTCGCGGATGATCCCTCGATGGATCTTTCGATGTCAACAGTGAACTGCTGGACCATCCTGAAATTCGAGAGGCGCTGAGTTTTCTGAACGTGAGAAACAAAGAAACCGGGGGATCCAATACTTACTGAAGAAGAGCTTTCGTCTTCCGCCCTGGATCATTCGGCTGGAAATTCTTGTACTCGGCCACATCCTTTTCCAACGCAAACAATTTCTTCTGAAGGCTGTCTCGCAGTGTAGGCAGAGTGTCTCTAAAAAACGGTAGCATGAACAGCAGCGCATCTTCGTGTTTGTCACGCGTTAATCAAACCATTCCGCACCTGATATGATTAGTCAGCTGCTGGTTAAGCGTGTGCTGAAGATACTGCGTACCCAAACGGTCTGCCATATGCCTGAAGAAAAAGGCCTACTGGAACAGTAATACCACGAGTTTTCCACTTGAAAAAGGAGTTCCAACGGCGAAACTATCACAATTAGTACATGCTAACCAACCTGTAAGAAGGGTGCGACAAGAAGAACTTCCTCTCGGCATCCAATGCAGCACGGATATCCTTCTTACCTACGATATCCTTCTGACCACGGTTGACAACACCAACATAACCTGTAATAAAGCGGCTGTAATTAGAACCTCACAAAGGCTAGTTACTAATGCTTTAAGAACTAGACAACAAAGATTGATCAAACAATCAAACGATTGATTAAAAGATAGTCTGTAAAGCAGACGTTATGTGATCCTGTACGAAGCGCTAAACGTTCTTGTTGTACATTAGAGGGCGTGTTCAGCTGTCTGACTAGTCACTAATCGGGATTTGCTAAATGAGCAATTTGGTTGGAGGAAGTGTTCAAAAAGAAGTAGTCGAGGGCTGGGTATATTGGCCAGTAAAACAACCTTCTTAATTCAATAGTATCACAGTCTTTACACATTATACACAATTCAATATTATACCTTTCGATGCACTTTAAAAGAACACACAATGAAATGCCGGCAACTGACCGAAAATAGGAAGGGAAAGGTAGATGGAAGCATCTTAACCCTTGCTTCCGCCTCGTCCTTGAACAAAGACTAGGCGGTAAGCTCCATTTCCCCTTTGTTCACCAGAAGGGAATCTACCACGATATAATTGAGTTAGCCGTCGATGACGTTTGAGTGATCTAACGTAAGTAAGATACGCCGCGTCAACCACGGAAGCGGTCGAATGATCTGACCTAAGTGAGATACGCCGTATCTTCCACAGCGTGGCGGTCGAGTGATCTAAGCTGATACGCCGCATCATCCACAGCGGGAGCGGGCGAATGATCTAACCTAAGTGAGATACTCCGCATCATCCACAGCGGGGGTGGTCGAGTGATCTAACCTAAGTGAAATACGCAGCAGCACTTCTTGCTTAGCACAACAGCACCAGGCGGGTTTCCGACCGTCCAGATTCAGAACCGGTCTCATGTCATTAGCATGAGAAGAACACTAAAGGAATAAGAGTAGAAGGAGGACTTCGAGGGTGGAGAACCGACAGCGATTAGGAGGGAGAAGCCATCGGGATGGGACATCGATAGGCGGAACAATGAAGCAGGCCAGGAAGTCGCACCAAGAAGGGTTTAGGCAATAAGGAGGGACCAGTAGGGAATTACCAATATCGGGTGGGGGCACTAAGGAGGATCGGCAAGGGAATCCATTATTAGTAAGGGAAACCGGATTTAGAAGATGTGACACCGATGTCGCGAAATGGGCGTTCGCTCGCCGTCGTCGTGTGTGGGCGTGGAGGGCTACCTAATTGGGGTAGAGTAGTAAGGAGGATCACGAGGGGGAAGGAATCTACCTTGAAGAAGGGACCTGGAGTGGGACTAGGACGGGGAACCAACAAGAAGGAAACCGTAAGGGAATTCATACGGAGAACAAGGAATCTGCCATATGCATACCCTCTTCATGCCCGACACAGCAGCGCCTGCGCGCGCAACTGAGCTTCTGGATTCGGGGGACGGTCTTCTAAATTTCTGGATCCAGAAGACAGGCCCCCTACATCGTGCAACAAGCGTCACGATTCTGAATATGTGTCACCGACGTCTGCCATGATTATGGGAGGACCACTAAGGGAGTGGTGGAGAAGGCCATTAAAGGGGACCTCTAGGGTGGACCCGGAAAGCGATAAGGAAGGAAAAGAACAGCCTGGAGGAAGGGACAGGACAAGGAAACTAGAAAGAGGAGACCAGTAGGGGGTCAATAGTGGAAGCAAAGAAGTGGGCCAGGAGTTGGAACCAGGAAGATGGGGGAATAAAGAGGGGAGGAAAGACCAGTAAAGACGGACCAGCAATTAGATCCAGTAAGAAAGAACTTGCGAGGTGGAATCTTGCTTTGGAAGACATGTCAACGATATCTGGAAACGTTAGCTGTTGAGCATGAGAACGGCTGCGGAGGAGCAACCTGAGGGACAGAAGTATTGCGCAGCACAAACCAATCACGTTAATGGCCGGTCCGAAGAGAATGTCTATAATGAAGGTACCGAAATGGTGAATTGCTTGATGCCGACAAAATACGCACCAGGTCCTATATGTTAGCGAATTTTATGTTTTACAAAAGCTATTTTCCATAGGTCAGTGATGCTGCAGCCGCGCGAAGCCAGCAAGTGCGAGACACGCCGTTAGTCGTGTCGGAGCACTTGTGGTTAAAGAAGGGGATGTAAACAACTTCACAAAAGAAATAGAAAAAGACGGAAGTATAAACAACCAAAGTCTATCAATATGCGTGCACGTATTAAAGTGATGACGGAAAGTCAGAAAAAAATGGAGCTAGCGAACCTCGACGAAGCGGAAAAAGGCGATTCTCGAGAATATCGCGGGCGTCGGTGCCCTCATCCATAAGATCTAATTTTGTGAGTACACCAATGGTTCGCAGTCCTTGCGGATCAACTTCCTGTAAGATTCGTCTTTTCTACATTACAGCCAATCACAGAAAGAGCGCTAACAGTACCTTAGCCAGCTTGAGTGCATCAGAAGTAGCCAGATCGCTGTTTGCAGGGGTGACTGCCAAAATCAGACACGTTTCTCTGTTGATGAAAGTGAGAATCATGTCCCGAATCTGCTGCTCAATATCCGGAGGTTGATCACCGACTGGCACTTTGGTCAAACCAGGAAGATCGATCAGAGTAAGATTGAGTACTGTAATATAAACTCTGATTTCCAAATGTAACTACAAAGAAAACTAGTAACTGTCAAAACTGCAATAATTTTAATGTAAAAATATGGTGCTAGATCAAGTCAGGGCGATAGCTGCTCACGAAGATATGACCGTGCTAAATCACATACCATTTGGACTGAAAACTCGAAGATTGATCGGGTGCGGTGATATTCCTTTGTTCTGACCGGTCACTCGGTCCGTTTCGTCCTCGATCTCTTTACGCACGGCATCAAAATCCGTAAAGTAGTGACCCTTCTTATGTAAAAATTCGGCGTATTCTGAACAGGAGAGGAATCAGAAACCTTCCAGCGAAGTACAGGCGAGACAGACATACCATTTCTGTCCTGAATTAACTGGAGAATAAGCGGACGTCGAGTGACAATTCCAGAACCACGAGGTAGAAAATCCCTGTAAGGGTTATTTTTAAAAACTGCACCAGGTTATCAAATATTCTAACCGTCATATTGCAGAAGTGGTGCAGGAATTGGGAAGATCATGTATTGATGATTTTGCCTTTGAAACCGGTGACAAAACAACAGATTTAAAATTGAAAAAGAACACAAAGCCTCCTTTGACTTCAAATTGTGCTATGTAATAACATATCGGGTCAACATCATCTCATTGCAGACTGGTCTAAGTATAAGCATAAATGATCGTCTGAGGAATGAAGCTTCGAGAACAAAGACGTAGATTGGACAGGGCTTTCGGCTGACTATCGATGAAACACGATAATTCCTGGTTTCGTACATCATTAAAAACATTTGAAGCATGGCATAAACAATCAGCCCAACCGTGCGTACGCGTGTGCGCACTAAAACGAAGACTATGAGATAGATGCCCAAAAATATTGTGGTCCAATTCCCACTTGTACCAAGATTTACGTGCTGCACCTTAATCTTTGTATGGTCCGAGAACAGCCCGCAAATTAACAATGCTTTATAAAAATCAGTTTTTGTACAGTACAGGCACAACCTCATCATGATCATTTCTCGCAGACGTAGTACCCTATCGCAGCTTTAGAGCATTCGTACATATGCCGTAACAAGACAGCCAACGAGAACTGCTGCGACTTCCCAAACAATACACTGTTTTGCGCCTAACTATGTCTCATCTTTGAGTTTGTATTACTTCATATCAACCTCCCACGTAAGAAAAGCAGCATCGCAGCAGTCGCCAGCAGCCGGCACAAACACAGTGGGAAAGCAACTATCAGAGCTCTGGGGTTGCCCACACTGGCTTATTAAAAAAACACTGTGTTCAAGACTTCCACCTCATAGGAGGACGGCATGGAACTGGGCAAGGAGAGGAATTTCAAGGTGCGAGCAATTTTAACACGGGTAAGCTATATGCGCCGCATCCCGAAGGCGATCCCGACCTTCCCCTCCCCACCCATAGATTCAAAAGGAAACTGTTATGTGATAAAGAAAGATGGAAATGATCTCAGCCCAATGCTGTTGACTCGTCTCAACGTAAAAACAGCGAACATGTTGCACCGCTCCGTATGACATCGAGTATCAAAGCTGCTTGGAGACAGAGCATCAACGACATAGTCTCAAACTCAAGGCTCGTACTGTGATCTACTTGAGGAGCTCATCGAGGTAATCCAAAATCTAGCAGTAGTCGAAGAAATCGATAGATATGAAACTAATTAAGAAAGACGATATGAAGAGTTTACGCTTGCGATTTTTAAGAAACTCTTAAGAAATGTTAAATTATAAAAAACATCTTAATCTTCTTAATGTATGGTTTTTTAAATATAAGTTCCGCAATAAATAAAAGCTCAATCTAGCGAGAACTTTCACTTCACAATCAACTTTAAATATGTCGCTCCCAGCACTTCCGATCCTCTACCTATAACTTTACAAATAATGATAAAATGCTTTAAAATATCGATTGAAACCAGGGACTGCTGCAGCGAAAGGTTTCCCTGATCACTTTTGAGAGCAGCTGCACTATGAAGGCGACCACCACAACACGAGCACATTCCCATGTAAACTGTGACCCAGTGACCTCCCTAAGGGTCGTGGGCATGACATACGATATCCGCGGCAACGATATGCTAGATACTTGATAGGGCACCCTGGCAAGCGGCGCGTTCAAATTTCAACTGGGACCAACTGATATCAGGTCAAACTCATCACGTAAACTCAAAGTGAGGATAAATGGAGAGACACGTCAAGAAAATCATACCTTCCTACGAAGTTTTCCAATACAGACGACTTTCCGGCACTCTGCCCACCAACCACTGCAATTTGAGGCAGTTCGAAACTGACGGTGGTACCAAGCTGGGAAAACGCGTCCTGAAATGGACTGCATTCACTACACGCAACACCGCCAATGGAAACACTCACAATCAGGTTGAACTCCATTACCCTAACTTGCTGTGTTGCAATATTAGACTTTCTCAACAAAAAGGCAAACGTATCATCAGCGTCCAACATTATTGAATCCAAGACAAAGTGAGACAAAAAGTGCATTACCGAACCGAACATAGAAATTTTGAAACTGGCTAGCAATCATAGTCAAAACCGCGGCGAAACTTGGGAAATCCGTTTGTGTTTTGAAAGCTGGGAGCGTTGCCCATAAATTGACTGGAAGAGAAAATGGCTTTGATCGGCCCTAGAGTAGAGTTAGAACCAACTTTTCTTCCAGTTACCTTTCTTTAGGAATATTATTGTGCTCGATAAAGCCACGTTGGTGGGAGTAGCGTTGCGAATGCTTCAGATTTCTAACAATTGATATTTTCTAAAGTAAAGCTGATAGTAATCTTGGACGAAAGCGTGGTGGAGGCATTTCCATAGCCCGTCTAGATCGGGTTTCAAACTTGAAATTCGAGATTCACATTGTTAGGAGATTATATAGTAACTTAGACATTCCGAAAAAAAAACGAATCACCGTTTCTATTTCAGAAGAAAAGGCCCGGCTATGCACGCAGCGGAATAACGTGTTGGACAGGAGCGGCTTAATCACTCACTCTTCTTAAGACTACATTTCCTCCGTGAACTGTTCTTGCCCATAGACACCAAAAACAGCTGCGCCCCGAGACAGCACTCAGCAGGAATAGGACGTCACTGTTGAACGCGCGGCGATACCCGTACCTCGAACTTTCGAGTCTTTTTATACCATTTTATATCACCAGATTAATATCGGAACATAGACCAATTACCAATACTCCAACACCTATCAAAGTCATGGAAAAGATTGCAAATGATAGACTTCTGTCGTGGATCCATACATTTTACCCTATTCCCTATTCGAGCAGCACTGGAGCCCATTGAGTTTCTATTACAACGGAATCGGTGGATAATTTGTATGATCGGGAACCGCTCAAAACCACAGGAAATCAAAGGGCGTGATCTTTATTGATCTACTCGATACCACTCGATATGGATAACCATGAAAAAATTCACAACCTAAACCCCTTCCTTATACCTGCAGCGCACTTCAAAGAATTCACCCTACCTTTTCCAATTTATATAGTCGATCTACCCACGACTCTCTTAACGGCACCGCACAAAAAAAGCAGATTAGCACCATTTCATAGTTTCTTGCCGTAAATTTGCTAATGTTTGCATGGCTTTCGAACTTTGAGCTGATGGATTAACTTATGCTGATGTTCAAAATTCTACCATCTAATGTTGTCCAGAACAAGGGGAATCTCAGAAAAAGCATCGTATGGTGTACCAAAACGAATACAAGATCAACTATATTCACGTCATTTTCTGTGTTACTGTCACTGATACTTTTTGTGTAGTATCACTACGTCACGTGTGCCTTATACACCGTAACGAAAATAAACAAATAAATATAGCGAAGTAGCTTTTGTCTTGAAGAATGCATGGAGATGCTAAATGAATATGCATCGCATTGGAACCTCACCATGGATCTGAACAAACGCTTTGTTTTCACAAAGGAGAAAGAACTTGTAACGAATGCTGTATAAAAGGAGTTATCCGAAGAAGACTGAAATTGGCAAACGCCTAAGATGATTTTGAGGGACCCAAATGTAGCGCTTTCGTAGGATATCAACAACACTGCGAAATATTTTTGCCATGCGTAATGTTCATGTAAAATACCCACAAGTGCTCGTCCGTGTACGAAGCATGTTGTATTGTACCACCCTTTGAATACTGGCCAACGGGATTCGTCGTAGAATGGCCAATCTCGTTTTCTGCTTTCGAATACTTCGCGCTGAGACGCGTGTTAGTCCTTATAACCTGACTTACACTTATTGAACTTTCACACTATGTAGCAGCGAAACAGTGGGTATATTTACTCCGCGCTGTAGGTACTCAATGATAGATGCCACGGCCAATTTTTTTACATTATTTGGACGACTTTTCAGATGAGTCAAGCACTTTCCAATCAAAATTTTAATAGCGAAAATAGTCACATCTTCAAGTCAAGCTGGAGGAGCTAGACATTTTGCAGATTCTAGTGATGGATGATATATCTAATGATAATGAATTGCTGTTCCAGCCACTTTCCAGCTTCCTTCCGTTTAATGGTTCGCCCGGGACAGCTGTCCCGTCATTTTGCAGTTTAATTTCAAGAAACTGTCAACTGATTAGCAAAGCTTGCATTTACGATATCTACGATTACTCTTACCGATTCCAGTTATAATTTATGGGGGGATATATACATACATCTGAGCGTTCTGTGAAGCGCCAGCAAAATTTTCAGCTCATAACAATACTCCTTTTACCGTTTTTACAATCTCAAGCTTCCGCTTTATCTTCATTTCAAAGCCTTCTCACATCGTTTCAAATGAAGCGGTGGTGATATCAATGTCACAAAAGGGTTTTTAGCCGGCTGGTGCATCACACCGGCGAGGTTTCTTAAAATGAGGAATCTAGACCAACCAGTCTCCCGAATTCTTCCCTTTTCCTAGTTTTGTGCACTAATCCGCTGACGGGGAGAAGCGCAAAAACTGTGCTGCATAATAGTTCTGCGATCGTGCACAATCTCGATGCGGGAACCAGCCCGCTATGTGCTCACGGAATTACATACAGTCCCCTCTCGTTATAACGCCTCCGGATACGACGTAGATTTCTTTTGGGAACCGCCCAGCGTACTTTTACTATGATACAAACTAACTCCGGTTAGAACACATCGGGTATAACGTTACTGCCGTTATAGCGCGGTTCCAAGAAGAACTGGGTTCAAAATGACTCCCGTTATAATGCATCCAGGGCTCAGTTCCTCACCCACATAGAAGATTAAGTCGAGCAAGACGCTACCTGAGTTAGCGACCAGACCTACAGTTTTATTGCCTCGTTCGTGTCACGACGTGCACCAGTGTTCATAGTCAGCAACACGTCAAGTACAGTGTAACCTCTGCTGGGACCCTCTGCTTTTCGGGCACGATTTCAGCAGCAGCACTGTTTGATCACACGCAAAATCCCGACATCTTGAGAGTGCTAATAGGTCATTGCAACGAGGATGTGGCGCGGACTGATGTGTTATGAGCTGCTGCCCAGAAGAGTGTGGGTTCGAGTCCTGCCTGGCGCAAGTCTTGATCGCAGTAAAACATCATTTTTAGTCATTGTATGCGGTCTGAGATAAGCCTGCGCATAAGAGAGTGTAAAAAAATTTGCTCCGGTTAGCAGCAGCTCTTGCTATAACGCGGATTTTTTTCGGTTCCTTCAAGCGGGTTAATGATTGAAAAACACCACTATAGCATCCTTGTATTCCGGCTGAGCGATCTGTCAGTAACAAGGAGCAATGCACTTTGTTCATTGTTCAAGGCGCAGTTTGTGCAATAAGTACTGATACTGGGATTCTTTGCAAAACTGCTACGCGCTGCTTTCCGTTAGATTTTAACACCAAATGGTTCCCAGCGCAGAGTAAAACAAGATGGACAATCCATAAAGCTGTTGCTCCACGGAAACGTCGCTAATAAAAGACTGAGCACTCCCATTTTTTCCTGCGCGTATAAATCAAGAGACTATATCAATCTTCAGTCGCAGAAAAATGCTCTTGTTGTTTGAAATGCTCTAAAGCAGTCTCACAACTAACAACGAAGCGGTTAGGACTACGGAAATGAAAGTATGCAAGGTAAGATTGTACTCAACGCTGTCTGCGTATACATTCCAGCACATCATTTCTATCAAGACCTTCACTTTCTTGGTTCCATGCTGATATCAACGGCCAGCTCATCCCGATATACGGGTGAGTGCTGATCGGTCTCACGAGGTGTGGATGTTGCGTTCGATGAAACATCGCTGATGGTGTAATGGCGTACGGCATCAGCAGGAGGTGCGGGTTCGAGTCCCGCCTGGTGCTAGAGTTTTGATCGCTACTCTACGACATCAGCTGAGGTATTTGCTTAGGGTCAGACCTAGTAAATCAGAACATAGACATGCTAACAAAGGCCGCTAGCTTTCCGGTTTGCACAGTCCATCACCGAACCTATGAGGTTATTCGCACATTTTTTAGCGGTTCTATGGAATTTTCCTCTACCAGTAGTATGCTACTAGAGAAATTGTGCTTGCCTGAGTAGCACTGTGGATATTCTCAATTTTTCTGGCTTCGTATAAAGCAAAGGTAGACGACTCAGAACCCGAAATGAAGCTTTCTTTCAAGCCTGTGCGCAATTTGGCAAGGGGAGTGTACTCTTGTGACTTTCTTCTCGCTAAACCTTACTATTTGGGCGCAATCCTAGAGCTGCTGGACCACTGCTAGGAAAGCGCAAAATGTTATCCCACCGTAAGATGCTTACTAGAAATATCCGCCCCTAAATTAGAGTGCTGCTCCCACCCTTTTTGCGTCCATGCTTGGTCATAATAGTTCAAAGAAAGCGCTGAGTTGGGTCGAAACAACATGCCCAAATTCGTGTCTCGACCAAACAGAGAACCAAGAGCTTTTCCTCGCGTTCACCCATTCTCCTGTGTTCCTTCCTTAGAATCGGATACACTGCTAGTCATGTTAAGCACGTATTCGTCACACGTGAAGTACCTATGCGTTTTGTGGACGAAATAAATTGCTCGCAAGGCACCAATCTAGCCTGACACCGGCAGCTAAACCCTGACGGAACGACAGCGACCGGAATATCGAAAAAGCGAAAAAATCTTGAATGTGTGTCTACTCACCTGTACCCTGTTGATTACGGGAATGAGCGCTTGCATTCCCTGGTTGACCCACGCCATTCTGAACGTCGGCTCCTGTCGGCAAGGTGAAACAACCCCGCGATGTTGGAGCGGGACTGAAAGAGCGTCAGATCAAGAGCTCCGTGCGGATGGAGTCAGATGGACGCCATAACGATGGCATTCAAGGAGCCACAACAGTAGCGAAACGCGACGTCGCGCAAGAAGCGGAGGCGAGGTGAGGCAGAAGAGGTTGGGGTGCAACCGCAGTAGGGGGTCCGATCTATACACACACCTAGATAATAGTTGAAATGAAGAAAAACATGCAACGTAATATGCAACGTAAGGCAGGCACTAGGACTCTCGGTGAAGCCCAGGGTTGGGGTTGACATGCCAAGGGACGAGGGGTAGAACCGTTATGAGGTGGACCCCCCCCCTAAGATTTCACCAAGGGGGCTGAGTGCCAGCGAGAACCACGGGCTTGGGCGGATGACGAACGAACCGCTCGTACGCCACGTGAGTCACAGCCGCCGGACCACACCGGGCGGCCGCGCGGCGGCGGTGCGCGACGCGGAGGCCGCGCGCGACGATATTTATTGACCGCAAAATTCCACAACGGGACGGGTGCCCTGCCCAACTTCGACGCTGGTTGCAGCACAAGGCCAGCCAACGAGGCTCCGGAGGAGTCGACGGGGTTTTGGACGGCTGCAGCCTCGATCCGAAACAGAAATTCACTCGGAGTGAAATGGTACGGCAGGATATCGCGCCGCTCAAGACGGACGCCAGACATTTAACCGGAACGGAATTACCAACAACGGCTGAGAAGCAAAGAGTACAGAGTGGACACAGCATATTTATCTATTTATGCAGACGTGTGCGAAGACGTGCCGACACAAGCATAAGTGAGAGGGAACAGTAAACCAAACTGCAGACTGAACAAAACCCTATGAGAGATAGGAGAGAGGACCAAAAGGGCAGGAAAAAGGGCAGTTATGAAAAGCAATCAGGTGTGATGATAAAGGCATTTCCTGGAAGTAATATCTCGACTCCTCAAGCAGGGCTGCAGATTATGGAAGGAAAATGGGCGAACACCGAACTGCGGGAGGTAAATTGTAATGCGGGGTATCGCAGCGGAGTAAGACCTGAGAACATTAGTGAGTGAAGGCTGGACCCAATGCCACCGTCCGACCCTAAATAGGGCGCAGGAGGCAGCACAGCGAGTACGATTCCACGGATTTGTTAGTTCCAGGAGCCTGCAGAGAGTGCCAACGAAGAAGCATGTCCGTAGCACAGAGGCAAGCCGCGTAAGAAATAGGCAAATAGGGCCGTAGAAGTGCTGACCATGATGACAGGGCATGAAACCTGTGGCGCTGGTAGAGTACTGCATAGCGTCATGAATTCAGAAGTGTACATAAACGTACGCCACTATTTCCATAAGTCGGATGAGCCCAACTTTGCTGTTTGTAAGCCATGAGAAAAGCTGTCGGAGGGAATCTCATCCTAATGCAACCACGTACAACGAAATCTAGGCAAAGTGGTGGTCGTAAGCCAAACCTTTTAATTGAAGGATGTGAGCAGGAGGAGCACCATTTTTGAAGAGCTTTAAATAGGCTGGTCCAGCCCTGACACTAAAGGAGTGTTGTGAAACTGCTCTTTTAGGTCTAGGAAGGGACAATTTAGTTCCACCAATCTGGTTCGAGAGGGCAACAACTCAAAGAATTGAGAAGAAACAGTGGAGAGTAATTTGTGGAGGAGTTTATACCCCATCACAGATCATCCACCCTTCGCCTAATTTCTAGAGAAGGTAGGCAAGAATCGTGTTACGGAACTTCGCACGAGGTGTACACGAATACAGGAACCCTCCCACTCAGTATAATAGTGTCTTTCTTGTAAAAATGTTTCGGACACTTCCAAGTACGGCCACGCGCATTTTTTGATGGTGAGATTTCCGTGCTGCTGCACTCCAAAATTGGCTTGGGTAGAATTTGTTCGCAAATCCAGGGTGCGTAAAAAGTATTGACGCACTAAACGTAGACGTTAGAAGTAACAACACATTATAAAATTGAACAAGTTTATATACAAAATGTCAGCAATGATCTAGTGAACGGAATAGCATCACTTGTGTTTTATATGGGCTTTTCTGCTGCGAATATAGGGGCCAAGACGACGAGGAAAGACATCGACGGTGCGCCGCAAGTAGTCCACGTCGATTTCGTTCCATGCCTTGACCGGATCATCCTTCACTGACTTCATACTTTTGTGGGAAGTAGCGCAAGTCTTGTTCTCCAAATCTCCCCACATAGAGTAATTCGGCGGATTTAGATCCAGTCTATACAGAGGTCATTCCTCTGCCGGAATGAAGCCGTTCAAGTTGGCGCGGCACCAGTCCTAAACAATCCTCGACTCTGAGGGAGGAGTGTAATCCTGTAGGAAGACATACGCCTTACTTGCAAGGTGGGATTCGAGCCAAGGAACCATTTGCTTCTTTAGGACATCAATACAGATAAATCTACTGATTTATCTTCACTCCTATATCCACGAAAACGAGAGACGCTTGTGATGAATGCACAAACCATGATACCGGCCGGATGCGCCTCCATTGCAGCGAGCCTTCCGTCAGAATTAGCACTTTGGAAGTCCTTGAAGAGTATGGAACACTTTTACAGGTTGAATGCACAAAAGTGTCAAGTCACTGAAGGTTAAAGCATGGAACGAAATCCACGTGGACCACTTGCGGCGCACCGTCGATGTCTTTCCTCATTGCCTTCGCCCCTGCATTTGCAGCAAAGAAGCCCATATAAAACACAAGTCATGCTATTCTGTTCGCTAGATCATTGCTGACGTTTTGTATATAAACTTGGTTAATTTTATGACGTGTTGTTATTGCTAACGTTTACGTTTAGTGCGTCACTACTTTTTACTGACCCTGTACACCAGCTTCGGATATCGCCTAGCTTAACCGAGTCTTCTGCGCGCTAATTGGCTCGGCGGGAGTTGCCATGTAAGCGGTCTTATATGGCATGTTGGGGTGTACGAAATTTAAATGTTTGAACACCGCTAGTGAGCCACCACCTGTGCCGAAATGCGCTGAAGCACTTCTGATGTACGTAAATGACATTCACTTGCCTTTCGCCGTCGGTGGATGCCCCTTAAACGCAAGATGACCCCCTCCCGGAGAGGCCGTCTTCCAATCCTGGGAAGTCAGTGGACTGGTAATAAGCTTAAGCAGGAGCGACACTAACGTCTCAATCGATCGACCCCGGAGGTGAATGCTTAGGACAAGTACACATTCGATGTGTCTCAACTACACTGACTGGCAACGCCGTTTCCCTTCCGAAACAACCCCGTGGCGAATACATCGGAACGGGAGGCAATCGCTTGCGCCCACGCGTCCAGGACCGATTATGTGCCCGGGCTAACCAAGATCCGAACCTCCGAGACGACAAATTGGCCCCGAAACTGTCGAGGGCGAAGACGCGGTGGTTTGCGCTTTTCTTCATTGGTTGTGTGGCAATTCCACCTACACTCCCTCCCCCCCACTAAAAAAGGATTGCTCTGGAGTCTAGTATTTCGGTGATAATCTTCAAGATTCAAAGAAAAATTATTTGTCTCGCTCGTTTTGGGAGATTTTCGGGACTCCTTCTCCTGATTCCTTCTTGAAACCATTCCTTCTTGGACATAATCGACTCAAAGATACGTTGGGACATCGTCGTGGTCGCGAACGCTGCGCTCCCACCGCGAACTGGTTTGTGACGCACAAACCTGATGCCACCCAGCTGTCCGACCTAAATGCAGTGCTAGGACAAGCCATTCATTTGGCTCCTGCGCCATCGACACGTGGATTCAGATGGAAAATTCCGCTGCGGTTTAGCCAGTTTTCCAGCCGCAAACAATTCAATTTCTTGAAGATTAAATAGACGCAGTGAGGGAGCTGGGCACACGCAGTCTAGACGGAAGAGGCGCCGGCGACCGAATCAGTTCACCGTCCGGGTTCTGCATAGGCCAGTCAAAGCCTTCATTCCTCCTAAGACGAAGAATTAGTTGCTCACTTGTCTGGCAAGCGTAAAACACTGATTCGCGCACGGGATGGCACAAGCAAGTTCTTGCTTACCATGAGGCTTATTGGGCAGCCAAACTGCCTCTGTGATATTCACCAGAGCTAAAATGCGTGGCGCATTCATTGAAAGAAAGCCTTTCTTTTCTCCTATGTGTTTGGTAGTGGTGAGGTCTGCTTGTATCCCCAATAGTCGCTCCACCGAAAATAGCTTCAATACTTCAACGAACCGTCGTGTTGCTGTTGTGCGCTTGAAAGTTCCCATGAACGACGTGTACTTCCCAGTCGGTGCAGCAGTGCTTGTTGAATTCTCATCTTCTCGTTCATGCGCACATTCTGGTGAGTTTTGTTAAGGGGCTCGTACGGCGGAGTTGGGTTGAGGCGCTGCTTTCGTCGTGTCCCTCCGACGGTGTATAGAACAGAACATGTGGGAAAGGAGACCTGATTTTCAACTAAATTTATCTCCATCTCTGTGTTCATGTGGTCGAGAAAACAAAACAATGTGAAGGCTGGAACCCAACAGCTATCACTTCGTCTTCGGATATCGCCAAGGGACTCCTGCAGTTCCCTTCTAAACATAATGGTTTCATCGCAGGTGTATGGCAGACACTGTTCGCTTCCCATTAGGCTTGGAGCAAATCCGTTCAGGAATATATCTCTGTCTATATCTCTATCTATGGCGCCTTATTTCGCTTATCCTCTATCCACTAGAACGATTTCCACCAGTTGTCGCCCATGCATTCATACGGATGTCTAGTTGAGATCCAAACTGTTGCGGAAGGCGAAATTCGAATCCACGCCTTCTTCTTTGCTACGGTACTACCCCTCACACCACCACCGATGTTACTCGAGCGGAGCATCTAAGATGCCCTGCAGGAGTTATGAGGTGTAAGGCGTAGCATCACTGTCCGGAAAGCAGATCGTGCGGGTTCGAGTCCCGCCTGGCCAGGAGTTTTTATCGCTACAAAACATCCTTCTTATTGCTTCTATCTTCTGTATCAGCCCCTCAAGATTTAACCATTTTACAATCGAATAAATGATACCGGCATTATATGGGACGGAAGGACACAAACGTTCATTTAATTCGTTTTCTTTAAGCCTCAAGTGGCTGGTAATGAGGATGTAAGCTCAATAATCTCTCGACCGAATAGTGACGATTGGTCGCACGAGGTGTGGATGCTGCGTTCGATCAAACCGTGCCGTGGTGTAATGGCGTAGGGAATTCATGTCCGGTTACCAGGTGGTGCGAGTTCGACTCCTGGCGCTAACTGGCGCTAGGATTTGGATCGCAACAAAAATATCGTCATAAGAATCAAACGTCCATTGTTGCTCATGGCATGATCTCTGCAGTCAATTTTATTAGCCAAATATACATTCAAACTGTGTCCACAATAGCACGCCTATGTAGATGGGTTGCGCCATACGCCGTAAAAGTATTGATTTCCCTTTGTTTTGACGCCTTGTATGTTGTAGTGCACGTGTGGTAGAGCAGTTAGAAGACGCACCGAGTGTTGCCTGCACCCCGAATCGAGATGCTTGGTTCGGGTTTCCTGCCTAGGTCAACGAAGAGTTCCACCTCTGCGGGGTCGGTGAGTTGGTACCAGACTTGTCTGGGCCGGATTCAGTTTTATTGATTGATTAGATTAGCGACTAGTGACTGATTTGCTCACTGGCTGATCACGGTCTATGTCGGTAATTTGTACGCGCCAAATACGCATTCAAATTACCTCCACGGCATACCGCAGAAGCAGATTGTGTGGCACATCTCAAGAGGGGTTAGTTAGCTCCGTCCTTTATCCTTATACGGTATAGGATTATATGGTACTTAGCGGGCTGGTGCTCGCTCCGAGATTGAACATGGTCGTGGAGCATTCACAAAAGCACAGAACCGGCAAGTTAAGGAACTCCGGAGTCTGGCTGATATAACCAACCCGTTTCAAGATACCTTGCTGGTATACAGCGGGCACCAGTTCGCTTAGCATCGATTATATTTATTTAATGCTGTCCTTTTTGTGTTGTTTGTTAACATTTTTCACGCTGTATATCCCTAATACGAAGGACAAAGTACGGCGTTACTCCCTTTTGGGATACGCCACGTATTCCTCTCCACGGATTGTCGTGGAGGCGCATTCAATACGTATGTGGCCATATAATGGCCTGGAGTGGCCAGCCGATGAACGAGTCAGCGCTTTATCCGTTCTAGACAACTCTGGTTTCAATTGATCGACACCGCAGGGATTGAAGGCTTGGTTGGCCTGGGTGGGGAAATCCGAACTACGAACCTGGTATCGGATGCACGCGACAGCCTGCACGTTCTCCTACTGCGCTACACGCTCCCGCCCATCCAGCCCTTAGGAAAAATGAATAAGTGAACATGCACCAGTGGAAAAGCGGTGTGCACTCGAAAAAGTGCGGACGGTTTGAAAGCCTCGAAATATAAATCGCTGTTTGTGCTTGATATACAGCTCACTTAACTGAAGCGAAGGTTAGTCAAGATGGAATTTCCTCGTTGCGCTCGTGATCGCAATCAGTAGAGCTGTAGCAAGGGAGGAGTTTCTCAGCTTGTAGACAAGGACAAATGACTCACTACCGCATGCCATGTTTCAAATCGATGCGTGCGTTTGAGTGACGATTGGGCGTGAGGTCAGTACGGTTCGTGTTATGGCGTCAGCTTCGCCGTACTTTAGATGACTCAACAAGAGCCGTAGCGCTGTCGTAGAGCCTCTATGGCGCCGTTCGCAGGTGAGGAGATTTTTGCGAGGAAGGGTGCGGAACTAAAATCGAATCGCAGCGGTGCGTCATGCAGTAAATGAGTATGCGCGACCTTATTCCACTTTCCGCGGACCTTTCCAAACTATGGGGCAGGAGCAATTCCAACAGAGTTGGCTGATTTGAAAGAATTCCGTGTGGTAATAGTAAAAAGGGAAGGCGTGTTTTTGAAAAGGGTCCAACACTTCGTCGTCCTCTTTAGCAAAGCCGCTACCTTTTGACATTTCCCAAAGTGCTCTTGCTGGCTCAATGACGACAGATCGGCAGTGCCCAGACTGTGGCTGACTAATGAGCCTCTGAAGACGCGATGCATCAGCGGAAACGTGAGACCAAAATAAAACCCTACGTCTGGCAGAGTCATAACGGAAGCTTTCAGAAGCTTTCTAGTGCCCTTGCAGGCTGTCGTTTTCAGCAACGAAGAGTGGCGGACTCTGTTCGCTGTTGGGGAAGAAATCATGCACGGGCGCGCCCACCCATTATCCATTCACGCGGGCCGCGTGCCTCTCTCTTAGCAAACAACCTCGGAATCAGTCGACAAGTGAGTGAGTGAGCGACAACACCCCAACCGAAGTCGCGGATGTGCTGTCAGGAGCGAAGGTAGTTGAGACGCAGGGCGCCTGATGCAGGTATGCGTCCCTTTGACGTTGATAGGTAAACTATTAGGTGTGGTGGTGTAGCTAAGGTGGGGCTTCATAGAAGCATAAGTTTGCTCGCTTTCATAGACATACATAATCAGAAATAGAATTTAGAGTTGAGAATAAAATAAACCACTTAAGCCGAAAGCCAACATACTTTTTTGCCGACAGTAAAGTTACAAAATAATATGTCTATAATTTCTGACTTTCTCCCGATTTCTCACCACAGAGTTCCTCAAGAGTGACAACTGTGACACCAAGTACATGCATGTTCGGGAAAATAGGACAACGATAGATTATCTCATGTTTCAAAGATGGGTAGAGTATCTCTTCACTTTCATCTTGGGATTTCGAGACTTGTCTTTAATTCCATGACAAAAATTCGAACTACATCTACGTCAAGCAAGATACCCTTTAGACCAAAATGGACATTTTTCGAACCAAACAGGACGTTTTTGGAATCAGACGGAAAAGCTTCCAAATGAATGTTTTTGCCTTGTCTGAAAATGCATTAGGTTGGTGAAGAAGTTTTGTACCACGGCGTATTTTTTTCTCAAAATTTTTCTGCTTATTTTGTGAGCAACTCAAATCAACAAAGTAATTAACATTCACATCTACCACTTTTTGTCATCTGATGGGGAGATCACCTATTCATTTCTTCCAGGATGAAGTCGCCTATGAGTCGAAGAAGTGCGTCACCTCGGATTCCAGCTCGGTTCGATCGTTGAAGCACCTATCCCTCATGTGTTGCTTAAGAGCTCGGAAGAGCTGGTATTTCGACGGTGCCAAGATCTGGCAAGTACAGTGGGTGGAGCACCTCTCTCACTCAACCTCCTGCAACTTCTATCGAGACGACCTTCACGACAATGCTCGCCCCACGTTGCAAGACCGTCTCGAAAGAAGTTGCAGGAGCACAGGTGGGAGGTGCTGACCTAGCCACTGTGTTTGCCAGATCTTGCGCCATCGGACTACCACCTCTTCCGATCCCTCAAACAACAACTGATGGATAGGTGCATCAACGACCGAACCGAACTGGAATCCAAGGTGGCGCACTTCTTCCACTCACAGCCGACTTCATTCTGGAAGAAACGAAATGGTGATCTCCTCATCAGATAAGAAAAGGTTGTAGATGTAAATGGTAGTTACTTTGTGGATTGAAGTCGCTTACGAAAGAAGCAATAAAATTTTCAGAAAAATACGCTGTGGTGCAAGATCTTTCCCCGACCTAATATTAGTCGCCTATGCCAAGAAAGTGAATACAGCGTCTGACCATTCATTAAGCTTCTACCGTTTCAATTACAGGAGCTCTTTTTTAAGCTCACTTTGAAAAGAAGAAAAAAAAACATACAATGCTTCTTTCGTAGAAGTGATGGCGTCAATCTGTCTAGGTGTGAAACTGAGCGCAAGATTTTTTGAGCAAACATTTCCCTCCAAATGCCGCATGCTGTTATCACCTACAGTGTGGGGTACTTAAATCCGGCTGCGATTTGCGTTCTTGAAAGCCAAAAACCTCTAGTAAACAGCCATAACCTCAGGGCCTGGAGTCGTCTAGCGGAAGGTTAGAGTAGAAATACCGGAGGATAAGACCACCACTCATCCGCGTTGGGTATAGAGTACGATTCGTATTCATCAAACGAATCGAGGAAACCTTGACAGACGTACAGAACAGTTTTTCTTATAGCATTCCGCCGACTTCCCTACCAATATGGAGTGAAAAACTTGTACAAACTAAGGCAGGAGGCGGAGCGAGGAGGTCACATTCGCAGAATTCTCTCCGACATGGAGAAATTTTGAAAAACTGGTAGATTTAATCGGAGTTTCGGGTCATCCCTCGCGATTTCGTATATTTTTTGATGACGTAGTTTCAGGAGGCATCATAAGTTTATTTTAAGGAAAAGAAGCAGCTCACGGGACCTCGTGAAAACAGTTGATCTCAGTGGAGCGCATTTTTGTAAATGAATGAAGCGCGAAATGGTAGAGGGTATGCGGATGTACCGACGACGATCGATGGGTTTTTTCGACCCACTGCTATACCAATGTCGCGGATAAGGTTTATCATGAATGCCACATCGTGGGTATGCCCTCCCCCTATACCCCCATACTCGCGGGTATGCGCGTTGATGAATCCGATGTTGCGTACAAGCGCGGAGTACGACCAAGCAGCAGCGATTATCGTTGGCGCTGGGCGTTTACCGGCTGAAATAATTCGATTCTTCGTCTATCCGAGATCAACCGTTGACGATGTTGTGGCCAGGCACAATGCTTAGTGAGGAGTCTGAGGAAGGTTCCATTAACCCGGCGAGGAAGACCCATTTGCGGGAACGCGTTTCAAAAACGACAGCTGCTGTCTGAGGCTGCTACAACCAAGCGGGTTGCCCGCTGCCATTTTCTACTGAGCCCCTCAAAAAATGAAGCGGCGGAGCGAATTAGATGCTTTTCTGTGTGAACGCGAAGGTCAACTCTAGAAAGGATCACTGGCTCGCACACGATCCTGAGGATGTCTCGACTGTTGCTAGAACAAAACCTACGGCAAGTGTTCAGGTCTTATGTGCTGTGTCCAGTGAGGGTGGTGTCATCCCACCACGTTTCTTTGAGGAAGGACGCACTGTCACCAAAGAAGTTTATCTCCGAGTTTTGCCGACTGTACATAGTGGATCGTAGTCTCAGACAGGCCATGTTTCTTCCAGCAGGACGGCGCACCGGTTCACACGAGCCATTTTGTCCAAAATTGGCTATCCGATAACGCAGACATGTTTTGGTTTAAGGAGTTCTAGCCCCCGAATATTCCGGATTTGAATCCCGTAGACTATTATGCTTAGGACGTAGTGGAAAGAGTTGCTAGCAAGACAAGGCACCCTAATGTCACATCCCTCCGCACCGCTATTGAAGTAGCATTCACAAATACGGGCAGCGCTCTTTTAAAGGGAGCGTGCGAGCGCTTCAGGTCAAGGATGCAGGCGGTCACTGCGGCTGACGTAGTGTAAATTGAGTAATTCTACCCTCGAGATGTTTGTGCGTAAGAAAAGTTTCTACTTCATCTTTTTTTTGTGTTAATAAACTTGTTTGAAAAGAGAAAGTTCAAACGCCGCACCTTGTACATATGTTTGTAGCTTGAGCCACTTCAGCTGCAGTATAGTCCCATTGGAATGGCCACATATAAAAGTGGAGCACTACGATAGGTAAATTTCCTTGTTTCCGAAGTTAAACGACGTTCTGCTGTCTGATTTACTGGTTACCAGTGGCTAAGTGGCCTCAAAAGCACATTCGGCTATCAGCCGAATGTCGCTTTTTGAATAGGTTCGCAATGAATTGCAATCAAATACGTCTCAAATCGTTGCACACATGGAACCAGCAATGATCGGAGCTTTTAAGGAGCCGCAGTAGCAACAGGCTCAATAGACCTAAGTATTGGCAAATACATCTCTGAAGCAACGCTGAGCTGCACGTCACTCGAGGAATGGAAGGCCTCTCTCTGTCTGCTTCGGCGGCAGCACAAAGGCGGGATGAATTAATCATTTGACGGTGTTTCATTAGTCGGCTGAGCGTAGGGAGCATGGGGAGCCGTTAATAGATAAAGATGCGTCCGAATGGGAATTACGTTGACTCTAGAGTACTGAACAATATATTCTTAAATTAGCAGTGGGACCGTGTGCAGAAAACAGCCTGATCAAATAAATAATAAAGCCCTTTCCAACTGGTTGAAGCTGAATTGTCCCGTTGGCCACAACGTGTTTCATGCGTACCAAATCACATTTTCTGAAGAAGTTTTCAGTGGAGTTAGGGGTGCGATTAGATAAGACCACAATTTTCCGTCGCTTTACTACTTCGAATGTTCCAGCCTTTATTTTAAAAATATTATTACACGACTTCACGGGAGCTTCTGGTATCACTACGCAGAGAAAAAAATTGATTTCAATGCATATATTGGTTTGTGCAGATGCTCTGATATTTCGAATTGTTTTCTGCCAGGCGTCTATAGCCACTCTGTTTCATTGACGGGCCTAAAAGTGGCATTCAGTCACTGAAAAGTGATACACTATTGTCTTTTTCAATCATATTTTTTCAAAGTAATGCTTATATTTTTTCAATTTCCTCGTTTTTAAAAAAATAGAAAAATAATAGAGAAAGGAAAAATAAAGCATCTGCTGATGCCTTCACACTGGCTAATCAATCCAATTATCATAAGGATTTAGGTTAATCTTTCGTGTGCCTCTTTTAGCTAGCTATACTTCAATTTTTAGGCGCTGTTGTGTTTGTTAATAGTGTGTTTTTTGACACATTGTTAACGTGGAATAAAATAAAATAAATAAATATACATATATACATTACTTATTTATTTTAATCATTATGTATTTATATTAAGTTGTCCGGAAAGTTCTTAGCGTTTTGTGTTACCAATTTTCATTCGCCTATTATTAAGCAAAGTTTCTACTTGCATTGCGCATTAATGCTAATTTCTGTACAGAATTTTTCGCTCTATCTGATTAGTTTCATATTTCTGTTCTTGAAGGCCTTATTGAAGTATGTCGAGGGAGTAATTCCGAACCAAGTTTTATTTGAACTTCAAGTTGGGGCAATACGCGGCTGGGACAGCTCGACAAATCAATCAAGTGTGGGGGCCTAATAGTTTTTGAAAAAAGCAATGCTCGCAAGTGGTTTCGTAGATCTCGGACCGGAGATTTCAGCCTCGAGGATATCTCCCGCAGCGGTCGACCTGGAGCAATCCTGGACCACGTGTTGGAGGAATTGGTGGAATCCGAACCATCCCAAACAGTTAACGGGATAGCGGAGGAGCTATACGTCAGTAGAATGCTGTTGCAGATGCTTGAAAACGCCTTGAAAAGGTGAAACAGCTCGAAAAGTGGGTGCCCCACGAGTTGAGTGAGCGGCAGAAACTGCCACGTTTCGAGATTTGTTCTTCTCTAATTCTATGCAACAGCACTGACCCATTTTTGGACCGAATTATCACCTGGTTTCGTATGATAACAGGAAACGTTCCTAACAGTGGTTGGGTGCTGCCAACCCCTAGGAATTTTCCAAAGGCAAACCTATATCAAAAAAGGATGCGTGGAAATTTGTTTGAGAAAAGCGGAACACGGAAGACAGGAAGACAGGAAGAAGCGCCCAAAAACGGACGGAAACTGGAATACGAAACACGAAAACGGAAATGACTCATTGCTTCATTTTTTTTCAATTTTCTTCTTTTTCTTTTCTTTTTTCTTAATTTTTCTTCTTTTTTCTTAATTTTTCATATATAAATAAACATATACATAAAAAAAGGTAAAGATCACTGTGTGGTGGTCGGTGGCTGCTGTGATCCATTACAACTTTTTGGCACCAGGCCAAACGACCAAAGTAGACATCGACGGGACATCGACGAAATGCCCTGAAAAATTATTCAACTTCAGCCAGCGTTGGTCAACAGAAGAGGCCCGATTCTTTTGCGCGGTAACGGCGGCCCACACGTTTCACAAATCACTATTCGAAAATCGAACAAATTAAGGGTTGAAGTTCTGCCTCATCCGCCATATTCTCCAGACCTCTCACCAAGCGACTACCACCTTTTCAAACAATTCCAAAACTTTTTATCTTGCAAAACCTTCACCAATCAGGACCAAGCCAAATCAGCTTTCCTGAGTTTTGGAGAAACTCGATCCTTATTTTTTCGCTGATGAAATAATTCGACCGGTGGCCCATTGGCGAAGGAGTCCTGATTCGAACGGTGCCTATTTCGACGAAATCCGGCAAGATTTGAGAAAGGTATGGTAGTTCAAAGTGAAGCACTAAAAACGCTGAGAACTTTCCGGACAACCTAATAAAATAAGAAATCATGTGATATTAAGTTTAGAGAGAGTTTAAACCTCCGGAAACCCAGAGTTTCGTGTCCTAAAGCTTTACGCCTCAACCTTGGGAGCGCTGGTACAGAATTGAATCAAAATTCAGGCGCAGGTTATAGAGGAATTGTTTCAAAGGTCAGCACACTGATGTGAAAGAATTTAAGCTGCATATAAAGAAGCTTAAATTGAAGGAAAGGCTTGTTCAGAAAAACGATCGTGTAGCAAAATGCAAAAGAATGCTTCAAAATGATATCTGCATAAAATAGCGCAAGGACTGACCACGGAATGTCTTCAGGTTCCCATAGAACTTCGGAGAGTGATCTTAGCCGTGTGAAAGAACATGAATAGGTTATAAATATTTATACCAAATTTGCTAAATGAATCTCCTAAGCATGTTTTGGCAGGTTAAAATTTGTGGTGTTGGTGAGGTGTTGAAAAGGACCCAACGGGCGCTTCGTCGCTTAAGGAAAGGAAAAAGTTCTTCAATTCTGTACTCTTGATCTTGCGCCTCCACAAATAGGGATGCCAATGGCGAACAATGGTATATTTCGTTAATGGAAAATTAGCGGACGTTCTGGTCAGGAAAGTAAGATTTATTTATTATGCGTATTAACCCAAAATTATTTTGAAAAATAGAGGAAAAAATAGTAGACCTTACCGACCATGATTGTAGGCCACTTAAACAGGATCAGGATTTTGGTATTTGATGTTTGATTGCCGGTGTAGTTTAAAAGGAGCGCAGTTGGAGGAGGTGCCGGCTGTTACATGCACCTGATCCCAGGTTTTTGGTTCGGAATTCCCACCTAGGGTAACCAACCTTCCATCTCTTCGGGGTGGATAGATTGGGACCATACTCTTCTGGAAAGGCCAAAGCACTAAATTGTTCATCGGTTGACCACGTAAGTCATTGTCTAGGCCAAATACGCATTCAAATCACCTTCACGACATCCTGTACAAGTAGAAAACGGGGCATCCCATAATGGATTGAGCAGCACCGTCTTTCATCCTTTCATCTTCTTAAAGACTCAAATAAGAGTCCAGAAAGATTAATTAGATCAGAACAGAACATAGTGATGGAAACATGATGAAAAAAGTCCGTTTCCTCTGATAAATAGAGTGTTCCCACTCTTCCTAGCGACAACACCACATAAGATTTTAGATTCGAAAGTTATACCTTATCCTAGTTGATCTACAAGCATTTTGCTTTGACGATTTTTTGGGTTTCTTAGAATACTTTCGGAAGAGAAACCTCAGCCTGCACAGGAAGATTTCCAAAATGTTTTTTGACAGTTCGTGAGATTTAGCTGCACAGCTGCAGAAAGCGATCACCAATGGATTTCATTGGCAGCTGGGTCCTAAATCTAACAGTTTTCCCTTCATTAAAAATTCTAGCCTTGTTTGAAGTTATGCTCGGTTGAATATAGAAGCCATAAGCGTCAGAACCTTTCGGTCCAACCTAGTATAATGCGTATTTGGCCACTAGTGGTGATAAACCGATGAACAAGACAGCGCTTTATCCCCTCCAGACAAGTATGCTACCATTTCACGGACTCCGGAGGGATGGAAGGCTTGGTTCGTCTGGGCGGGAAATTCGAACCAGGATCCTGATACCGGATGCACGGAACAAGTGGCACCTCCAATTGCGCTACACACGCCCTTCCAAACTATGTATACAAATGTTTATTTCTACAACAGCAACAGCATGTGTAACAACGAATATAATAACTATAGCATCGATACTTTGTCTCAAAACCCTTGTTTACGTTATTCAATATTATTATAATACTTAACATTTATTTGTTTCCATGAAGGCCGAATATTTCGACAGGTTTTCCAATACACCGCCCTCAGAAAGGAGCGGGGCGAGGGGCGCACTGAGGACAAGATGTCCGGGTCCCTGCCATCACATGGAGGCATCGCAAAACTAATCACTTCCCTTGGTCCTGCAGCTCTCTCTTGAACTGATTTCGTTCTTGAGACAAGTGTCAGAATACTGTTCACCATATTTGGAGGAAAAGAGTTTTCAGCTGCAGCGCCGAGCCTTCCTTCAGGTCCTGCCACATTGCTCAGTTCTAAGGCGTCGTCCGCATTTTCCGAGAAGTACAGCAACATCTTAGCGAGATCTGTCATGATAACAACGCGACCATCCACTAGAAAGCTTTTCAATACAATTACAGTTACAATACACAGCGAATTGTCCGATCCTTGCAAAGAGAGGACGGTGAGCCGGCTTTGCACACAAATACGGATAAGCCTTCAATGTAGAACTCCTGACCGGAATCACCCATAGTCTCAAGTTGAGGTGAAAATTTAAAGAATTGTGGCGAAAATTGAAAGAATCTAGAGAGAAGAGCGACATTCTCCTTTCCTCAACTGCCTCCATAACCGAACCAACTAGAAAATTACTTCAGACTTCCCCGAGATGCGCTTCCCAATCGTCTCCTACCAGTTGTTGGGATTTTGGACGACTTCACATCAATTAACGACGGTTTCGAGCGCAGCAAACTTGTCCAAATAGGGCGGCGTGGGCAGGGCGGGAAGTGGGCCGCGGGCAGCACAGTGCACCGAACGACTGCCCCCCCCCCCCCCCCCCGTAGAAACTGCACGAAGTCGGATGAGAAGGGCAGGTTTTTTTTTGTTTGGACGTTGCCCAGTGAAGAAGCTGATGACTACTATCACAAATCGCAATGGTTCACGATTGGGCTCATGCTCACAAGAACTGATGTATTCAACAGTGGCAAAAACTGTTCACAGCAATAACACCCCCCTACAGAAGAGCGCAACGCGATGACCGCGTCACACCGACAGTGGGCTTCGCCTCGCTACGCGAACGCTCTGAACGGCCCCTTAAAGTTCGAGACAGACGGAATAGTGTTTGTATGACGCTTGCTGGCACTAGGTACCATCAGAGGTACCAGTTGCCGACTGTCAAGGATGGCGGTGGTCAGGTGCTAGTGCACGACAGCTTCTCTGGCGAAGGAAGGAGTTCGTCCTCTTCATTGGATTAAGGGTAAAATGAACCCAAACGTGTACCTTAACGCTAACGCGGATACTGCTGTCGTGCCACATACTCGCAGAACTGGTCCCCGTGGGTACATTTTCCAACAGAATAATGGTCCGAAACAAAAATCGAATCTGCTGACCAACTGGTTCCACTAAAGAAAACGTCCCTCTGCTGCCGTGGTCGTAGCAGTCCACCGGCTTGAATTCCACCAAAAGTCTACGGGATGAAATTGAGCGTCAAATTAAGGACTTCAGGGCTCACAATAATTGCGAAAAGTTCATTCAACTGAGGACAGCATGGGAGAACATCCTATAGGAGAAGATCGTCAAACTCTTTGAGTCCATACCACGAGGATACCAAGCCGTCGTTGCGTCAAAGGATTTGCGACAATGTATTGATGTTTCTGTTATCTATATTTGTGGTTATACTAGTTATTACTGTTGCAAAAATAAAAATTTACATAGATTAAAGTTTGAACAACTAAGATAGCGTTTTGCTCAAAAATGTTTAAAATTTGCAAATCATTTCACAATTGGACCTGGCGGCTGAAAAATTATATTATGATCACATTTGATCATAAGCATTCACTTTAAAAAATCATCCCGAACCTTGGGTTTACAGGGAGTTACGTTCAAAAAAGTGAAAGCGCCTACTTCGTTGACCGGTGATAGCACGTACCCTACCCCAGCGACGTAGACCAACTAAAAAGACGACACAGAAGACATCCTGAAACCCGACGGACGTTTAATAAAACTAACTAAGTGCTCTTTACCCAAGATAAATAACTCTAGACCCACAATTCATACTCGGCGAGGATTGTATTAGCGAGGTAGGGCAGTTCCATTTTTTCTCGATTACACCTTTCCTCCCACAACCATCACCATTAACACATCTGAATCCGTGGTGACATCGATGGTATTCTTCGTGACCCAGCGCTTAGCTAGCCTCAATATTTACGATTAGCTGATGCTAGTAGCACGTACATTGGCTTTTCAGATGACCCTTTGTCATTGTTTGAATATCATGCAATACAATGTTTCACACGTCCCAAACCTCCGATAACTTATGTATCAACCTATCACATTTAGATTCACCTCTCACAGCGAACTGTATGTCATAGTTCCATAGGTAGTCTCACCAGTACGGTAAGAAACTTAAAATGTTGCTCTGTATAAAGTTTCCTCAAGCATAAGCTCTAAATGTCGTACCTTACGAAGTCATCGCGTAAGTAGCATGCAGCTTTTTAATAATCAAGTAATCGTTCTGAGGTAGTGCATTGGGTAGCGTAAGGTTGGAGCAAAGTTCGGTTTTCAAACAATGCTCAACAGATGTCGGCAGTGCATGTGCCAAAGCTGAACTGGTGTATTCATTTAGATGCAATAATAGCTCGTAGAAAGGGTTAATGGACTCAAAGTTACAAAATGGTTGGAAGGGGATGGGCGATGTAGCATACACAGAGTTTCATCTCCTTGGGTTATAGAGAGCAAGGAGGTGTCGTTTGGTGATGTCCATGTTGGCAGTTTCGTTTTAATGAGAGGTGTTGCTGAACAACTCTCAGGGGGAAACCAAGGACTAGTTCCTCCTTAAGGTCACCTTAATATGCACAATGTAAACTTTCTCTTTCGCACTGCAGCAATCCAGCAAGCCGCCCACGGCCATACTTGTCAATCCATCGAAATGGTTGGAAGCTAGAAAGGAATTCACTGAGCGCCTACCTATAATACCGCTCGCGCCGCACGGTCAAAAGCGGGCGAAAAAACGCAAAAATAGCGTCGCAAAGCGTTGCATGCTCATAACTTCTTCAGTTTTAGGTTTTTTGAAAAAAGGCTAGCATAGTTCGATTCGTCTCTTCACGACCTACACAAACGTTTATACAGCTTTGTCGGAACCCCCATATTTTCGCCGTGGGTGGTCTAAAATTGACTGGAGCGGGCTTTTGCGAGAGCAGCTTACTTCCCAGGACTTGCGTGCTTTCGGAGTATCTCAAGCATGGCGTACGTTGCCAGTGCTCTGCCATGCCAGGAATGCCGCTAGAGTGCGCCGTGCTCAGTGCACACAGGATCGAACCTATCAATCGAGTGGGCGAGCGCATGTCCACTGTGCTTCTTCTTCTCTTACTGGGAAATGCGAAATCCTAAAGACTATTTCGAACCGTTTGAAGAATATTCTCAGAAATTTCCAGCCACCCCACTCAGGATTAGCTCCGGCGCACTCTGTCATGGCAGGGCACTGGCAACGTACGCCATGCTTGAGATACTCCGAAAGCACGCAAGTCCTGGGAAGTAAGCTGCTCTCGCAAAAGCCCGCTCCAGTCAATTTTGTACCACCCACGGCGAAAATATGAAGGTTCCGGCAAAGCTGTATACATGTCTGTGTAGAACTCGAAGAGACGAATCGAATAATGCTAACCTTTTTTTCAAATAACCTAAAACTGAAGGAGTTATGAGCATGCGACGCTTCGCGACGCTATTTTTGCGTTTTTTTCGCCCGCTTTTGACCGTGCGGCGCGAGCGGTATTGTATCTCTTTCTGTCACGACTCGCAGGGACCCATGTTGCTGCTTTCTATAACGCATTTTACTGCTACTTATCAGTTAATTTACAGCGACTATGCTGCAGCGAGAACTCGACTACTTTTGGAGGTAATTAGCTTAGGTGTAAGTTGTGCCAAGCATTGTTCGAATCATAACTCCAAAAAAGTTTCAGGGTGAAAATGGCCGTAAACAAGGAAGCAAATACTACAACGACGTCCCACCAAGCAAAAAACGCATCTAAAATCCGGAGAAACTTTGGAAAAATTGAGAGCGCCGTTCTACTGTACATATTTTGAATTTAAAGTTCTGCTTGCTTCACACTCGTTCGTTTCTATTTCTGGCACTCTTTTGCATGACACACACTAGCGTTCATAAATAAATAAACAAATATGTGAAAAAATATTGAAAACGCCTTTGAGTCACGTTCGCCATAGCGATGAAAACATCATTTTTCGATACTGCAAAAGTTTCAGATCGCTGTGGTTGTTGCGTTATTGTTCTTATGAGGTCCTCATTAATTCCTGCAAGAATCAAGCTGTTATCGCTAATGCAAAACTGGAATCGATTACATGTATCGCTGATACATACATGTTGAGAAAGGTAACCAAACAGCAAAAACAATGTGAATTGAAGTAGAAATTACAAAAGCGCAGTTTTGCCATCATCAGAATGCATTTGAAGTCTCGAATGGAACGAAAGAGATTGACAGACACTATTTTACTTTTTGTTTTTCAACGGTAAATACTCAATACTCGAAGAAGCCGTTGCCGGAGTGACGAGAACAACAAAGGTCTCTGGAGATCAGAGCTTCACGACGGATCAGAGAAAAAGCTGTGGTGTCGAAGCTTAGGTGGACCAGCCAAGTAATAGAGCGTCTGACACCGCAGGGGGAAAGCCGTCAACGAGCGGATCAAGATTGGGGAACACCATAACGCCCATGTTGGTCGGATCTAGTCGTGAAGGCACTGAATGAGAAGTATGATACTCCTGATGTTCCTTGAGGGAGAAAGATCTACTGGACCACTCTGGCACGCGACGAGTACGAGTGAAGATGTTCCTGGGGTGTGCAGAGCAATTCGGTGAACAGCAGGGCGACATGTGATACAGCCAGCAGTAATGCAGTGTTAAATACACCTTCAAATGTGGGCGTCGAATACGCACTGCTGTGTCTGTCTGTTAGGAGCTGCAATTCCAGTGAAGTCAGTCGCGGACGGGTGCGTAGCGTTCGTATCGGCTGGTCGTGGGCGCCGCGGCCGCGCGCCCAGGTGGCCATACCTGCGGCGTTATCCTCCACTCGCCGTCTTTGCTCACGCTGTGGCACCCGTCGCGCGCGCGGCGGACAACGGCCCGACGGAGGCCGTCGTCGGCGGCCCCACGACGACGGCCCGACGAACGAGCGGAGCCACAGGTCGACCAAATTTGCTGGGACTGCAATCAACAGGAGGTTCAGAGGATTTACAAAACGAGTGTAAAGATACATGTTGGCGTGAAAAAAATCGCTCTACATCAGAATTTCGAGCTCTATCTAATGAGCTCTACCTCAAGCTCATCAATGCCACCGTTGATGCGTATTCTTCAAATTTGAAACTGAAAAATAATTCTTAGCAAACCTGCTACGAAGCTGTAAAAGGAATGTTTCCATACTAAAATTTCACACAGAATTCAACTACGTCGTCTAAATAACTTCTAGAAAAGCTCTTTTTTTAAAGAAAAAATTATGTGTACCACACCGTTGGGAACATGTCTCCAAGCCGTTCACTCACGAAGTTGATATCCTATTCTATTACATAAAAGAGTGTATGTGTTTTTTGTGTATGTCATTTGAGCGGTCCAAAACTTATGCCGTGGGGGTAACGGAAATCGTTGAACACAAATCTGAAGTTCGCGTTTGATGCTTCGATCGATCATCCACCGATATTGGTCAATTTATCGATTCTTTGTGGATGTCATTCAGCGGTTCGAAACATCAGCCCGGGGGTAATTGAGGTCACTGAACACGATTCTAAATGTTGTTTTTAAAGTATCGATCGCCATCAACCGATATTGATTAAATTATCGATTCTTTGTGATGTCAATGGAGCGGTCCGAAACTTCAGCTCTGGGGATAAGCGAGGTCACTGAACACATAGTCTTTCATTGCCCTCTCATAAGACCTCGACCTCCTGGAGGCCGTGCGTGCAGGGGCGAGGTTATGTTTATTACCAGGAAGTAGGGACATGTCTATTAATCGTTGCTCAATCGTTGCTTACCGCCGTCACTGCTTCTGTGATTAGACAATATAGTGAAGTAGCACAAATTCGCCACTCTACAGTCAATAAAGGGTATCGCCGAGTCGCTTACGCACTTCGACGGTGTTTTCGAACTTGCAGTGGCACTTCAAGATAAACTCCTTCTCTTCGAAAGAGCCTAGAGCCGGGCCTGACTCTTGTTATGGGCTTAGAAATGTAGAGAGGGTTATTAGAGCGATAGCGAAAGCAATAAATTGTGTAGTCAATGAACTCACACGTTACGTGCCTTTCACATAGTTGCACATCTCTAAACGTTGAAATAGGCATTGCGCAGGTTAGTGTGGCCAAGTAGTAACAGAACTTTAACAAGCAGTTAGCCCATGCACAATCAATCGAGTCTGAAATGCAAGGTTTCAGTCGAGCGCACGGCGCAATCCTGACTATTTGCATTACAAAGAAATTTCGTTACCCTGAGCTTTTATATGAGTTTTAAAATCTTCAAAAGCTTCACTATCACCAATGATAGAGCCACTCAAAGAGCACATGCATTTTTTTAGGATGCTCTGCATTTTTCGCAAGCCATAATGCGTTTTTAACTTTCAGACCTTTAAAGAAGCTCACATCAATCGAAACGGCCGTTTTTCGGAGAAATTTTAACAAATATTCAAGCGAAAACAATTATTCGAGCAAGGTTTTAGACGAGTGCATGGCGCAGTCCATGCCGCTCATTTGTCAGAAAATTTTTACTGTCTTAAAATTTTATATGAGCCATAAAGTTCTTCAGTGCCTTTGAGCAAGGTTATCACACTTCAAACAGTGTATACATTTTTGAGACACACTGTATTTATGAACATAAATTTTGTAATTGAATTCTGTGTAGAATATTGCCTTGGAGACATGTTCCCAACTGTCATCCACACAATTTTTTGCTTAAAAAAGAGTTCCCCTAGAAGGTATTTAGACGGCGTAGTTGAATTCTGTGTGAAATTTTAGTATGGAAACATTCCTTTTACAGCTTCGTAGCAGGTTTGCGAAGAATTTTTTTATTTTTCAGTTTCAAATTTGAAGAATATTGCATCAACTGTGGCATTGATAAGTTTGGGGTAGAGCTCATTAGATAGAGCTCGAAATTCTGATGTAGAGCTATGTTTGTTTCACGCCAACAGGTATCTCTACACCCGTTTTGTAAATCCTCTGAACATCCTGTTGATTGCAGTCCCAGCAAATTTGGTCGACCTGTGGCTCCGCTCGTTCGTCGGGCCGTCGTCGTGGGGCCGCCGACGACGGCCTCCGTCGGGCCGTTGTCCGCCGCGCGCGCGACGGGTGCCACAGCATGAGCGGAGACGGCGAGCGGGGGATGACGCCGCAGGTATGGCCACCTGGGCGCGCGGCGGCGGCGCCTACAACCAACCGATACGAACGCCCCCCTCCCGTCGCGGACCTGCCGATGCTCCACTATCCAAACCTTGACAACTTGAGGAAGCGCGAGGATGTCGCGTGTAGATACAAGACAGCGTCTTCTCAACGTAACTACTGAAATGAGCTATTGCCCATTCCTCTTTGATCCAGAGACTGGTGTCTCCAAATTTCTTGAGCTAATTTTTCAAAGGTAGCAGCACAGGAGAAATGGCGTTCCTGGGAGTACTACAATGATACAGTCGCGGCCGAGTAGGCATTGGATTGTCGACTGTGATCATCTACAAGTGCTGAACTCCATGACTGAGGAAGGGCAACGCGCGACGTGTATTTCTTTAGACATTAAGATAGATACTACAACCTTTCGGAGGATTCGGAAGGAAGTGGACTCCGCCCACTTGCTTCTGACGGTCAGTGCTGAATGCCTCGTCGTCCACACCAAACGCTCCGAAGAAGGTAAATGAGGCGAAACAATGGCTAAAAAGCGATTAGAAAGCAAAGGGTGTCTATTTCAGTCAAACTTGTAAATTAAGTCCTTTCATCTTTACTCTTCCTCACATAGACAAGTTCCGATACTTCCCCACATCATCCTCACTTTCCATCGTCTTATGGCTGCGACCACTAAAAGATCAGAACTATTTTCTTTCCTTCCATTTATACTGCTCTATTGACTAGAATAAACAAAACAGCACAAAGCAATGTCAGAAGTGAGGAGAAGGGTTTACTTCTGGATATGCTCCCAATGGAGCCCCCGGGGAAGAGTTGGCTTCGGAGGTACACAGGAGATTTAAGCCCAGTGTGTGGAGGACATCGATAAAGAGCGGAGCTCGGTGGCGCGCACGCAGTGTCGGTGAAGGGAGGAGTTTGTGGGAGCCTGCAAACGGAAGAGGGGAGCTTTAGAGCAGTGTGTCCGAGCACTGGGTGAGCCTCCCTCCGCGCGTGCATGTCTATGTATGTGTCCGTCGCCGTCGGGGACGCGAGAAATCAATTCTGGCCAACAGATAACAACTCACCAGCCTCAAAACACCGAAGTCCGAGGGAGGCGGCAATCTGGGCCAAGTTTGGAAGGCATCCAGCGGGAGCCGCTGTATAGTCCGGGGAGGGCGGGTGTTTACCGGGGAAATGCGCTGACATCGCGTCGTGGCCGAGTGAGCCAATCGAATAATCAGCTCTCTCCCAGCTTTCGAACGCGTCGCCATTCGGAGAAGTTCAGCACCAGGGACAAGGGAAAGGCATTGAATGCGGAAACGGACAATTTGACGGCGTCAGGTCCGAAGTGTCCAGGAAATGAGGTGAGAGCGCACCTACTCTGAAATGGTCACTGCATGGTTCGATTATCGCCGCGGTTTCTCTCAAGCTTTTTCGAATATGAACACTCAGCATGAGCAATCTTCAAAGCACCACATGTATCAGAAACAGAAACGCTTGCTTCACACTCACTTGATTATGCGGTCCTGGCTTTTCAGTTATTCCAATGACAGCAGAAGGTAATTGTTGTGAAGGCTGAGATGCAGAGCAAATAAACAACTAAAAAAATGAAGTGTAGAGCGACAACGATCAACGCCATTTGACCTTCCTCAGAGAAGCGTTACGATTTCTACCTCTATTTCTATCGCGATGGCAACTTGAACGCATATTTGTCCTGCATAGTGAATTCGTCGACAGATGGCTAACAGGCGAGTGAGTGCCTCATCTTTTTAGACAACTCTGGCGCGAATTCGTTTGATGAGTCTGGAGAAAGGAAAGGGAAGGCTCCAGAACCTTGCGGAGCTTCAAGCTTGTATCTTCGAGGTGCACGTGACAGCCAGCACCCACTCGGGCTGTGCTACCATGCGTTCATGAGCTGCTATTAAGTATGATGCGTAGTGAATTATTTAAACAAAGCATCGTAATTATTCCACACAAAAAACAAATCTCGAACCCCATCAGATGAATTCACTGCGCAAGGCCGAAAAGTAGTCAGCTCGCACTTGAGTCGATCTTGGAAGCACGCAAGGGTCGAGCCTGTACTGCATAGAACCAAGTAAAATTAATATTACTAGAATAAATAAATAAATAAATAAATAAATAAATAAATAAATAAATAAATAAACAAAAAGCTGTTTTGCTTGGATTTCTTAAGCATCTCAGCTCACTACATCACGGCTTCGTCTTTGAACGGTAGACCGTCGGAGTCCTTTTGAAGGGCAAAAGTGCTTAGGCATTCTTCTAAAGTAGTGCTTGTTGGAACACTATGAATAGGGATAACCAAAGAGACGTGAACTGAGCCCCAACTGGGCTCTTTTGTGCCAGGTTTCGCTTTTCTCACTCCTTCATATTGGTTATGTCGTGATTTAACATTCAACCATGAAAATTCACATACAAACAGTCATAGACTCGAGTCGAAGTTGCGGTGCGATTCATTGCAAAAGGGCGAAAAGGCAAAACGTCCAGGCCAGAGCATATTGAACGGAAGGTTCTCGAAAGAAACTGGGACTAGTATTGTTCTTTTCATCACAAGGGAGAAGGCTTTCGACCGGCTTAGATAAATCCGGCATCTAGTTTACCTCGGTTCCATCCACATACTTTGTAGAACAATTTGACCGTGTATTCTGGTTGTGCAATTATGCGGAAGCTCACACTTTTGTACGCCTTCTCGAGATCGTCCAAAATGTGTGACCTAATTAGCGCTCGGCTGCTCCGTGTCGCTCTTATCGCCACACTTTCCCGCTTACATTATTCATTTATTTATTTATTTACATTTATCTATGTAGTTTTCATCCGACAAAGTTTTATGTATCCAGAAGATAGGTGCTAGAATAAGCGCACATGAACCTGGTGACAAACTTGTTGTTGAGCCTAAACGTGTTCTCATAAGCTACTGCCCTGGAGGATTGAAAAATGTACTGAAAACAAGATTGAAAAAGCCCTATGCACAATGATGAGGATATTATACTGGCAGTAGCGTAAGATTCTAACATAAGGAGATGCTCAAAATTCTTCGACGACATCGACTTGACTTAAAAGGATTCATGAAGCTCACATGAGTTTACCAGTTGCGAGAAGAAATATTGGCACTATTCCATAATAGTTGACTCTCATGAGAGCTAGGTATCCATTGGTGTTAGTACGTGGCGTGGCTCAAAATTTCCCGAAAACCAACGTGGGGATGGTTGCAGACAACAGTTGCAGCAGTCGCCATTCCTCTAACGCCTTCCGGGGTCAACCCCCAGAGGTCGGCAAATGGAGCCAACTCTTGGGTTACGGCCACAACTTCCTCCTCCCTATTGATTTCGGGGTTCTCGAACGCAACCCGCAGCGCCTCCAGGGCCTTGCGCGCTGCGATGTCGACCTCGCGAGCCAGGATCGTCACCGCCACTCCAACCACTGCGCCACTATGACTTCGCAGCCTGTGCTTCCCCAAGGGTGTGCTGACTTTGCACCTGCTGAGCCCGTCCACATGCTCCTTCACTCTTATCCAAAGTGGTCTGCCCGTCTCACCAATGTATTCCTCCATGCATTAAATACAAGTCGTGAGGTATACTGCTCCAGAAACCCTACAGTCGCCTTCCCTGCCAAATGAGCAGACCACGCAGGAGCTGAGGAACCTCACAAGAGACGGTTTCTCACCAGTTGCGCCTTGCGATTAGCCGGAGGTACCTCAACGACCCTAACGATGTCAACCAGGCCACGCCTTTCGAAGGCATTTCCGTACTGAGTGTCCGGATAAAAAGCACCGAGAAGGCGATTTGACCACGCAATTGTGCCCTGCGTATGAGTGCTAGTGCTCGTGGTTGACGGCCTTTGGGCATATTGTGGGTAACATACCCTTTGGATAAGGCAATGCGAGATGCCATTTCCCTAGATGAGGACTTGAACTCGCTGTTCGAGCACATCAGGGCAGCTGCTTGGAACACATTCCGGACAATGGCCCTCCTGGTACTGTATGGGTGTGCGGAACGATACCGCACAATGATGCTCTTGTTGCTGGGCTTCCGGTGAGGGGTTCAGGAGCAATTTACCTCATAACTTGCATTGAATGCAAGGAGGAATACATTGGTGAGGCGGGCAGAGCACTTTGGGTAAGGGTGAAGGAGCATATGGATGGGCTCAACAGGTGCAAAGGCCCCACACCCTGAGGAGCACAGACAGTGAAGTCGTAGTGACCGGAGTTAGACGATCCTGGCTCGCGAGGTCGACATCGCAGCGTGCAAGGCCCTGGAGGCGCTGCGGGTTGCGTTCAAGAACCCCGCAATCAATAAATAGGAAGGAAGAACGTGTGGCTGTAACGCAAGAGTTGGCTCCATTTGCCGACCTCTGTGGGCTTGACCCCGGAGGGCGCCAGCCAGAAGGTCGCTGAGGGACTGACCCGAAGGGAGGACCTCGTTCAGCCACATTTGTCTCCATCCGAAGGGTGATGCAACAACTTTTCGGCATGGGCTGTCTTCCTCACGGTTCTTCTCTTTTCCCTTTAGCTTCTGAGATGGCTGGAACTTGAAATAATCTTGGACGGGTAATTCCTTTAACTCCGCTTGTCTTTTCCAGGCTCTGCAGAAGGCGGTTACGCCAATACGTAAACCAAATAAACGTTCGATGTCAATCTTGGCACGCCAGCTCTATGACTACCTGCCATACTACACAGTAATACATTTTTGATACTCTATGTGAGAAGCACTGTGAACAGATTCCTAGTATTTGGTCCTGGAAATTCTGCACCTGAATGTCAGCTAAAATTGAAATTGTACAGCATGGAAGCTGACGTGGGACGAAATGAAGGCCTTGATACAAGAATGATGAAAACGCAGACTTTTTGGGAGATGAAAACTGAGTCGCTGAAAAATCTGGTGCTATTAAATGCAATTCTTCGCAAGCCGTCTACCACTCGTCAGGAGCATTGGCGGAGAGAAACGATTACCCTGGGAATCGAGTCCCATAATGAGCTGCCGATCACATATGGACGGGCGAAGCGGAGAAATGAGCAGGGTCTTGGGGCTCTCCACTCTAGAAACCCGTTGGCGGCGTGGGAACTGGCTCGGCCACAGAGTTGCCTCAAAACGGAAAATGGGATGATTGCAAGAAAGCATTGAGTGGGCGGAAATAATAACAGTTTCCAGCGCTTCTCAATTCGGATTCAGTACCGTAATTGTTAAAAGAAAGTAAAGTAGACAAAAACGATGAGCTGGAATGACATACGAGCTGTTGTGAAGGCGTCGGTTGAAGGCATGAAATTTTCGAAGAGAAATCGATGTGAAATTCGAGTTGTTGTCTCGTCGGCTTCTCATTCGGCAATGAAATTGGGCGTCACTGCATTGCCCGTAGGGTTTGTGTTCAGCGAATCCATTTCCACGTTGAATTTTTCTGCGGCTGAGGAGCAACAGTGCCTTGAATTATCCGAAAAGTTACACCGATTAGAGGTCTAACGAGGCCATTTTTTGGTTGAGTTCAGTGGGACATCGTAGAGGCACACCTTGAGTAGACACTTGCTTAGTCTACTGCTCCCACAACGCTCCTCAATTGAAGGCTGCACCAGAAAGGACAGTAGGAAGGAGATCGACAGCGAATATCGTACATACACGTCGTTATGGAAGGGAGTGCATAAGCAGTCACGGCTCAACGCCTTCCTCTACGCCACCTCTAAAGCTCCCGACGGAAAGAGCATTACATGTGGATTTCCGACCACCAATCAGGGCTAATCGTTGTCTTCTTCTTCCTATTCTCAGCATTAGCATTGAGTGAATAGCTCACTTCGCTCTGATCCTTAAGGAAAGGAGGCGCGAACCTTCGGGCAAGAGAAACCGCACTGGCAGCTAGCAGCTCGCATCATTCCGGTCTCGAGAGATGACATAAAACGCGGGTGCACAATTCGTAACGGGTAGGAAGGTTTTTGCAGAGCGAAGTGTCAGGTCACGGAGATCTGTATTCACGGAACGAACATTTTTAAGGCAGCAGAATAAAGGCTAAGGATTGGCGTTAATCAATCCCTTTAGCTGATGAACAACTCAGTATTCAACCCTTTTTATACATGGCTGGTATCAAATCACAAATCCCGGAGGCATCATAGAAGGCTTTTTTGAACTGGGCAGGGAATCCGAACCAAGAACCTAGAATCGAAGTGACGCGAAAGCCTGCGCCTTCTCCGACTGAGCTGGCTTGCGCTTCAAGGAAATAACAGCATAATAATGTTAACGATAATGGTGGCAGTGTCCGTTCCTCCACGTGGTGCCACTGGAAACTGCTCGCTCTGCGAGCTAAGTTAATCACGGACACTCGAGTGCAGGCGACAGGCCCTTGTGACAGGCCGGCCTACGAAGACCCATGTCACACCACATGGTGTATGACTGTTCACGTTTGTCGAGATAGTGCTACGGCGTCCGCGGGAGCCCACGCGCACTCGCAAAGCCCGGCGAGTGTGAGAAGTATGCGAGGGTCCCTGATGTGAGGACGGCATCGGGGTGCAACTGAGCTAGTCCGAAAGTCCCGTAATGTAAGCAGGACCCGCATGGCAATGCTGAATGTGTGGACGTTGACGGGTCGCTCGTGCGAGTTGGTTGAAGCGCTGGAGCGTAGAAGAGTTGATTTCTGTGCGGTGCAGGAGACGAGGTGGTCCTGCAGCAAGTGAAGGGACATAGGGCGTGGCTTCAAGCCCGTTCTATTGTCGTAGTCCCAGGACCACCAGTGGTGTAGGAATAATCGTCTCCGAACGATTTCGTGACTTGATTGTAAGCGTCGAGCGCTTTGACGATCGATTGATGAAGATCGTTGTCGCCGCTAAGGAGCGACTCTATCACTTCTTCTCAGCGTATGCTCCGCAGAGTGGCTGCTCCGATCAAGCCAAGGATGAGTTTTGGAACCTGCTCGATGAGAAGACAGCGGAGGTACCGTCGAAAGTTGTCATCATAGTCGCTGGTGACCTTAATGGGCACGTAGGTGCTGCGAAGGACGGGTACAGCTGTCATGGTGGTTTCGGAAACGGGTCTCGTAACTCCGATGGTGAGCGTATCCTTGAATATGCGGAATCGCATAACCTCACCATAGTGAACACCGTATTTCGTAAACGCGACTCCCACCTCATCTCATACTATAGTGGGAGCTCGAAGTTTCAGGTAGACTTTGTGCTTGTGAAGGATCGTGACCGGAGCATTGTCACAGACACGAAGATCGTGCCGTATGAGACGGTCGCCCCACAGTATCGACCGCTGATCTGCACCCTAAAGATCGCCCCTCCGAAGCTGAAGCAGATCGAGCGATCCGGTGCTGCTAAAATCAAGTGGTGGCGAGTGAAAGAGAAGGAAGCAGCTGTGATTTCTCGCGTATGGTTGCCTACAGTCACGTCTGTTGATGAAACTTGGAAGAGACCAATCGACGCGATACGCCAAGCTGCAAGATTGGAACTCGGCACTACGAAGCCTGGACGACGCAAGTCGACAAGCAGATATGGCTGTGGACAGACGATGTGAAAGCAAAGGTTTGAGAGAAGAAGTCGCTGTATCATGTGTTTCCGGCGACAGAACAGCCGACAACTGGAAGGAGTATCAGAAGGCGAAGAAGGCTTCAAAGAAAGCCGTGACTGTTGCAAAAGCCACTAATTATGGTGAGGAATACCGAAAGCTCGAGTCACGCGATGGTGAGCGGTATTTGTACCGACTTGGCAAGACCCGCCATCGCCAAACCAAGGATATTGAAAAGCTCGTTGGCATCAATGATGAGAGCGGCCATCTTCTGACAGACCGCAAAGAGGCGCTGAAGCGATAGCGTGATTACTTTGAAGAAATTTCCACTATGGAGTTTCCTCATCCGGCCATCCCTTCTGTGGCTTCTGTTCACGATCCCGTTCACAAGATCACCGTGGAGGAAACAGAGGCGGCTCTGTAGAAGATGAAGCCCGGTAAGGCGACAGGGCCGGATGATCTGGCAGTCGATGTTTGGAAGTCGAAGCTCTGGTATCCTGCTGAGTGATTGGCTGAGTTCTTCAACAGGTAGTAAAGGAGACGAAAGTACCGGAGTGTTGGCACAATAGTACGGCGATTCCGATTTGGAAGAAGAAGGGCAGTCCTGCGGACTGCTTCAATTACCGTCCGATTCGCTTGCTTTCGCACAGCATGAAGATCTTCGAGCGAATCCTCGATAGACGAATCTGTGAAATCGTCAAGCTCTCCGGTGCGGCTTTGTGTCTGGTTGTGGGACCATTGATGCTATACACGCCGCCGCCTCCTGGTGGAGAAGCATCGCGAGAGATAGAAGCCCGTGCATGTAGCCCTTCTCGACTTGGAGAAGGCCTTCGACCGCGTACCGCGTGAGCTTATATGGTACGCCTTGCGATGACACAACGTACCTGAGGAACTCATAGAGTGGGTGCAGATGCTCTACTCTTGCCCAAAGAGTAGAGTGCAAGGTGCAGCTGGAACCTCAATGGAGTTTCCCATCTCTCTTGAGGTGCACCAGAGTTCTGCGCTTTCTCCACTCCTCTTTGTTGTCGTCATGGATGCCATTACGCAAGATCTTCATGGACGCTGCTTTACGTGATGCTCGCTTGCGATGCAAGCTTGGTGCGGCCGTCTGGCGAGGATCGGACTCAAATTGAACGTCAAGAAAGCCGAGTACCTAACGACTGACGTGAACGAGTCCGGCTCCATTAAGATTAACGGTACTGAACTTGTACGCACTTCGGTGACCAAATACCTCGGATCAGCAATAGCGTCTGACGGCGGTCTGATGGTTGAAGTGAACTCACGCGTGAGTGCAGCTTGGTCCAAGTGGCGTTCGCTGACTGGCGTGCTCTGATATAGGAAGATCCCAGAGCACCTGAAGTCGAAGATTTACAGAGCCGTCGTGCGGCCGGTACGGCGCTGAGTGTGGCCTGCGACTAAGGAAGTTGAAACGCGCCCCAGTGTCATGGAGACGAAGATGCGGCGATGGACGGCTGGAGTCACGCGCATGGACCGCATTCAAAATGATGCTATTCGGCAGAAGTTCCGTGTCGCGCCGATAGCGGACAAGATGCGCGAAGCTCGTTTGCGATGGTACGGTCACGTTCTGCGAGGGAAAGAAGAGAGCGCCCGCAGGAAAGGCCTTGAGTTGGATGTATCTGGAAAGCGGCCTAGAGGACGCCCGAAGCAGCGTTGGTGCGACACGTTACGCACGGACATGAAAATAGCTGGTGTCCACCCTGATCAAGCTCAGGATCGGGAAAGGTGGCGTGGTAACACCAGAAGAGCGGACCCCGCGACGAAGCCTGACAAACACAGAAGAAGAAGATAAAGAAGAATGTTAATGATAATGTTATATCGTGCTTGAATATGAGTCATCTGCTTTTTTAGGTACACAGCCTTAGAAAAAGACCAGGTTAGGGTTCAAGCAAAATTCTATGCTCATCGCCCGTACATACCTGTGTGTAATAATCAAAGAAACGCAGATTTACAAAGGTTTGGTCCTGACATGATCAGTGCATCCTGTTCTGCTATGTCTTCCGTCATCAACATTCTGCCTCATGTTGTCACAACCAACGCCCGTTTGACATGAACCTGTAGTTTAGAGTGACAGCATATTTTCAGTACTTGAAAGAATTTGACGTCAAATCTCGTTGGAGGGACGGTGGGAGCAAATGAATGCTTCCTCAATTGTTTAGGTATACGATCAGGGCTGTGCAGAATTTCGTTTTCCGTTTCCGAATTCTGGTTTCCGACCATCTGAGCTATTCCGTTCCGTTCTGTGTTCCGTCTGTTTTTCGACCAAAAGGCGGAAGCGGAAATGGGCACTGATCAACACTATTCTTCTGTTGAACACAATCAGCTCATCAATTAAAAAAGAGTTCTCCTGGTTAGATTACCAAAAAAAAACTACTCAAAAATGACAACGGTGGAGTCAGCCGTTGCCATTTTTGAGTAGTTTTGTTTAAATAGGGTTATTTGGCTACATATTTGAGTCGCCAAATATCCCGGTTAAAAAAGACTGAAGCAGAGAGATTTTCTTTCACATCTGCAAATTACCGACCTCTGAAATACTTCTATATATTATAGTCACCAATAGTTCATACAACTATGGTTATGTGGAAATTATTTTTCATGGATTAACACTTCAATCGCTTATTGGACTACTATGCACTATATACTGCTATATATATTTATATGTTCTAATATCTATATTGAGAAGGTTTAATATCTATGCTGAGAATTTCATGTATTACTAGAGTATTGCAACATTTTCTCCCCAGAAAACAGTGGGAAGCAATATCGTTCTTTCTTGTAGACATTTATGATAATCTGGAAGATCGTTTTTCATGGACTGAGTGTTTCATGAATTAAATATTTTCGCCTACGTATTTTTTACTTATTACTTTGAACAAAGTATTATGCAGCACTTCGTTCGCCTATTGGGTCATCTGCATATTATCGCTGTTCGTGGTACTCTTTATATTCTCCATGTATTCTACAGACTACTATACACTATACACTACTCTCTCTATATATTCATATGTTATAATATTTATGTCTATTTAATGACCTACGTCGATCCCGACTGAACATCATGGACGATCGAGAACAACTCAGGTGAAAGTGCCAGCAAAGGGTATGTATGCACAGTGTGCTAAGAAAGTGAACCCAACATTTGAATGAAAAAAAATTAATTAAAAACATTTGAATGATGAAAAACTTAAAATTCTTGTTGCGCTAGTTACGAATAGCTACAAAAACGTTGTAAGCATATAGCGCAATACCATGAAGCAAACGGTCCAGTGAAGGTCGTTTCAAAGGGTGAATCATGGACGAAGTGGGACTGCACAGATATCACGATACTCAACATTGACAGTTACATTACAATGGCCAACACCAGCACTCAAATCTTATTCTGGGATCTAATACGTTCTGGGCTGATTGTGAGTGCCATGGTGGATCTACAGTTCCACAAGAATATTCAGTCTGTTTCAGCCTAGAAGCTTCCTGATATGAAGAGGACATAGCTGGTCAGTTCCCAGATGGTTTTCGAAGTAATAGTTTTGTTTCAGAGTTTAATAAGTAATCCTAGTCAATCAAAATAAGAGCTCAAGGTAATATTCGTATTGCCTCATTATAAAGTCAACTGCCTGACTCCATGTGCATTAAATTTACACCTTCGATCAGTAAAACCTCGATCTAATCTAGGGGCAGACGAGCGCATGACACGACATTCATAGGACCCTTTGCTTCATAGTATTGCGCTATATGCTTACAAAGTTTTTGTAGCTATTCGTAACTTGTGCAACAAGAATTTCAAGTTTTTTCATCATTCAATTGTTTTCAATTAACTGTTTATTCAAATGTTGGGTGCATTTTCATAGCACACTGTGCATACATACCCTTTGCTGGCACTTTCACCTGATGTTGTTCTCGATCGTCCATGATGTTCAGTCGGGATCGGCGTAGGTCATCGAATAGATATAAATATTATATATATATATATATAGAGAGAGAGAGAGCAGTGTATAGTGTATAGTAGTCTGCAGAATACATGGATAATATAGAGAGCAACACGAAGTACGGAACAGCGATAATATGCAGATGACCCAATTGGCGATTGAAGTGCTGCATAATACTTTGTTCAAAGTAATAAGTAAAAAATATTTAAGCGAAAATATTTGATCTATGAAACACTCATTCCATGAAAAACGATCTTCCAGGTTATCATAAATGTCTACAAGAAAGAACGATATTGCTTCCCACTGTTTTCTGGGGAGAAAATGTTGCAATACTCTAGTAATTCATGAAACTCTCAGCATAGATGTTAAATCTTCTCAATATCGATATTAGAACATATAAATATATAAATATATAAATATAAATAAACATACATATATAGCAGTATATAATGTATAGTAGTCCAATAAGCGATTGAAGTGTTAATTCATGAAAAATAATTTCCACATCACCATAGTTGTATGAACTTCTCAATGAATATAATATATAGAAGTATTTCAGAGGTCGGTAATTTGCAGACGTGAAAGGAAATCTCTCTGCTTCAGTATTTTTTAACCGGGATACTTGGCGACTCAAATATGTCGCCAAATAACCCTATTTAAACAAAAACTACTCAAAAATGGCAACGGTTGACTCCACCGTTGTCATTTTTGAGTAGTTTTTTTGGTAATCTAACCAGGAAAACTCTTTTTAAATTATTAAGCTGATTGTGTTTAACGGAAGACTAGTGTTGATCAGCGCCCATTTCCGCTTCCGCCTTCCCGTCGAAAAACAGACAGAACACGGAACAGCTCGGTCGGAAACCGGAATTCGGAAACGGAAACGAAATCCTGTACACCCCTGGTCGGGGATCCGACGAACACTCGCAAAGCCCGGCGAGTGTGAGAAGTATGCGAGGGAGGGTCCCTGATTCGGGGACGGCATCGGTGCGCAACTGAGCTAGTCCAAAAGTCCCTTAACGTAAGCAGGGCCCGCGTTGCTACGCTGAATTTGGGTACGTTGACGGGCCGCTCGTGCGAGTTGGTAGAAGCACTGGAGCGAAGACGAATCGACTTATGTGCGGTACAGGAGACGAGGTTGCAAGTCGAGGGACATAGGCCGAATCTTTAAGGCCATTCTGTGCGGCAGTCCCAGGACCACCAGCGGTATTGGTGTGATCGTCTCCGAACGTTTCCGAGATGCGATTGCAAGTGTGGAACGTTTCAGTGACCGCTTGATGCAGATCGTTGTCGTCGCTGAACAGCGAATGTATCATTTCTTCTCTGCGTACGCTCCGCAGACAAGCTGCTCCGAGGGAGCCAAGGACGAGTTTTGGACACTGCTCAATGAGAAGACATCTGAGGTGCCGCTAGAAGACGCTGTCGTTGTCGCGGGAGATCTCATCCGCCACGTTGAGACTGCGAAAGTTGGTCACAGCTGTCATGGCGGTTTCGGTTATGGGGCACGATTGTGAACGAATTCTTGAGTATGCGGACTCACATAATCTCACTATGGCGAACACAATGTTTCGAAAGCGCGACTCCCATCTCATGTCTTTCTATAGGTGGAATACCAGGACGCAGATCGGCTTTATTCTTGTCAAGCGTCGCGAACGAAGGCTGAACAAACATGTGAAGGTCGTGCCATACGAGACTGTCGCCACGCAGCGCCGTCCGCTGACCTGCACTCTTGAGTTCGCCCCTCCGAGGCAGGTCGAGCGATGCGGTCCAGCAAGGATCACGTGATGGCGGATGAAATAAGAGAAGGATGCGGCTGTTATTGCTCGTATTCGGTTGCCCAATGTTACCACTGTTGAGAAGACATGGAAACGTGCAACCGATTCGATACTACAAGCTGCGCGTTCCGAATTGGGCATGACAAAGCCTGGGCGGCGTAAGATCGAGAAGCAGACTTGGCTGTGGACTACGATGTCAAGGAAAAAAGTCAAAGAGATGAAAAGACTATATCACGCTTTCCTTAGCAACAAGACAACTGACAATTGGTGCATATACCAGGAAGCGAAGAGGGCGGCTAAGAAGGCTGTTGATGTTGCAAAAACCTCTCATTATGATGATGTCAACTAGAAACGCGAGACGCGCGATGGTGAACGACAACTTTATCGGCAAACCTCAAACTTACAACACGAATTGTATAAAAGGGATGGCAAAGAGTGATGACACTTTAGCCAAGTTTCAGTGAATACGCATAAGTCATATCTACTAGCTAAAACTAAATCGATTTCCTTGGCGTTCTTAGGAATCGAGCGAACATTCGAATACAAGCACCTAACTGAACACCGTAGATTTCTATTCAGTTTAAACCAGAGCTCTGGAAAGAGGCTTCCATGGCGCGAGTATCACGCTCCCCTTCAGCAAAGCAAGGAAGCGCAGTTGGCACGTCCTTTGCCTGCTCCTGGGCAGGAGTTCTCGCATCATGAAGCTCTTTCCTTGCTTTCCTCTCAGCCGAGGTCAGCGAAGGGCGAAGAAATAGACCCTTGACTGCGAAGAAGCGCAGATGGAGAGCCCTTTTCACAGCAAGACGTTGATGGAAGGTAGATGGGAGGACAACCTTTAAGAGTCTATTTTTGCCTGGCAGCAACCTGCCAAGCCTATAAACATTCAAAGGAAACGATTCAATTCCTAGAAAAGACAGAATTTTTACAACGCAATTGAAGTCATGTTGGACTCGATCAGCAACATTTGGAGAAGACATTTCACAAACACCACTTATCACAACATTCGAATTAGAATATCCGAATTCGAATGAAAAATCAGGCTGACTGATAGAAATGATAGATAGACCTGTATGAAAAATGGAAGCAATACATAACGGATTCCTTTTTAGTTAGGCACGAGGTTTTTATCGACAGGTTTCTCATAAACCCCTGTACATTGTAAAAATAAGGTGGAGAACTTACACATACTTAGATCAAAGGGCACATGGAAGGAGCTAATTCCGTTGTTTACTGAAATACGAATTTTTTCCAAAGGAGTACCTGTGAGTTGTAAGGTGCTCCTCATGAGGAACAAACGAAAGGTTTATATGACATATGAAGATAAGCAATCTGCTTGAGCCCCTGCAAGCTTCTGGGTCACCTTCTGGGTCTGGTGGGTGACTGAATGTTAAGAACTTTCAAGGAACAAGCTTTCGCCTAATGGCAGCTAATCAAGGAGATGACGAAGTATTAACTGTAAATCTGTAGCAAACCTGGCCTGCTCGTCTAAAAACGTGAAATATCACACTGTCAATTTTGCGACTACAAAGTGTATTACAGGTAGCTAGGAATAGACCAGCCGTGAGGGCCGGTCTTATTTCTTTCTGGTGATTTTTCTAACTAAGTGGTAGAAACAGATATTTCTAATTTGCGAAGAACGTGCGAATGTAATTGTTCTCCAGCCAACATATTGATGATTGATTAAAAGGTAAATTTAACAAAAGTCGATCGATAAAAAACAGCCAGTCGATCTACACCGCCTCCCTTTTGTGAAGTCTGCCATACAGCCAACATATACACGCGACTACCACTCCCAATTGCTAACTCAGAGCAAAAATCGATAAAATCGATCGATGACAGCCGGTCGACAAAACAACCCTATGCACTATTCTACTGTAAAAGAAGAAAGATAGCAATAACTTCGGTAATAAGCGGGCTGGTGTCCACTGCACACATGCAAGGTATCTTAAAAGGAGTAAGTTAGAACGGCCAGACCTCGAAGTTCTGTGCTGCGTAGGTCTGTGCTCACAGAAACCGTATTAATGTGAGTGTTCCATGAGCATGTACAATCTCGCAGCGGGCACCAGCCCGATAAGCACATAACGTCTTTCTTTACCATATGACATGGACAAAAATGTGCCTTTATTATACCCTTTATTATACGTGTGCATGGAAGCACATCAGGAGATGAAGGCTGTCGCGAGCACCCCAAACAAAGGCTATTAGTTTGGGTCCATCCAGGCCAAGCAAGCCTTGCGGGTCAGTGAACTGCTACCAGATTTTCTTTTTTAGGATAAAGCCTGTTCATCGACTGGCCAGCGCAAGTTATTTTTTAAGACAAGTACGCATTCATATTGCCTCCAGACATCCGTAGACGTAGAATACGTGCCGAATCTCAAAAACAACTGACCGACGAAGAAGTTCACCTTATATTAAGCTGCCCGGCAAGTTCTCAGCGCTTTGTGTTACTACTTTTCATTCGTCTATTATTAAGTAAAAATTCAACATGCGTTGCGCATTAATGCTACTTTCTCTACAAAATTTTTCGCTCTATCTGACTGAATAATTTATGTTTCAACGTTGTTTTATATATCTGTTCTTGAAGGTCTTATTGAAGTATGTCGAAGGAGCAACTCCGAACGGTATATTGCCTTGACTTCAAATTGGGATAATCCGCATCCGAGACAGCTCGACAAGTCAATCAAGTGTGGGGGTCTAATATTATTGGAAGAAGCACTGTGCGCCAGTGGTTCAGTAAATTTCGGACCGGAGATTTCAGCCTCGAAGATGACACCCGTAGCGGTCGACATAGAGCAATCCTGAACGACAAATTGAAGGAACTGGTGGAATCTAAACCATCCCAAACAGTTCGTGGGATCGCGAAAGAGCTATAGGTCAGTAGAATGCTGTTGCGGATGCTTTGAAATGCCTTGGAAAGGTGAAAAAGCTCGAAAAGTGAAAAAATGGTCACGTTCCGAGAATTGTTCTTCTCTATTTTTACAAACTAGGTTGACCCATTTTTGGATCGAATCATCCCCTGCGATGAAAAATAGCTTCTGCATGATAACAGTAAACGTTCCGGACAGTGGTTGAACGCCGACGAACCCCCTAGGCATTTTCCAAAGACAAGCCTCACCATAAAAGGTAATGACTACCGGCGGCTGGTGATCGGCGGCTTGTGTCATCCATTACAACTTTTTTGGCACTAGGCCAAACGACTACAGTACAGTCCTACCGTAAGGAAATCAGCGAAATGCGCCGAAAATTGCGTTAACTTCAACTAGCATTGGTCAACAAAGGAGGCCCGATTCTTTTGCACGATAACTTCCGCCCACAGGCTTCACAAATCACTTTTCGAAAATTGAACGAATTAAGGGTTGAAGTTCTGCCTCACTCGCCATATTCTCCATACCTCTCACCAACCGACTAACACCTTTTCAAACACTTTTAGAACTTTCCCGATGATAAAACCTTAACCTGTCAGGACCAGGCTAAAACAGCTTTCGTGGATTTTGTCGAATCTCGACAACCAATTTTTTTTGCTGATGGAATAAGTCGACAGGTTGCCCATTGGCAAAGGAGTGCTGATTCGAAGTGCACTTATTTCGACTAAATCCAATAAGGTTTAAGAAAGTTATGGTAGTTCAAAGGAAGGAAGCACTCAAAACGCTCAAAAGTTTTCGCACAATCTAATAATATAGCTTTTGCGGAACCGTAGTTGTTGAAACGAAAACCAGAAGAGCACTCAGCGACCACAGAGGAGCAGAATAGCATAACGTTAGCGAGATAAAAACCACAAGGCTGACTCCATAAGGCACTGCTATGCACAAGGAGATATCGGACAAGATTGAAGCGCACCCCTGTTGACCATAACCCCATCCTGCAATGACCTGTGGTCTCAGACTCCTAACTGCAGCCTGAAGGACAAGTAGCGTTCATTTGAAACACCGTTAGAATTAGGGGTGCACATTTAGCGGTTAACGATTTAACGAATTTAACGAATTTACGGCATTTCTCGTTAAAATCTGGCTTAATGACTTAACGGAAATTTTTAGAAATTTAAAGGAATTTTTAACGGACTTTCTACTCTGTGATTTTATCACATTTACCCTTAGGCCTCTGTTATACTCCCGCGGGAGCATCCGCGGAACGTCCGCGGACCAACGGTGCACGGCGGAGGCGGGCGTGGCGAGGCGCGGCGATTGGCCAGGTGAGGAGTCTCGGCGCGATTCCCGCCCTTCCGCGGATGCTTCCGCGGGAGTATAACTCAGGCCTTAGTCTTCACGATTGTTGCAGGTCTTACCCTCCCGATTAGGATTGTTCCTGAAAACTATTGAAATTGGCAAAAACATTTTGATGTTTTCATGAATTGGTTTTGAATTGTTGGAAATAACGCATTTTGGGGCGCAGTAGCGCAGTCGGAGGAGGTGCCTGCTGTCACCCGATACCAGGTTCCTGGTTCGGTTTCCCGCCTCAGCCATCCAAGCCTTCCATCCAGACTTGCCTGGGAGGATAAAGCGTTGTCTTGTTCATCGGCTCGCCACCGCAAGTAGGTATAGGCCAAACACGCATTCAAATCGCCTCCGCATCTCATACAAGTAGAATGCGTGGCGCATCCCAAAAGGGATTGAGTAACGCCGTCCTTTATCCTTTTCTTTTAATGCCTTTTGGAGCTAGAAATTTCTTCGCGGGGCCCCCAAGTACGTCGACGAATCGACAGAAATATACTGGTCTAACCTCCTCGTAAGATATGCCTATCCTCGCCTGGCGCTGCTTATCCCAGAATACTTTTGCCCGCCACCTGGAACAGCCGAGACGGTGAGAATATTTTTTTATGCCGCTGGACGTATTTTAAACGATTTTAGAAAAGCGCTAATAAGAAAAATTTGGGAGGCTACTTCTCCTGAACGTTAACACATTAACGATGTGTAACACCTACTCAGCAGTGTGGGCGTGTGACACGATTCCGTGTCATAGTCACGACATTGCAAAAAAATGGATGGTCCCACGCACCGGGCACTCGAAAATCGTGCGTCCGATGACGTGGAAACATCCCACTGACTGGCTTTTAATTTTATCTTTATTTGATCTTTTTGTACTTGGTGGCCTGTGCCCGCATCGAAACTGTACATGGTCGTTGAACAGTCAGACAATAAGGTTTCGCAAAGAACAAGGGAAGGAGGGCACTCCGGATTCTGCCTGATCGCACATTTTAAGATGCCTTGTCGGTGACTATCTTCCATAATTCCATAGCTGTTCTTATTCCACACCCTGTAGATAATTTGTTACTGAAGGCCTGTTTATTTTTCTACGTTTGTTGATCTTGAATTGTTTGTATTACATTGCAATGTTGCACTCCACTCCTTGAACTTTAGCTGTTAAACTCCTGAAGTGGAAACCTATACGATTTCCTTGATTTTTTTCACTTGAAATAAGGGCTTGCATCTATTTTGCATTTTTAACGAAATTTAACGATTTACCGGAAATTGAACGAAAATTTTCCGTTAAAAAATTTAACGCACAAAATTTTGTGTGCACCCCTGGTTAGAATCATCATTTCCAGGTTTTTCTTGAAGTTAGGATTTCCTACTCTTCTTCGGCCTTTTTGCACAGGCGCAGTAATGACCAGAATCGACGAGGCGCTGTCGCAACAGAGATATGATTCACAGAAAGAACCGTTTTGGAGATCATAATTACCCGAAAAACCTAACAAGCCTTTTCAGAATGCGCCGTTACACAAATTCTCCTTGGGTTTTCGAATGACACTTATCGAATAGTCGAATAATTTTTGCTTCCTGAGAAATTTTTAATATTCGAACGGTTTCGAATACCGAAAAATTTTGAGCATTTGGAACAGAATATATTCGAAAAACATGGGTTTTCCGAATATTCGAATTCGAGTACAATCGAAAAACGCGATTTTTTGAATATTCGAATTCGAATACATTCGAAAAACGCAATTCCTTAAACATTTGAATTCAAATACATTCGAAAACGCAATTTTTCGAATATTGGAATAAAAATCATTCGAATTTGAATATTCGAATAGGTCATTCGAGTGTAAGTATAGTAGAGATTCAGAACATGTGCCGAACACGTCTCAACCGTGCCTGGCGATGCCGTAGACGTGCCGAGCACGTCGGCAACCGTGCATGGGCGCTTTGATGATCATCGATGGGAGGAGTTCACGGCAGGGGAGGCAATCGATATCGGTCAATATTATCGATTTTTTGTGCATGTCGTTCAATTGGCACGAAATTTCAACACAGGGACAGTCGAGGTCTCATCAATTTCATCATCGTTCAATTTCATCATCAATTTCATCAGTTTCATCTATATAGTAAAACCAGTTCATTATCGCAGTGAAAGTATGAAGATCTAAAAGTTGGGAGAAGAAGATGGTCGGAGCGTTTTCTTCTCGAGGTTTGGGGCGAAGCCCTCATCCAGCCGTCGGCGGCCGCTAGGCCGCTGAACGACTGGTAGTATTAATGCATGACGGTGAGCCATCTCTGGACTTTACTGAAAAAGGTGTGAAAGTTGGTGTGAAACCAGAAGCATAGCTTCCTGGAAGAGATTTCAACTCTGCCTGGATACCTCGAACCAGTATGCATTTCCGGTTCTGACCCTGAAGCTCGGGGTTTTATCAGAACTCACGCGTCGTATTCTCTGCCAGGTAAGAAGATGGTATAGCCTTGTGACCAGGATAACCCAACAACTTTTTGAACCCATAAAGGGCTATCCTCTTGTTTTGGTCTAAAACAAGGAAAACTGGATGTAGCGCGTTCTAAGAGTAGGACCAACTCAGTAGAGCATGGGCCCCTGAAGACAATGAAAGCATGCCTTACGATGACATGAAAGGAAAAAAGGAAAAGGAAATGCTTACGAACTACTTGCACGACATGCTCCCTTCTGCATATAAAGGTTTGATACCTACTCTTCATGAGTTAGGGTTAGCTAGAAGCTGCTGCAGAAATAGCAACTTTCAGTTTGGAATTGAAGCTAGTAATGGGGCCGAGTACAGAGAGAGGACGTATTTTGTGCACCTTGCTTAGGAGCGATTCAAAAGTTCGTACCCGCCAACGTCGCCAGAGACGCTATCGACGACGTCATCGATGGCAGCTCTTACAAGCTCGTATAGAAAAAGCTTTTACAGAATACGCATTTGGTAACCCACAGTGGAACATATGCATGCGAAAAGCTGGGAGGTGATAAATACCAAGCAAGAGATGACCATTAAAAAATGCGAAAATTCGACAAGGAACGGGAGTCGAACACTTCCCTGTGCATACAAAACATCGGCTTTGCCAAAAAGAAACCTTTCTACTATTTAAAGGGTGGAGATTCTCATATCGGTATTCGTTTTTTCCATTCCGAAGCTGTGTGATCAATCCGGCAGATGATTGTTTTGACTCACAAAGAAACTGCTCGAGTGCAGCATTTTCGTCAAGGAGTCGAGGACACAAAATTTTAAGTTGTTGGCAATCAACAAGTATAACTGTTCTTGTACACTGAAGACATGCTGCATCAATTGTAACAATTTAACGTTCTCTTGTAAGTCCGCAGCTGTTCCAGTGCCAGATCTCTCTGGGTAGTGAAGGACTCCAGTCCATCGTTGCTTTTTCGTAGTGTTCTTCTGCAAAGAATCAGCGAAAAAGCCATGGTCATGGGAGGAGAAGTGTTTATCAATAATCCTTGAATAATGAAAGCAATAAACCGACCACATCGGCTTCTCGTAAAAAATAATGATCCCTATGGGTCATCTGCATTTCCGATGGAGTCGAGCGTGCCACAAAGCAAACTTCGAAGTCATTTGTCCGCTTCTGGTCCGGGGTGATCGCAATTTAGCGAGTGACGATTGCTGCCGGCATGCTTGTCCGTCATCATTCATCAAACGGACATATTCAAAGATTTTTGCACAGAATTGTAACTGTCGATGAAAAATAGTGTTTGTGCGGTCAACCAGGATTCTAGTGCCTTAGCCGCACTACAGAACAAGTGCGCAAATGGCTACTTTTTCGCTTTTTCACTTTTGCTCAACGACCTAAAAACTGAGACAAAATTCATGACGAAAAAAGAAACGCAATAATGTTCTGATAGAGCAAATTATTCTTTTTTGAAAACTGTGCAGCGCTATGCAAGAGACCGCCGGCGAAATCTGCAATCGTTGAAAAAACGGCAAGGACTTATGGGACAACCTAATATGATCCAGTTCCTTCGGACGGCGAGTCTACTGCAGTCGGAGGTGGTGCCGGATGTCGCGTGCACCCGATACCAGGTTCTTGGTTAGATTTTCCGCCCATGCTAACGAAGCCTCCATCTATCTGGGCTCTGTGAATTGGTGCCAGACTTGCCTGGGAAGATTAAACGGTGACTTGCCTATCGGCTGGCAGTAGCAAGTGTATGGCCAAATACGCATTCAAATCGCCTCCGTGACATCCCATAGAAGTAAATGCGTGTCGCATCCCAAAAGAGAACTAATAACGCTGTCTTTTACCCTTTTGTCCTCACTATGATCAATTATTCATGTTTCCGGGGAGATTTAATGGCGCAGTACGGGAATGAAGGGTGCAGCAACCTTCACCGATTCCAAATCGACCTAGGATGGGCCACAGCGCATCCCGGGTAGATCGAAAATAGTATAACTGTAGAGTGGAAAACAGAATAATAATTACAAAAATAATAGGAAAAACTCACCCAACAACCCCTGTAGCAGCCCTGACCGTGGAGTTGAAGGGCTTACCCGTCCGATCGAGCGGGGCTCTTGCCACGCATTGTATTGTATTGAAAGTTAGCGAACTCGTCCACTACAACTGCAAACGATCCGACCTACTTGGATCTGGCGGAGGACGGTCAGGATGTACGAAATAGGCCACGCCCCTCTCAAGGGGATATTCGATCCTCTCTTCGTCCCCCTGGCTTACCCACCACCAACCCCCTAGGCTTCCTTTAGAGTCTAATGGCTGCCTTACGAAACTTTAGAGACACAAAACAAATTTTTCCGGCCCCTCGTTACGCTAGGATAAAAAGTCGACTCTGCCTCTCGCCAACTCGGCCGTACATCCCGCCCCGCCGCCGGATCTGCCCTACTGCAAATTCACGCGGTCGAGTTGTCGCAAACCTAAAGGACAGCGCACGAGACCATAGATGTTTGGTTATTGCGGTCGTGTCCGCGAAGCCACGTCATTCTGTAGGCCGTTACGACCCCTTTTTGGTTTTATGTTACCCTTTTCGAATGAAATAATAAAGCATTCAAGAAAGAGAAAGGAAGGGGGTAGGGGAGAGGGCAGGAGGGCGACTTTCGTGAAGAAAAGAACATTTAATAAATATTGGTAAACGATACAACTGTAGAGGCCTCCGCACACTTTTGCGGCAACGCGGCACGCAGGAGGCAACAAAACTGCCTCCTAGGCGGCACTCATCCTCAACTCCGCCTCCCCAATCCATCGCCAGCGCGGTTTCATTATCATTATCGTTATCATTATTCGTTATCATTACCATTACCATTATACCATATCACTATCATTACATTTATCGTTATCAGTTTCCGTTCTAGATCCCGCCACGATCAGTTAGAGACCTCTCATTTATTTTCTAATTTCTACGAACAACTTTTTTCTACTAAACCGTTTATTTTTCTACCAGTACAATCGATCACTCTGTTAACGGTTAATTTTTTTACCAAGCAATGCAATCGACCATTTTGCTAGCTATGCAATCGGCCATAGGATGATCAAGAATATTCGAGTTGAGTTTGGCTGGCTTATGTCTTGCAATGCATTTGTTTGTTCTTCTTTAGCTTCTTACACTGACTTCGTTTGCTGTAGAGATCCAAGTGATCTCGATCCATCGACTAACATCAAACTAACGGCCTCCTCGCGTATCTGGGTGCATCCGACTTGTGCCGCTGGGAGAGCCAGCCAGCCCCGCATCCTCTGCACCCCCGCTTAAGAGCGCTGGCAGATAGGCGGAGCGAGCAACAATTTCTGAACCGGAACGCGGTTCAGAACACCGATCGTCCTGGCACAACTGGGTGCTTATCAGCAGTGAAGAAGTGTTACCACGCATTGTATTCATTTATCATATTTTGGAGGATGTTCCGTGGCTTGGTCGATGTCGATAGTCGGTGTCTATCAGAAGCCCAAGTATCAAACAGTCGAATGAGAAAAAGGATAACCTGGAAGAGCTCGCATGCCTGCACAAAATTCGAGCGTAACAGGCCATATTGGTCAAGCGACGCGATCGACAAACTTGGCCACCATACCGTCGCGTCGCTCGGCGTCGGAAGTATAAACGGACCTTGAAACATTTCTCTGGATTACGGTAGCGTAGCGTGATGGTTGTTGAGCCAGCCTAGGACGATTGATAACGGGGGGGGGGGCAGAGTAGACTATGCACCGTTGAGCAGACTTTCTATCATGTGAAGTAGAAAAAGAACCCATGCTGAAGTATAAACGGGAAGCTATCGCACATTGACAAGGGGTATGATAGAAATAAGTCTCCTTCCTGTTCCCCTCCCTCTTCACGTTTAGTCTCTTCATTTTTATAGACAGCGTCTGGTCGTCATTTTTTCGGGCTGCTCAATTTCTATAACGATAATGAAATCGGCTCCACGGCAGCAATGCACGCTCTACACGACTCGGCGCGTCACGTCGTGAGATCTCGTCCGAAACGGGCGCGGAATCCCATCGCGACTAATCGTAAGGTAGTCGGGCCCGCTAGACCTCTTACAGTAGTGGGACATGCTTAACGTAGTGCACCCTATATATTAGGTTGTCCCATAAGTCTTCGCCGTATTTTTCAACGATTCGCTGCAGATTCCGCCGGCGGTCTCTTGCATAGTGCTGCATAGCTTTCGAAAGGGAATGATTTGCTCTATCAGAACATGTATTGCATTTTTTTTCATCATGAATTTTGTCAATTTTTAGGTCGTTGAAGTGAAAAGTGAAATGTGAAAAAGTAGCCATTTGCGCACATGTTCTCTCCACTTAGTTTTGTAATTTTTGCGCAGTTTTTTATAGCACTTGGAAGGCAATGTTCTGTACTACAAGAATATTTGTTGGCCCTATTTTCTCACTTGCCTTTATTGATTTTTAGGCCATCAAATTGGGACGTCCGAAGGAGGATGGTTATTTTTGCCGACAGCTGCTGCTCTGTGGTTGGATTTTTTGGGTTATTGTTATATGTAATTCGAAAGAAAATGTCTTGCTCTAAAAAAATGTCTGTCGCGTTTATCGATTTCTATTCAATGTCAACAAAATGCCAAAACGAGAAAAATCGTCTTCACCTACAACTCCTTCTCCTTCTTCAGTTGTTGATATTCGACAGAAATCAGCGTGAGCCAATAAACGCGACACAAATTCTTACTGAGCAAGATATCCTCTTCCAAACGACATATAACACCAAGCAAAAAAGTTCAACCACAGAACCGGAGTTTTGGTAAAAATTCGGACGGGAAAGTCGGAATTCCCAATTTGATGGCCTAAAAATCAATAAAGGGCAAGTGAGAAAATAGGGCCAACAAATATTCTTGTAGTACAGAACATTGCCTTCCAAGTTCTATAAAAAACTGCGCAAAAATTACAAACCTAAGCGGAGAGAACATGTGCGCAAATGGCTACTTTTTCACATTTTCACTTTTCACTTCAACGACCTAAAAATTGACAAAGTTCATGACGAAAAAAATGCAATACATTTTCTAATAGAGCAAATCATTCTCCTTCGAAAGCTATGCAGCGCTGTGCAAGAGACCGCCAAAGAAATCTGCAGTGAATCGTTGAAAAAACAGCGGGAACTTATGGGACAACCTAATATTTCAGGCGCCGGATCCATCTGCGACTAAGCTGCGGGTATAGAGGCAGAGATACCTCCGATAAAGCCTGTGTCTCTGACTCTTACTTATCTCTACCTGACTCTTATCTTGTCTCTACCCTTTATACCACGCATACTCACGGGTTTAACTCTTGATGAATCCTGCCCTGGAAAAAACATTGTATTCAGTAACTGTCATGCGCTTTGCTGCATAGCCATCAGAACAAAACGACTGCTGCCGAGATGCACTATCCTCAAACCTGCAAATCACCCAAGCCGTTGTTATCGTAGCTTCTTTGTTGTCGTGGAACGCGCATGGGAGCTGCGTGGAAACTGCTTCCGGCGTTTTTTTGGCTCTTCGAGCGTAGAACGAGGCTAGAAAAGGGACTCCAGGGGCCAGATTCATCAAAGTTACTGCAGTAACTTTAACGGAGAATTCTAAGCGAAAAGCTCAGATAACGCGGCTTATCGCTCACCATTTCGCTTGATAAGCCGCGTTATCTGAGCTTCTTGCTTGAAATTCTCCGTTAAAGTTACTGCAGTAACTTTGATGAATCCGGGCTCAGGACGTGCAAAAATGTAGAGAAGATAAGAGAGGTCTAAAGACAAAGTTTGGGTTGTTCTGATCAAATTAACCAGCTTGCATACATACGCTTGACCTTCCGCAATGGCAGCGATTGTTTTATGAAAATAAGTGTTCAAACTGTATAATTTACCAATGCTGCAAAATAGAGTGTGTTGATAATTAAAAGGGCACCATTATCACTCCTAATGAAATGCTTCTCACTAAAGCGGTTTTCACATTGCGGTTGCTGCTGTTGCACAACCGATGCCGTAATGATGAAGCACACCGCAGAGACGCAGAGGAGCAGCAACAGCAACGAGGGGCTTTCACACTGCTGTTGCCGCAACACGGCATCAGCAGCACCGGCATCGATGGCGCAACGGTTGCGCGGGCTAGAATGATCGCCATCATTTCTTGTTGTTGATGCTCGTCAATGGAGGCATATCATAGGTCTTATCTCATTATCTTATCTCACGCGTTGCGGTTGCAGCAAGCATCAACTCCACCCTTCTTCGTTGCTCGTTGCTGCAACAGCAGCAACGACAGTGTGAAAGCCGCTTAAAGGCTTCCGCACACTTTTGCTGCAACGCGGCAGCCCTGTATATATATATATCTATCAGCATGCATGAGTATAGGGCAGAGACGCAGATCTAGCAGCTGATGTGCCGCCAACGGGCTGTGTTAATAATTATTGAGGTCATTATTGCCGCTGAAGCCGCTTTGCCATGGAAACTGTTAAGGATGTGATGATGATAATGATAATGAAACCGCATTGGTGACGGAGAAGGGTGGCAAAGCTGAGGGTGAGTGGCTCCTACGCGGCAGTTTTGCCGCCCACGAGACACTTTTGCTGCTTGCCGTGTGCCGTGTTGCCGCAAAAGTGTGTGGAGGCCTTAAGTGTTAAGTTGGGTTGTTCCATCACCGGAGACAAGAAGGTATTCTACCAGTGTCGCGTCTCGCGACCACGGCGCTCCCCTCCATCCTCCTGCAGGCGCGCGGCGCGTCAGCGAGCGGCCTCTCGCGCGGCCTGCCCCCGCCTCCGCCGGATTGATCGGCGGGCGGGGCGCGCGCTCCGGAACGGGCATAACCCGCTTCCCGCGCAAGTCGCGGGGTCCATTCGACGCCTTCATCGACCGCGATCGGGCGCGCTCGCCAGCCAGCCTCACTTCAGCCGCCGGGTGTCTGGTCATCATGTCGTCCCCGCATTGCTCGGCATCGACTGCCGGTCGGATGGGAGGCGACCCTTCCTGGAAGGGTCGCCAGGGCTGAGGGCGCGGAGTGCCCTGACACAGTGAAGCGCCCGGCCCGTTCTAGTCCCGATCCTCTCTACTCCACCGGCTGTGATTTCATCATTCGCGTGTCCGGCCCATTCTTTATCCTGCTATGTCGGCGTTTGGTATTGAGATAAACCTATGATGGTGTTCGGTGTGCAAGCGAGGGAATGTGGTGAGTCCGTTGTACAGTGTATCTGGTATTGTGTTACTGTTGTCATTGCCATTGCTGGGTTGTCGGGATAAAGCCTGTTAAGCCCCTCGCGGGGTCCGGGTAGGGGGGCAGACTCTGGCCCCCTGCCTGGACGTCGCGAGGGCAGTGTTGTCGGGAGTCAGGCTGGCAACCCAGGGCTAGTGTAGTATTTCCCCACGGTCTCGTGCTGGCTGCAGCCCGGGGGCTGAAGGGATACAGTTCAGTGGGGAGTGAAGGGATGGACCCGGGGAATCCCCACTACGGAAGTGGCACTTCAGGGCATGGGACCCTTCACCTCCCCGGGGCGCTGGGCCTTGGCAGCTTCGGTTGCCCCATGGGGTAGGTTGGTGTCCCACGTGTTGACGGCACAGCCGCTGCACTGGGGCCGCCGACTTGAAACAACCAGTATATGGTTCAGTGAATGGTGAAAAGAATATTTCTGAAGGATCTGGAATTCGCACCTGAAGCTGACTGTGTCAGAAAACATGGTTGAGCAAGTGTGGTGACTAATGAATATAGCTAATTTGGCGTCTATTTTCACTCCGTTTATGCTAAGATTAATTTTTGGCGTTGAGCAGGCTAGAGAAACACCCAGTACTAGCCATAGATTTCTTCGATGTACAACGCAACAGAAGGGTAGCACTTTAGAAGTTTCCTTGTCGTGATTACCCCCACTTTGGGAGTATGAAACTATAGCACGCAAAATGAGTAACAAAAGTCACCGTTACAACAGCGTGCCCTCCCCCCACCCATCACGCATTTCATTTTTTAGCCAATCTATAAGTCGGCATTACCAACATTTCGGGGCCCATATGCGTATCTCGGGGCGGCGGGGCGCCCGCTCGGGGTGCCACATCTGCAAGTGTTTCCCGGTGGATTTGAGGCCGCATGGCTCCCACTACGCTCGGGGAATTCCCGAGCCGCATGTTATGCGAATACCCCGTACGTAGGCACAGATTAGGCTGTGTATTTCTCGGCGAAATTACCAGTTGCTCGCTGTTGCGCACTCACGCGCGTTTAATGAAAAAAGGGAGTAAATCGAGTCAGTGTGCACAGTGGGCTGGGGTTAGGTTCCAGAGTTAGAAGTATTTATATTTTCTAGTGAGACACCGTTTAACTGGTGTTTATCCATTCGCGTATTTATATGATTGCGAGTTTTAGTTTATTCATTTGTTTTTATGACGAATAGTGCGGCAAGCTTGAGTAAGCTATGTGGAGATAGATTTTTTTCCATGAAATATTTAGTCTCCTCTTAGGCAGGGCTGCTTTTAAACGCTCCCGTTTCCGGACCCAAACTCATTAAAACTCGTCTTGCCCTGACGAGACTCTATACTTTAAGAAATTTCATCTCATGATCTTTTGAAACAAATTTCATATCTAATCCTATCATCGCTTTCTGACAGTAAATAGTGTGGATAGGCATTTACTTTAAAAGCTCATTGCAAAACCTGCAAACAACAGTCTGAATTAAATTTCGGATACGTTGGTAACGCGCTACTTGGCCCTAGAAAAGTTACATATGTTGTTGTATATGTTGACTGCGGAGGTGCGCATCGCGGTGCATACCGGTCCGAAACTCGTTCAAAAGACGCGCTTTGCAATTTTAATCTGTATTTTCGTAATCAGCATACTAGACTCCATCCAGCAACCTAGGTTCATTCACTCAACCATATACTGGTAGGGACGAATACACACATAGCTGAAGAGGATCACTGGCGCAAGAGAACCCATCTGCAGGAGGAGATTGCTGTTTCAATCGTAGCCTGTGGGTGGGGGGAGCCGGTTCAAGAAGGAGATGTGATGGAGGCAAGGAGAGAATCCACATGTGGAGCAGGGAGGAGGAGATGTGCCGCTTCAGCCGGAGCCTGCGGGTGCGTTATTTTCGGACGAGGGTAACCCTGCTGTGTGTGATCACAAATGCAGCTTCGCAGAGGCTGGGTAGCATCGTCCGAAAATAACGCGCCCCATGAGAATGGCGCCTCATGGTATTTGATTGACAATTTTGGCTGAGGAACCGTATTCGTGAATTCGTTGCCGTGCCGTAATTTTGCCATGTGATATTCGTTTCGTCGTGTCGTTCGGCTTATATTTGTATCGTTTTTTACAATTTTCTATAGTTAGTTGTTTTTGATTGAGTTGCTCTGGAAAGAGCTGCGCTGGTCTGAGCTTGCTGATAAGAGCGCTTAAAGTGGTTCGAAATGGTTCTGGTTTAAAACGAGTGATTTTAAGCACTATAGGTAGGCGGAAGGTGGGCCGAAGTTGGACATTGATCTGTAGCTGCCGTTTGAAATGGGCAGGTGACGCGAATGTGGCGCTAGATCACGAAAACCGATGCTCTTCTGAGTGCGGGCAGGTGCTTTCTTCGAGCCCCGCAGGTGTGTGAAGCTTCCCACAAAGGCTACCTTGCCAAAGGGACCGGATAGGCCATGTGCAGGAATTACAATACGGAGCACTGTCAGCATGACGTTGGGGTCGTTATGAGGTCACATTTGACGCAGTACTGAACCTGCACAGGGTCGAGGAAAGTCTACGGCCAAAGATCAACCAAAACGCCTCTAGGCAGCGCGAAACCAAAAATGATTATAAGTCATTCCTTTCTGTGATGTGCTAGAGTGTTAACGAGCTGTTTTGTTGATTTTTTGTTAATAAATGTGTCAAAATTTGCTCCTCAGCTTGGACTGTAGGACGGTTGAGAAGAGAAGTAGAGAGGCATGGAAGGAAAATCTCTACTCAGGAGGGTCCCAGCTGACAGGAGGTCCCCAGCTGATCAACAAAAACGCGAGTCATGGTTCTCCTTCGCTTTAAAACTGTCAAATCGCTCCATAACTGTCAAATAACTGTCAAAGGATCAGGTCGCACTCATCACAAGGGGATCGGGCATCGGTTTCCGTGCTCCAGCGCCACTTTCGTGCCAACTGCCGGTTTCAAACGGCGGACGTAGCGTGCGGCGTTCTCTCTCGGCGCTCTCGCCGTCTGCGTCTCTGTGGGCGCGCGCGTCATGCCCTGCTGTCCCGCGCTCTCGCGCTCGGCGCTCGCGGTGCGCCGTGTGCCGGCGCCCCTCGAGCGCCGAGTGTGATTGATCGATACTGCATTCATCGTCGCCGTCGTATCGGCCATAGTCGGTCGCGTGCGGTCGTTTTTTTGTTTTCATTTCAGTTGTGGCTCTATTTGCTCCGTTTGTGTACCCATTTTCAGGCGAAGGCATGGGAGGAGAGGGGGGGGGGGTTCGAGGAGGAGATGTGATGAAGGCGAGGAGAGAACGCAATCCATGTGGAGGAGGAGATGCATCATGTGCCGTTTCAGCCGGAGCGTGCGGGTGCGTTATTTTCGGACGAGGGTAACCCTGCTGTGTGTGATCACAAATGCAACTTCGCAGAGGCTGGGTAGCGTCGTCCGAAAATAACGCGCCCCATGAGAAAGGCGCCTCATGGTATTTGATTGACAATTTTGGCTGAGGAACCGTATTCGTGAATTCGTTGCCGTGCCGTAATTTTGCCATGTGATGTTCGTTTCGTCGTGTCGTGGCTTATATTTGTATCGTTTTTTACAATTTTTTATAGTTAGTTGTTTTTGATTGAGTTGCTCTAGAAGGAGCTGAGCTGAACTTGCTCATTATCATGAGCTGCGCTGATCAGAACTTTTGCTGATATCAACCACACGTTGTAGAGGGGTAGCTCTGGAAAGAGCTGAGCCGAGCTGAACTTGCTGACTGGACTGGTTAAAGTGGTTTAACACGAGTAACTTTAAGTACTAGAATGGATCTCCGTGTTCTTTCTTTACGGAATAATTGAGAGTATTTCACTATTACCTGACAGATTTTTTGCTTGACGTGAAATTCGCCTTCTACGATAATATGTGATGGAGGTGCCCCAAATGGACATTGTTATAAAAGGGGACAAGGGTCGAGCGAAGGGGTTTCTGAGGAATATTTGGAGCTATGTTGGAGTTGAGGTATTTTGTTAAAATTTGTGACTAGCCAAGCGAATGGAACATGGCCGGCATCAGGAAAAAAGTGTTCTGTTCAGAACATAACGTTGGATATGTGCAACTTAAGCGATGATGACCTGGATGTGGTTGAGCGAAGCATATCATCAGTGAAATTTCTTTCAATGCGTGGAAATGTCTTCCTAATCCCGTGGAGCAACATAAGCAAGTGCTTCCCAAATGTGGTTCTATTGGACTTAAGGGATAACGCGTATGTTGCTTTTATTTTCGTGAACTAAGTTGCCTAATTCTTGATATCTATAAGGTGTCTAATTCTGATGTAGGAGAAGATTTCAATGTGAAGTATCGTCCTTCCAGGTATTTAATGCTAAATGGCAACGTAGGAGGAACACTTGGTGTAAAGGAGCTGTTTTCGGACATTAAAGACGTGTTAGTTTAGATGAAATGTATATCCAGTCCAGATTTTATATATAAATCTATATTTTACGAAAAATGTAGAACGGATAAGGAAAGGGTATGAAAGCCTCCAGTTTTAGGAACGTGAAGACCCTCATGGGGGTGTGTCCTGAAATCAATTACTATAACAACGTTGCAATCACGAAGCTGAAAACTTCCCGAGCTCCTCTGCTAAAAGCGGACAGGTCGAAAATCGGCCGAAATGTAAGACAGCATTAAGTTGTGATCAAACTATGCGAAGCCTGAATATCCGAAGCCTAAAGCGATTTCTTATTAGGACACCACAACGACGCTCGTCGATAGCGATCTCAGCGCTAGCGACGATAAGGACACAGAGGTCGAGGAGGATGATGAAGAAGATGGATACGACACTGTTCAAGAGGAAACCATTGTAGAAGAAGGCGAAGGCGTAGCAGATGACTTCTCGAAGGAGGACGAATTGCTTCTGTTGACAATTTGAAGGAGTCACTTGTTACTTGTTGTGCCTCGTGTCATGCCTGACTTTGTCTAATGAAATGGAAATTTGATAATGGCAGAAATCACTTGATGCGGTATCTGTTTTCTCTCCACTCTAATATCATTAAGCTATAAGATCCTTAATGCCTATTTTATTCGCAACATAAATTAAATAATTATTTGACAGTGATATCGAGTGTCATCGAGATGTATCCCACTCTTCCTGTTCCACCGCCTTTTCCGAGGCGAAAGAAGAAAACGCTAATGGAATTAGACGGTATGAACGGGATTTAAATTTAATAGAAATAGACATTTTAATTGTCAAAAAAGGATGGTCGATTTCTTCAGCGGAAGCCCGTCTACTTCAGTCACGTTTATCCCTGCCGCGCAGCAGTGGACAGGGACAGCGTGGAGGTGGAGAGATACCCCCGCCAGGCAGCATTGGGCAGGGAAGGCATGGAGGCGGACTAGGTGGAGGAGAGGAGGAGGTCGACAACGGCGACATGGCAAGTAACGAAGAACTGGAAGTTATGCCCATGCCGTCTGAAAGGCGACTTAGTACGTTGCGAGTACCCTTTTCTGTGAGGACTTTTCTGCAGGAAACCGAGAGGATTTAGTGTAGTTCCGACCGGAGCTTTCAGATGGAGAGCAGCGAATGATATACATCGCCAACTTCATAATGCATTCCGGCGTCAGCGGGGAGATGATGAAGCATCTCGAAGGCTTGTGCCGTGTTACTGCTCCGGGCGCTCCTATCTTGCCGGTAGGAATCTTCAAATTGAGGTCCTTTTAAAAATAAAGAAGAAATGAAGAAAGACGTGTTGAAGATCTCGTCACTGATGAAAAGGTTCGTTGCCGAACAACTCGAACCATATGGCTATCTGAAAATGTGTTATTGTAACTGTTGTCAGAAGCCGTTATGGGACCAGCAGGCTTTGTGTGCAAACGAACAGTGCGTGTTGTATAGGTGAGCTTGAGCTAATTGCCCAGTAAACGGGATGCAGTGTTATACATTTCGATTACACTGGGATAGGTAGCAAGCCTTTTCAGAGCTCCTTTGAAGGGAACGAAATTGGGGAAGAGGATCACCCTGCACACCCTGCTGCTAGCTCACAGCCACAATTGCTTCCAGCTACTCTCCTTACGAAGACTGCTTTGCCTGCTCAAATTTTGGTTGCAGAGTGTCGATTTAAACATAAAGATGGAGAAGTGGATCCGGACAAACAGAGGAAAACCTGGTGACCACGTAACCGCCTGCACTGATTTTTTCCGCGCATACCTAAGGAAGGTTAATAGTGTTGGGTATATTAGGTAGCCCTCCGCCAGCCCGTTGCCTGTCCCCTTCTTCTTGAAGAACTTCAAGTACTTTTCTTAGGCTTGCGAACCTCCTGTCCTGGTGAAGCGCTACGCGGTGCGCATCTCTGGTTCCTGTGCCAAGCGTGCGGACCTCCACGATTTCCCGGAACAATTAGTGGAGCAACTGAAGGTAGTTCAGTCCTATAGTTGCTCTTCTCTTCCATAATACGCTGTAGTTTTAATCTAATCTCCACCCCCTCTTCAAGGAGTTTGCCTCGACGGGCTTCGTCTAGGCATGCGAGAGCTCTCCTGCCCAGTGTCAGTGGCTGCCTTGAGGAGAAACCCCACTCCGTACGTCCTAATCATAATATAACAAATATTTTTCTACAAGTCTCTCCTTATTTTGGGAATTTTTGGAAAAAAAATTTGGAATTGAGGTACTGGCTTTCGCTGGGCGACACCGACGAGGAAAGGAAGGCCGCGTTCGAGGAGCGGAAAAAGGCAAGGGCTCAGTGGACGATTCTCGTCAGAGGTGCTCTTCAACGAGCGCTGTACGTCTTTTCCAATATTCCTCTCCTCTGCATTACAAGAAAATAGACACCTCCATCTCCGCTATATCTTTTTAGGTATGACATCCGAAAGTACGTACTTGACGCGAATGGGCGCCTAGTTCCCGCACCGGTGGGTACCCCTTCACCATATTAGTGCTTAGATGGAAAAAAGAAAAATCTCTGCCAAAACGTTGCTGTCATTATTTCTTTTTAAAAGGTAAAAATCATCCGCGTTGGGACCGAGCCGAAAACGAGCCAGCTCTCGCCTGAGCACCACAGCGAAGAAGACGACATCGCATGGAGGAAAGACTAACTAACGAAGGCTGCGCTCTGGCCACCTGGACTGGACTTCCGCGTCTCCTCAGAGCTCGGAGCCACATCACCTCAAGTCAGTCCGTTTCTTTGGTTTCGTTTTCCTAGCTCCTTCTATTAGAATTTACTGGATTTAGTCTCTTGTTTATAGTATTATGTTATTCCATAGTGCCTATGCATACCGTCATGTTGACTCGTACTCTTCTCACGTTGCCATCATTTTCGCACTTCGTTTTCCATTATGGGGTGCGTTAAAGCCAAATTACTCTCCACGTTCCCGTGTCTTCTTCTCGGGAACATTTTGAAAGAGGCACAAAACTTTCTTACAAAACAGCATGGGGACAACAGCACTTAGAACCGAATATTTTATTAAGCTTTCTTCTAGAATACCGACTTTTTTATTGATCTTCCTGGTGGGTGAACGTTTTCTTCTGGTGGGTCCTCGAGCGATCGCTCCTCGGCCGCTTTCATGGTTGGGTTGGTTTGGTTATGCAGTGGTATCGCTACACCTTCCGTTTTCGTTCCACCTCGTCGTTCCACCACTCCTTTCCATCCTGAACGACAACACCGTTTTCGTTAATTTTCCCTTTATTCGCCATCAACGATTATTCGATAAATCGAAGTTAAAAATCTGATCGAATGATTTTCAATACTTTAACGCACACTTCCTCTTCCACCCATTTACATTTCTTTCCTTTTATCTCTCCTTTTGTCTTGTTTCTTGTTATCACTTTATTATTCATTTTGTTATCACCTCCTTCACTTAGTTAGGTGTTCTCTTTTAAGACTTTCTGCTCTACACTCTACCTTTTATAACATTCCGCTCATCCTCCTCCATCTCGATGTTGGTGCTCGGTGCTCACTTCTCCTCTGGTGCTCTATGCTGATTCTCATAACTCACTATTTACTATACTCCTTATCCCATACCAGAGGTGCACTTTTCACGGTTAATAAATTTAACGATTCTAACGAATTGAAAGCTTTACAATAAGAAGATAAGAAGAGACCTCATAAGCATAGCATTTTTCATTAAAAAAATTCGTTAAGAAACTTAATGTCCACCAATTTGAGTGCACCTCTGCTCGGTACCACTCACATTCTATCCTTCAGTGTTATTAGTCTTATAGTCGTCATTTAGTCATTACTTTTGTTTATTACTCACTCTCATATGTTTACATGCATTTCTTCACCTGTAGCCCCATTTTCATCTATTCCATGTCATGTGTCCTCATTTTTTAAGTGTCTATCTCTATTTTAGGTGCAGCCCCAAGGGGGTCTAAGGGGTCCACCCATTTGGGATGGGGAGTGGCTAAAAAATATGGGGAAAGGGGTGGGGGAATTTTTGTGTCTCCAAAGTTTCGTAGGCCGGCTAGTAGACTCTTCTAGACTCAATCTAGTTTCAGTAGTTTTATTTTAGTCCACTGTCCTATTTTTATAATGAAATTGATCAAATGAAATGATCTATGATTTATGTGTTCAGATTTTGTTTATTTAATTTGATTTAATTTGTGCATAAAATGGCCTAAAATGGACCCCTCTTGGTATTGCACCTTTAAGATATATGTATTTGGTACACATCATCACATCCTCTTTATGCGTCTTGTGATGTGTGTATGTAATAATGTAAATTGTTTGCAATGCAATGCGCTTCTTATCTATCATAACGCATTGTACGTTTTGTATCGTATCGTATTGTACGTTTTTATAAGGAAATAAATTTTTGATATTTTACAATTGTTCACCGGCATACTAAGGGCTGGATAGGGGCGTGGCGAGCGTTCGAACCCCATCTGCTCGTGTGGTCCCTAGACCATTTTAGGGGCTATACGAGCGTAAGGGGTTCGAAGACAGCCAGCTAATTGCCCCTGCTGGTGCTGTTCTGTTGCAGGGTGGCCCACGCTAGGTGGTGCTGTTCTGTTGCGTGGGCCCCCTACAACAGAACAGCACCAGCTAATTCCAACAGCTTGCAACACACTAGCAACAGTAGCCTCCTCACTGGAGAAGGCTTCTACAGGATAGTAACACTGTTTCGTGACGTCATCTCGACTAGCCGTGCAACCATGAGGCTAGCCCTGCTTTTCTGTTCGGGTGCTAGAGATCGTTTGCCTGAGTTGGTAAAAAGGCACATGTATGTGCAACCACACAAAAATGGCCTAGCTCCCACAGCGGTGGAACACACTAGTGCTGAATAAAATTTTTGGTTTTGTACAATACAAAGCAAAACGATGTGTAGGGCTGTCCTACATGGTGACCTACCCCTCCCCCCCCCCCTCCTCCCCCACCGACATTATTTGCACTGGATCATATGAGTTCGCTGCGTCTAAGAAAAAGTTAAAAGTTTCAAGTCATGCCTAAAAGCTCTAAGCCCACAAAATACGTGCCAGTTGCGTCCGCCTCGATTGCTTAGGTAGGTTACGGAGTAAAAGTTCAGAACGGCTTAGCACAGCTTCTGTTAGCCCAAGCGGACATTAAGGGAACTGCTCTTACACGGGCGGAAAGGGGGGAGGGAAGTTATGGGGTGTTCCGCTAGAGGAGTATGAAGACACATGCTGACGCACCTAGCAATAAGACTCCAAAGCGCTATTAGGCTCCCAACTCAATCGCCCCTATTAGAGCTGGCCTGTTGAGTCCGACTGTCTACCTCAACGTCTGGTAGCTTGTTGTTATGGTGCGATATGCAGCATTGAACCACCGCTCGCTCTGGAAGGGTCTTCATCTACAGTATCCCTCTCGGCGGCTGGTAAACATTCCGTGGTATAAAAGGAGGGTGCTTGCGTGGTTAGCATCACTCAATCCACTTGCCGCTCTGGGAGTCAGTCGATGGTTTGCTCGTTTGTGAACCAGTCTTTTCGTGAGTTTGATTCTCTGGCACTTGTGTGGGGGAGGGGCAGACTAAGAAATAGGAGTAGTGGGGTTATCAACTAAAGTTGTGATCTACGTATCTGCTTCCACTGTATTACAATTGAGTTTGTCCGTAACTAACGATTAAGGGCTATCTGGAAACCACGTAAATAAATTTGATCATAGGCTGCTGTTTCGGGATTGGAAGGAAATTACCCAAGCTCGAGCTACATCGATAGCGTCACATCGACGTCAACACCACCGAAGCCGCATTTCAAAACGGAATGAGAAGGTTAAGTAATGCCGCGTTTTTCCGACGAAGAGCCCCTAAGGAGTAGTTGTGTACTGCCAAGTCGCAACTTATAGGAAGGCGTCGTCTTTTCAAATACGATCAAGGACGGGCACTAAGAAATCAACAGTCGTTCCAAATCTTTCAACGCTATCCGTATGTCATCACCTTTCCTGCGATCTGCAACAGCATACATAGAGAAATATTCGAAAAAGAAGCGATACCATCGGATGGTTCTTCCCAAACCGTGTAATAGAATTCTGCAGTCACTTCTGGTTTAGTCATCTTCCGGCTTCGATATGTTGTTTCGAAATACCTACGACTGCTTTATGCTCAAAGTATTCTGGACTAACAGCCACCTCTGCTTTAGCAAAAACACTGATTGCATTAAGGTTATGGAGCATCTAGTAGACGCCTCCGAAAAGCGCTTTGCGATTTCTCGCTTGAAGGTGCGCAGTGATTCGCACCACAGCGTCTCGGATCTCACTCTAACGTTTAGGAACGGAAAGTGTTCAGGGTGGAACTGGTACCGTTAGTTGGGAGTGCCTTGTGCCTTATTTAAAGTTGTTAGATGTCCGTTCATCCTTTGCTCCCTCGACGAAGATAGTTTAGACACAAAATTGCGGCCGTTGGAGCTCATGTCGTCTCGTCCAGCAAATTAATCTCAAGCACTTACTACCACCTTATGGGACCGCATAACTAGGATGGGTGCGTGGGCTTAGGAACATGCGGTTCAGAGAAAGGGCTGCTTCTGTCAAAACCGTTCCACAAACGAACAAAAGTTTTGCAGCATTCGACACACTTATCGATCTTCAGCAACGCTACACTCGTGTGGAATAGGCATTTCGTACTGCGCTATTTGACCACTCGGTTGCCTTCTGCGGGAGCTAGAAGCTGTAGTTGACTGCGCAAAACGTCTGCTCCTTCAAGAACTCAGTATACAACCATCTCTTGTAGCTGCAGAAGCCTGTGCCCACGGAATCATCCTTTTCCAGTGCAAATCTTGCTCTTTGTTTATAAAAGCCTTCTCACTAATTTCTCCAATCTGTCGTATTTCTGCTGTGACAGTTGATCCATAGCCTTCGAAGACCCACTTAATTCTCATACGAGGAACTTCGACATTTCCGTTTCGTCGGAAGCCAACTACCTGATATCTGACAAGTTAAGGAAGTTTCTCAGAGTGAATCCATGGCGGGTCCAACACCTTTGGAGTACGCTGAAATGATCCCAAACATCCTCTGTAACGAGCGTCACACGGCACAATACAAACTTTTAGCACGATATGCAACAACAAAAGTTCTAGGTCTGGGTATAGGACTAGTCCTCACTGCAGTACTCTGCATATTATTCAGAGCCTCTCTGATCAACACAACCAAACTTATTGAGACCTGTAGAAAACTGTCCTAGAAAGCGGCCTTTCCCATGGTGCATTCTGAAGGACAAACGTGCTTTGGTGTCGCTGCAGCATATTGTTAGTTCTGACGTCTACAGTCAGAGCAGCATTAGCATAAGTGTACATCAATAGAATCACAGCACGCCCCAAAGGCATGAAAGGGACACCCCGAAGGCAAGAAAGGGGTGATACGTACTCCGCACGGGATGAGAAAGGAGATAGACACCATAAGCGGTTGTCGGTAGGGATGTCTCCTCATGTGATGTTCGGCTGGCCATGCCCTACAGAATGTGCAAAAATGGCAACGGTTCCAGCGTCAGGCCCATGATGGCAGGCCGGCTTATGAAGAAACCCGTCACAAAGAGTCGCAACGGAATCGGTGTGAAGGCTAGGATGTCGGCAGCGCGACAGGAGGTACACATGCCCCTTGCGAGGCGGCACGGTCTCAGAAGGTACAGCCGCTGTTCTGCGGGCAAGATTGTTCCGCGTGTCAAAGGTTTCGCAAGGCAGCCGTTAGATTCTCGGTGAAGCCTGGAGGATTGGGGTGGGTGAGCAAAGAGGGATGAGAGGAAGATCGCACGCCTACAGCCGGAGCGGGTGTACCTCCTGACCGTCCCCCTAGGACGTCACCCGGAAGTGACGCGCAGAACCCCCGCCCGAGTTCTGTGATCAGTATGCGACGGTCCCTTTGTTTCGCCGAGGATTTCCTTGACACACCGTAGAATCGTTTGGGTCACCCTCCTCCAGGTCTCGTTTACGGGGCCGATTGGATCAGGAAGACCTGCTTCGAGCACTGCCCTTCTTAGCTCGTTGCGTCCTGTGCCCCGCAATCTCCACTATCGGATACTGGGTTCTGTTCTTACTTTGGGTTTGCTTGGTAGAGATCCAGTATCAAGGGCTATGCTGTGATGCGACCTCTTCTCCCGGGAGGACCTTTACATCCCGGACGGTTTTCAAGTCAGCCCTTCTCATTAGGAAGTGGTCGACTTCCGTCTTTCATTCTCCGCTAGCATAGTGCTACAGATAACCAGGTCGTGGACGACACCCAGATTAAGGATTCTTTCTCCAACTGGGTTCACCAAGCCGACCCCTTTACCTCCATGAACCCTTTCCACTTCTCTTCTGCAACTCCCCGCGTGTCCATTCATGTCCCGTAATACGGATAGGTAGTCGCCTTCTGGTACGGATTTTATGGCCTCCTCAAGCGCGAGGTAGAACTGATCTCTGTCGTGCTCGGGGCATCCAGCCTGCAGAGCGTAGACGGACATGACGGTCCAGTAACCTTTCTTCGTATCCAGCCGCAGTGACATGATGCGGTCGCTTATCCTTTGGACAGCAGCTACCGAATCCTTGAGGGCTCAGCGATAGCTATCCCGACACCGTTCATTTCGTGTTCTCTCTGTTGTAGAACAGCTTGACCCCTTCTCCAATCTCCTTAGCCTTCGCCCCTTTTCATCTCGTTTCCTGCAGACGCAGGAATTCCATTTTCTTTATCTCCCATCCCGTCCTGGACGCAAGAAGAGGTTCGCAGCGCTATAGAAAAGATGAAGCTTGAGAAGGCAGCTGGGCCTTCTGGGGTGCCAGTAGAGGCTCGAAAGGTGCTTGAGAACTGTAGAGTGAATTGGCTGACACAGTTCTTCAACAGTCACGATAGAGGGTAAGATGCCGGATGACTGGAGGGACAGCATCATAGTCCCCATCCTCAAGCAGAAGGGCGACGCTTCCGAGTGCTCCAATTACCGAAGGATCCAACTGATCTCACACACGATAAAGGTCTACGAACGGCTGTTCAACTCGAGGCTGACGGGGATGTTCGCCATCTCCCAGGAGCAGTGGAGCTTTATACCCGAAAGATCCACCACAGACGCGACCTTTATCGCTCGCCAGGTGATGGAGAGGTATCGGGAGAAACGAAGGCCTTGCTATCTGGCATTCCTGGTTATGGAGAAAGCCTACGACAGGCTACCCCGAGCCGTGCTCTGGAACTCCCTTCGAGGAAAGGGTGTCCCGAAGCGTCTGATCTCGGTAGTAAAGGGCATGTACGAAGGCTCGAAAATGGCGGTACGAACTCCACACGGGATGACAAAGACGATGGATATCACAGTGGGGGTGCATCAAGGGTCGGCTCTGAGTCCGTTTCTCTTCGTGCTGAAGTTTGAATGCAGCCTCGTGCTGAAGCATAGCGAATCACCTTGAGGAAGGCCATCTCAGGACCATCCTCTACGCGGACGATATCGCCCTAGTAGCCGACAGCCGAGAAGAGCTGGAAGAGAAGGTGCAGTTGTGGCAAGGAGTCCTCTCAGGCAACGGCCTGCGGCTGAACGAGAGGAAAACAAAGTTCGTCGCTCTGAGCAGTGCACCGAACTGATCCTAGACCGCCAAGGGGAGGTGATCGAAAAAGTGGAACAATTCCGCTACCTCGAAAGCGATGTATCCGAGGAAGGAAGCGTGGAGTGGACCAGGCGGTTAAGAGACGGATAAGCGCAGTATGGCTCAAAAGGAGGTAGTGCACAGGAACCCTCTGCGAACGCAGGTGCTCCAGGACACTCAAAGGCAAGCTATATAGAACAGTAGTGAGGCTGGCCTTCCTCTATGGCTGTGAGTGCTAGGCCCTAGGTAGAGTGCAGGAGCGGCAACTGCACGCTGCGGAAATGAGGATACTCAGATGGGCATGTGGATGGACCCGCCGGGACAGAGTGAGAAACGAGGATGTTAGAGCAGTGGTGAAGACAGCTCGGATCCAGCTGAAGATGAGGGAGCAGCTCCTAAGATGGTCGCGACACATCCTCAGAAGACCAGAGGATCATCCCACGAAGTTGGCCTTTAATTTCGAGGCACCCGGAAAACGTCCGAGAGGAGCCCCAAGGAAAAGATGGGAGGACGTCATTAAGAAAGATCTGACGACGCCCTTGATAGGACGAGATAGCGACGGATCACAAGAACAGCAGACCCTGCGACTGCGCGGGACTAAACGCTCTGGAGGAGAAGAAGAAATACATCAATAGCGTCTTTGAAGCGCAAGAGCTGCTATTCACTTGTATGACCTGCCGTCGCATATCCTAGTGATTAATGACATGAATGACATGACAAAAGAGCAATTGAGCAGACAGCAGACACCTAATACACGAGGAGTTTGTGTTAACGAACTTGTCAGGAGGTGTGACCGGATCGCTGGAACTCTGCGACATCGATCCGGTGATAGATGTCATCCGGTCTTGTGCCGTCGAATAGTTGTCGTCCTGCCTAACATTGCCCACTTCTCAATACCGCTGTGTCGCCAACCTGAATGTCGCCCGCGCTTAGGGGTGTGAATTATTCTCGTGCTTGCCTAATTTGTGTAATCTCTGAACAACCTTGCAGAGAACTGTCCTCTTCAAAACTTCGAGGGCATCTTTGAGAGCTCCTCAGTTCCTTGCTTTTTCCAACGTAGTTCTGACTCAAACTCGTAGTCCGCATTGGTGCTGCTCGAAAGCGGTGATTCCGAAGACGTCTGTTCGGTTTAGCATGTATGATGTATAAGGAACCCGTTCACGGAAGATGACTAGGGTGGCGGCAAAGTATTTCGGAGGAACTTGAAATATTACCAACCGTTACCTCCATCATGGTCACTGTAGTGGAAAGGAGGAACTCCTGTCGAAAATACCTTGCGATGTTTTCCCTCTCGAATCACTTTCACATACTGAGTAGCGTCAAGTTAGACCGCTGCTTGAGATTTGATAAAATTTTCCCTTCTTCACATCGACGAACGGGTTATTTCGACTTTTATAACCTTGCGTTACCTTAATGAGATTCGTCATTGTCTCAGCAATCACGAGTGCACTTCCTTGTTCGCGCGGCAGCTCTTGATAAAGTTTAGTCCACCCTATTTTGGCTAGAAATAGGCGGTGCAATAACCACGATAAAACTCCTGAAAGCAGCGTTTCTTAATGTCGTACGCACTTTTGGTTTCCTAACAGCCGATGTTGTTTCTTTCCCTTGATGCTCAAAAGGCGCTGGGCAAAAATACTTGCGTTTCCATGATTTGTGGAGCGGATTTTGTGCGGTTGCAGTTGATGTAGTAATTAGCCGTGCAGGGACCTGGAGAGAACGCATGCTCCATCCCACCCCTTCTCCATCTGAAGCCCTCTGATTTCATGTAATGCCTGTATCTGTAGGTATTGTCCCGATTATCGATTTGTTCGAGCGGGCGCCAATAACTTCTTCGTCGGTCTTCGTCGCGTGCCAAATCCTTTTACTGGATCCTTTTACTCAAGTAGCACGCAACCCTTTCGTCTAGTGCTTTTACGAAGACGTGTGACGAACGCGTTTGTAGGGGTCTTGGTTGGACTCTAGCGCTGCTTCCATGAGCTGCGAAACAACGTAGATGTGTTCGGTTTTGCTAATCCTTTGTAGAGCTGTGTAGAACTATGTCCATTGACGCGGCTCTCCCTCCTCTTCTAGCGTTCTAACACTTCTTTTCACGATGACTCGAATGAAACGGCTTGTTCGCTATCGACAGCAGACAGATTCCTCAACACTTGCCAAAGGCGTGGATGCTTTCCTTCTTGTTCTGCAATAGAGTCCTGTTGGTCTTCCACATGGTTAGGTACTGAAACCCAACAGTTAGCGTGGGAAGAGCCGCGTCAGCGTGTTGATGATCTTTGACGGAACGTTCTTCAGACCTTGGCGTGGATCTTGTTAGGAGTGTGTATGATTCTCCACCAAAGTGATGGCCTGTTGCACCTCAAAAGTGCGGGCCATAATGCGGTAGAATGACATGACATAGGAGTGCATGGCTATCGAAGAATTCGGCTAGTAGTTGTAGATCACCTTCCCTGCTGTCCTTCTAAACAAGGTAATGGCTCTAGTGGCCGTCGGGGGGGGGGGGGGGGGGCGGTCGAGGGATGTCGGGCAAATGACTCTGATGTTGGCGAAATCCCTGTGGGTAATGCAGATATTCACTACCGCCTCTGCTGCTTCAGCCAACTCCAGTGCACTTCTCTCCCTTTAATATCCTTTTCTCCTTGCTTAATTTTACAAACTCCAATGTGATTTGGTAGTTTATCGACGCTTGCGCCGCAGGCGAATCAGCTCGATAGTGTCCAAAGACTCAACGTCCTCTGGTGGTCGTCAAGCTGACGACTCTCACAGCACTGTCGCCGAGGTGGAGCACGAAGTGATCGTGTTTTTCGTCGTTCCTGTCCATGACGTTGTGCTCTCAAAAGTCGCAGAGACATCAGTTGATGGTTGTTCTGGGAGATCTACTCCTGAATTTTGCGGCCTTCTCTCCTTGGCCCGCAAGAGCTACATTATGCGAAGGATGCGGTAATCCAACCGCAAATAAAACTTGGGCACAACAGGGAATTGAGTCAATCAAAAGTTGCGGTTGGAGCCGATACGGGCTGTCAGGTTCTTAAGCTAGAGGCTCTCATCATCAAGTCATTATCAACACAGAATCTTGTGCGTTGTAAGTACATCGCGTTTGTAGCATCCCAATTTTCAGATTGCGCAACCTGGTTAGCTTCTGAAATTTCAGCAGCATGCTCGTTCTACGCATTGTTGAAGAAATGAAGTAGGAGTGCTTTGGGAGTCAGGGGATGGAGTTACAGAATGCTGCAGTATTTGTGGCGGATGGTGTGCGACACGGGTAGTTGGGCGGGTTCTGTTGTTCATTCGAAGAAGAGGACAGTCAACCAGGCTATCCGTTGGAATGAACCAAAACTTTTGAAGAGGCTCAGGATCGTCTTTAGATGTGCTCCTGGTATAGGGAGCACAACCATTCGGTTAGACCGACGTACAGGACACATACCGCGTAGCCCGACCACATCTCGCACCCTACAAAGGAACACGTCGCGCTCACATATACATAAAGTGTGAGTCAGCCCAACCCAGTAGGGAAGTGACTCCATCGCCTGCATCCCACGGTCAGTTGGCATTCCCTTATACACCACCCAGAGAAGCACCACATGACTCTTGGGCAGGCAACACGAGATCCCTCTAGCAAGTCCGAGAACTGCACAAATAGGGATATCTATCCACGTAGAGCACGTAGAGCACGTCCCACGTAGGGCAACAGAAATGTGACAATGTATGCCAGTTGACTAATGTGGTTTATTTACCCGTGCAACTGAACACGATATGTTGATGATGTTCAACGTTAAGAGTAAGACCTTAGAGGCTGCAAATTAGTGTGGGATGGCTTCGGTCGAAGTTATGAACCTGGGCTGTTTTCGATGTGCAGGTTCTACTTCTGTCTTGTTGTCGTCGCTATGATATTCCTCAGGCGATCACTCTTTCTCTCTCACTCTTCAAGCGGTAGACAATGACCTCTGGAGTACCAGATTTTTTTCTAAACAAGACCACCGTGTAAGAGACATGGTACTGTAAAGTTTTTCGTTCTAATACTTACTTAATTTGATACTTTGATGGTCCTTTTGCCGGCTGGAGGTGTTCTTAGTGGGGACCACAATTCTTCCAGACCGCAACTAACATACAATGAGGCAGACTCCGCTCTCTGAAAGATCTTGAGAATGAGTCTGCTCATCGCGTAGGCGGTCGTCCCAGTGGTCTCTTATGGTCTTTTGGGAGCCGTTCGGTGACACGGAGACTCCATCTGTCGTCCTTTCGTTGAAGGGGGTGTTCGGCCCAGCGATATTTCGACTTCTTCATGTACTGCAGCGGATCTGCTAATTGCGACTTCTCCCTTAACTCCGAGCTTCGTAGGCCTTCTTGCCATTGTTGATGAAGGCTTGTCCTCAGAAGACATTCTCCAGTGCACGATGCGTAGTTTGCATGGCTCCGGCGATTGTCGTGTTGTCGGTCCAGGTTTCCGTCGCGTAACACATCGCAGGCAGTACAGAGGCATTGAATATCGAAGCCCTGAGGCCGGCGTCCTTGATCTGATCCGTGACTTCGCGAATCGAACTGAAGGCTGCCCATGCTGCGCGTCTCCTGTAGGCGATTTCAGGAGCGAGGTCGTTATCCATGTTCAGCTCTCTCCCCAGATAGACGTAGAGGTCGACCTGTTGCAGAACGACTCCATTTGACCTTACGAGTCCTGTTTCACACCACTGGTTGATCATAAATTGAAGTCGGATGTAGGGCGACGGTATGCCAGCATCCCCAGGCGCGTTCAGAATGGCGTTGATTTCCACAGAGTAGAACACTCCAATAATCCACGAAGACAAGGACAAGTGGGGTGTGGTATTCGCGGCTCCTTTCTTTCGACGAGTTGTGAGACAGCCTGAATATGGCCCACGCAAAAGAAATCCTTGCGAAACCCTGCTTGCTCCACTGGCTGACCTGTTTGCCTTTTTTGAAGATTAGAACTGTTTTCGATTCCTTCCATGAGTCCGGAGTCCTACCAGGACGAAGGTAGTGGTTGAAGTGCTTGGCAAGAAGTGAGCAGAGGGCACTGCCACCCGCAGGAAGGAGATCGGCAGAAATGCCGTCCTGCCCGGGAGCAGTGTCCGGCTTCATCCTTCTGATGGCATGAGCAAGTTCTGATTCCAGAATGGGAGGTGCTTCCTCAGCTGGTGGCATCAAGCATTTCGGGACAGTGATGGAAGAACGAAACAGATCTGTGTAGAATTTTTGAACGATGGCTTCCATCGCTCTTCGAGGCGTTGTTCTATCCTTATCCATAAGGGCTGAAATTATTGCCTTCTGGTCGCAGAGACCTCTTTTGCAGCGCTTTATGTCTTTCCCAGCGGCTGAACCTTTCCCAGCGGCTTCTAACAGCTTCAGTATTCTGCAGGCTTGTATGGACTCTCTTGCGATTCCACAGACCTTCGAGAAGGTGACTTTTCCGGATGGGAGGCATTGTGATCCAGTTTGATAGCTCTTCTTTGCTCCAAGAGTTTAATCGCATGTGCGTTAAGTCTTGAGGCAAACGGCGATGTGGCTTCACAAGAGCTGCTGACACACTTCAACATTCTTTTGGAGTGAAGGTCGTAGTCTTCCGATGGATCTTCAAGAAGATTCCAATTATACGACTTTATTGCATCCAACTCCTCCGACTTGAATGTGGGGAACCTCACCGGCGCCGGTTTATGAGTGTTGCGTTAGAGCATCATCTTTTTGAGAGACAGCTTCGCACGGACAAGGCGGTGATCTGAGCCGGTGTCAAACGAAGGCTGCACGGAGACGTCGAACAGACTCCAGCGTCAGTTTGTAAGAACATGGCCAATCTTCGAACGTATTTCTCCATTTGGGCTTTCCCAGGTCCATCGCCGGTTTGAAGGCTTCTTGAACATAGAATTTCCATGAAAGAGACGGCGTGCGGATAGAAAGTCTATCAGTCGCTCTCCGTTTTCGTTCCTTAAGGGAGTTCCACGTGGTCCTAGTCTCCATTCGTCATGGTCGTTTGTACCGATGGTAGCGTTAAAGTCCCCAACAACAACTTTGTAGCGGCTCTTCTCGTCGTTGACAGTCCTTTCGAATAGCTTGTAGAATTTCTCCTTTTCTTCGTCTGTGGCCGCAGACGTTGGAGCATATCCATTTATGGTGGAAATGGTTCTTTGATCTTTGGTTTCTAGACGCAGAACAGCTGCTCGCGGACTGATGATCTTGTAAGAGACTACTAGGTCGAGCTGACAAAAAAAACCATCTCCCCCAATATTCTTTCTGTCCACCTCTCCAGTAATGAGAAGCTTTTTGTAGTTGGTCTTTCTTATGGTTTCCATTCTTCCTTTCGTTTTCTCAGGACGATAACCTCGTATTTGATGTTTCGGCTTCTGTAAAGCAGTGTCCGAAGATCCTGCTCAGATGCGATCGTATGACGGTTATAAGTGCAGATGAATAGGCAGTTTCCGTGTCTTGGTGGAAGTGGGCTTCCGGTAGTCCGATTCCAATGACGTCCTGATAGGTTAATTCCGAGATTAGATGGTCCCTCGCCGGAAGTGGACGCAACCGACGTCGTAGAGGTCCACCTCCGGCGCGCGGAGGACTGGGGCGCGGGTTCAGTTGTTTGAGCCATGGCGGTGATCTGGTTACTCACATGTTCCTGGCCAGATTTACATGAGAGCGGCCCATACACGACAAAGCATCGTGTACTGCGTGACAATTTGTGCCGTTAGCCATCACTAACGACAAGTGATGTTCACTCCTTCACCGCGGTGAGGTGGCACATGAAGGGGATCGTTCTAATACTAGAGTGTAAACAAGGAGCACCCTAAGAGCCTGAGGAGCCAAGAGAACACTTCCAACTCCAGCGTCCAATCTGGATTATTAGAGAACCAGACGTTCAACGGCCTGCCGGCCGCCAAACGTCTGGTTAGGGCTTCGCCCCAAACCCGGAGAATAGAGCACCCCGAACGTCTTCTTCTCCTCTTTAGGCCTTTTCTGATTCACTACAGTAAAAAACTGGTTTTGCTATGTAGAAAGGCATAGCGAATAGGGCAAACAGGTCCATCACCTTCACTGGACCCCCTCCTTAACTGGTCTCTTATCACTGGTTTCCCTTTATTGTCAGCCCTTTTCCGGTTCACCCTTTCCCTTCGTCGGTCCTTACTACTGCTCCCACCTTTAGTGGACCCGCCTTTACTCTTCCCTCTTCGCTGGTCATCCTATCCCCATTACTGGTACCACCCTCACTGGTCCCACTTTTATTCATCAACTCTTTTCCGGTCCCCCACCCCCTTCAATGAGCTCCTCCCTCCATTCACCAATCCCCATTACTGGTACCTTCCTCACCGTTCCCCCCCCCCCCCCCTTCACCTGGTTCCCTCTTTCACTGGTCAACCTTTTATCGGTCTCCCCTTCACTGGACCCCTCCCATATCCTTCACCACTCCCCCTTCACTGGCCCCCTCCCCCATTCTTCACACTTCCCCTTCATTGAACCCCTCACCCTTCACCTGGTCTCATCTTCACTGGTCAACAGTCTACCGGTTCCCCTTCCCTGGACCCCTCTCCTCCTTCACCGGTCCCCCTTCCCTGGACCCCTCTCCTCCTTCACCGGTCCACCCTTCCCCTGACCCCTCCCCCCTCACCGGTCCCCATTGCTCGTCCCACCTTCACTGGTAACACGTGTCTGAATCCGGAACCCTCGCGCGACATCGGTGACACCTCTCCTCAACTCGAACGTCCTCGGTGGGACATCGGTGACACGTCTTCTAAACCCAGACACCTGTTGACCTACCTCGCTAACCGCTTCTAATCCAGGACGCATGTTGAAGGAGGTGGGGGACACCTCTTCCCAACCCGCACCTATTTTGCACGACACGATGACATGTCGTCTGAATATGGACGCGTGTCGACAACTACAACAATTGACAACTCCCCCCTTCCCCAAACTTCCTCCCAACACACTCCTTCAGCACTTCTGTGCAAACAAACCCAAACACACACACTCACACACAGACAAACGACCGTTCTCGCTTATATATAGTAGGATGGTGAGAGTCGTTGTTAGTGGTCAAGTGCATGTTGCAGAGAGTGACAACTCCCCCAATTTCGGTAGCATCATCTCTTCTAGATCAAACCTATCTTGTAGGGTAGAGGGCAACTTCTTGTATTGTTCAGGCTGCTCCCTCGTCTGTGCCATCAGATATTCGTTGGATGATAACAGTGCAGGAAATCGTATCCCGTCATTTTTTGTTCGCATCTCTGTCTTCTGTCTCCTAGCATTTCATAACTGGCTCTTAGAATTTGGGATTACGTTCTTCCTTACCACCACTGCCTAAATGAAGCCTTATTAGAGTCGTAGGAATCGTGCCCTTTTCCTGAGAATCTCTGAGGAAAGAAGCTCCAGGTAGTTCTCCAGGCTTTCACAAAGGTAAGAAAAGGTTTCTAGTGTGATCCTCGTTCTCCGTTCACATTTAACTTATCGAATACATGCTTGTGACCTTCTGTCGGGAGAAATGGCGCCTGCGCGAAAATAAGCTCTCAGTCACGCTGTCCATGATGATGCTACAACCGCGCAGAAGTGTTCATTTGACCCAGCAACAGCAAGGGGTTAGTGCTTTGCCCGAAATGAGTTTCAGTAGGTGCCAACAGTGTTCAGCAAATTCGTGCTTGTCTTGATCGCACCATACCATGTGTGCGCTGATGACGCAGTGGAAGAAGCCCGATTTCATGTGGCGCAATCAATTGGTGATGTTTTCCTTCCACGTCCTTGTCATCTAGGCCCTCTATCTTCCAGATGTCGGCTAATTAGCTCCAGTATTGTGCTGAAAGAGCACTTCGTAGCTGGGACTTCGCATACGGGCTATAAGGGGCTCAATACGAATTTCAGCAGCGTGCAAGCCGTCCTGTTGAAGCAGCATGCGTAGCGCTCTGATTAAAGTCGATTTTTATCGTTCTTCACCCTTGGTGATCCATAGGAGTATGCACAACTATAGTTCACACACACGACTAGCTCCGACTTTAGCACGCCTCGCCGCGCATAAACGGCAAAGTCTTCGGAGCCATACCCATGTTGAAAGATCGGCTCGTGAAAACATACTATCAGAAACGATGAAAGAG
>OX377202.1:68638770-68712031 GCA_947396885.1 Heligmosomoides polygyrus polygyrus | reverse complement strand
GAGAAATCGCAAAACGCTTATCGGAGGCGTCTGCTAAACACTGTTCTCCTAATTTCCCGTCGTCGTTGACACATAGGCTAAATTTCAATCGCGATACCGTCTGTCTGCGTATGATGGGAGTTCACGTGAACCAACGTTATCTACTTTTCCTCTATGTTGTTGCTTAGGAGTTCAGTTTTTATTCATTTGATACCGGTCGGAGTTGTCATATGTGCACCAAGGGATCGGGATGGCGAAGGATTTCTGAGACACTTTGCTTCCTACCAACTTAGATTCCTCGAAAAGGATTCCTTGAAGGAGTGGTTTGTCGCAGTGAAATCGATTTTCACAAACCTTGCCATCGGTGAGTTCATAGTGTTTGATATCAGGATGAATTCCGCTGTCTTGCGATTAGAAAGCTGAAAGGATCTCATGGTGAAGGCTGCTCCGTCGGCGCGATTCACAAGGTTCGTTCAATATGCAAATTCTTAGAGATCCAACTACATCAAGTATAGGTGACCTTCAACTTTGTGGTACTGGCAAAAGTCGAATTTTCAAATGGAGCAATGGGTGATCACTGTGTGATCAAAGTTTACGATGAACCGTCGAACATCAGGCCATCTTTACATTTGGGAACGTCGACACAACCAGATCTTTAGTTAGCATACTTACTACATCCAAGGCTGCCTGGGCAGGGTAGAAATTTAAGCATCGCTGCTAGTGTTCACGAGATCGTGGAGGTGAATGAATTGCAGAATAGAATTATTACACTCAGCGAGCGATAGCTACCGTCATCTTAGTGAGGTTTTATTCACGGAAGCCTGTTAGCGTTAACGATTGTGGACAACTCTGCCTGACCCTGGAGGTGGAACAGAGCCCTTACGGAGAAGAACAGCGTCGCCGATTTTGCTTTTTATTGCTTTTCAGAACATTATTCAGAATTTCATTCAATAGTAAACCAAAGAAGAGCTGAGGACTCCTGTTTTCCTCGACTTTATTTACTAGAATAACGTCTCTAGTATAAGGAAAGCGCTTCGCTTTTCTCAAGCGGCATTTCTTTAAGCCGAATTCATATTTTTTAAACCATGGCCAAAACAATGACCTTCGGGCTCTTGTGGAGCAGTGTCTACAACAAAACTATCAGCATAAAAAACGGTGATTTGAAAGTTCGCAAGTAACCCCAACTCGGTGTGGAGGACCTGAAAATGTGGCTTCGAAGACATAAAGGTGTGTTTCACTTCGATACGACCTGGCAGACAGAAAACACATATCGTGTCTTTTAAAAGTTGAAGGTGTAAGTGTACAAATAAATTTATTCTGATACCTGCGTCAGAACTTTCCTTTCGTAAAACTGACTTTAGGTGGAAACGATCCAAACTGTGCACCCTGTTGACTAACAGAACTTGCTTTCTTCCTCCGTGAGCTCACTCTATAGTTTGCCAAACTGGAACACCTGCGGAAGAGGCATAATGATGATCAAAATGGGCGAATAGAATTGTACTCTGGAATAAGTGCTCTTGCTGGAGACCTCGCACTCATCCATAAGAGTCGCTGATTCAAATCAGGTGTGATGCCAACGTTTATCGAGGTGCAGCGTTTCATATAGTCTAATAGAAGCCCTTTCTACTCTATTTGCTCAAGTGGTACACTTAAGAAAATATGGGGACAATTTGACGCGACTCGACATATTCACGTGGACTTCTTCTTGATAAGTGGGGCAACGACCTTGATATTAGTTTCGATGAAAAATATGGAGCATATTGGGTGTTACACAACGTTTGCAAATGTCAGAAACAATAGATAATGCATAATGGTCTGGAAAATGTATGAATTCATTTCTTCTATTGTATAAAGTGTATCGCAAACTCTCCGAAACAAAACATTTTTCAACCATTCTTCAACATCGATCTCCAAGGCGAAAAAAGTCTAATCCTAATTGGAACAAGGCCTTTGCATGATATACATATTTGAATCCCTGTGCAATAATGTGGGCGTTATGCGAAACGTATAATTATAGAACATATCGAGAACATGGTCCTTTAAATACCCTTGAAACTGCAAAGTCATTGTTTCTTCAGCAATTTTCTAAAGAGCCAAATCTGATTTAAAAATTGCGCTAACACTTTAAAGGTCTCATTGGCAGGAAGTGAGATAATTTGTGATAGACTTATTACGTCTTTCCTATGGAAACGAGTACAACATTTTGTTTTTTCAGCTTGGTAGAGCTACAGTACCGTCGGTAAACATCCGCCAAAACGCAGCTGGCGGCGGATTAATTTGCCGCTTTGCCATAACTCCCTTAAATCGATTATACCCGATGAAATGCACATCGATGGAATCAGAACAGCATGATCTACCCAATGACCTAATGATCTTGACAAGATTTTAGATTTTTTGAGTTCGAGATGACCTAAATTGGTCGGGCCCGGCGCCCCCTTGACCTGACCCACATTCGCTCCTGAGTCTCGCCTAATTATGCCTCTTGGCAGGGATGGACCTGCCCAGTGGAATTCTAAAATTTTTAAACGCTGTCGAAAATGTGTTTCATGCTAATTTTAAGTTTTGTCTTCCTCTTGGGCAATCTCTTTGATATCAAGTTTGTCTAGTTTGGCTTCATGTTCATCATTCCATGCACTCTCGACCGTCGATTTTTTGCCATTTTCGCTAATTATTCACGACCGTACCATTTTTGTTCTAGAGCTGACTTTTGCTGAATTTTCATTTATAAGGTGTAGATTACAAATATAGGTTTTAGGTTTACTTTAATTGAAATTGAGCTTGTAATCTGCCACCAATTTGGCAGTGCATCAAAGAAGACATGTCCTGCAAAGGCTATTTCAGGCGTGAATATCTCTGTCTCCACGCGGAAGATCAGTATGGAAGCCCGATATGTAGTCATGCAACACGCAGAGATGCTGCCCCACAAAAATGATGGAGCTGGCAGCTCCAGATCTGGCTGCTCTACTGCTTCAAATATGCTACTTCTTTCTACTCCGACCATGAAAGAATGAACGCAGACCTCTGTCCGGACCTCGCAGAACGTTTCCTGTCATTCAGCGTAGCCCATATTTACATTTTTTTGAAGATTTTTTCAGTCGACCATAGCCACATTTATTTCCTTGGGATAAGTCCGCTAGTGGGCGCGTGTAGCGCAGTCGCAAGAGGCGCGACTGTCGCGTGCACCCGATACCAGGTTCGTGGTTCGGATTTCCCGCCCAGGTCAACCAAGCCTTCCATCCCTCCGGGGTCGGTGAATTGGTACCAGACTTGTCTGGGAAGGATAAAGCACTGACTTGTTCATCGGCTGGCCACCGCAAGTCATTGTACGGCCAAATACGCATTCATGTCGCCTCTACGACATCCCGTAGAAGTAGAATGCGCTGGCGCATCCCAGAAGGGATTGAATGACGCCGTCCTTTATCCTTTATCCTTAAGTCCGCTAGTGGAATCCACACTGTTGTAATTGCAGCAAGCATCGTCATCTCGAGAGTCATATCGGTCGTTCAGGGCCTTCACGAAGAAGTACGACCAGGGCGTTGGTGGGCTTCCCGGTCTTCTCTTGACATTCCAGTCGGTGATGGCTCTCGTCCAGCGGGTGTCTGCCAATCGCATTAAGTGGTCACGCCACCTAATTTTCGCCGACTTAGCCCATGCGTCAGCGTCTTTGATTTTCGAATATCGACGAAGCTCAGAAATCTGGAGGCCTTCTCTTACTTGCGTGAGTCAGCCGTGTCGCTCCGAGCATCGTCCTCTCGATTCCAAGCTGCGCGACGTTGATCGCGCATTCAATTCTGCTTTCGTATAGCCCAGGTCTCTGAGGCGTATGTTAGGGCAAGAAGAACAGTGCAGTCGAATAGGTGGGCTCGGGGTCGGAGGTTCTTCGTCTTCTTCGCGACTTCTTCGACCTTCTTCAAAGCTCCCCAAGCAGCTCGTTTCCTCATGCTCAGCTATGGCGCTAGGTCGTTGCCCATATTGGCTTCGCGACGAGATACACGTAGCGGGAGCATTCTGAGACGTTCTTTCCGTTGAGCGAGAATAGGGCATAAGAAACGTGTATTTCTCACGAACATCGCCTTCGTAAGATGCAGCTGCAGTCCAACGTATTCCCACATACACGATCGAAGTCGGCCAGCATTCGCCCCGCCTGACTGATGCTCGGTGTTATGTGCCAGATGAAGCGGAGACATGTTTTCTCATTCTAGTTTGCGCATGACGTTTTCGAGTGGTGGAACTCAAAGGCTTCGGGGATATGGTGTGGTCTGTGGAGAAAATGCCCAATCTCGCGGCGGACGTAGCGTGAAGATAAAACGCCCAAGACCAAGGGAGAAAACGCCCGCAACCAGATAAGAAAATAGTTGCAACCGTGAAAGAAGATGCTCGGATCGACGAGAAGAACGTATAGCACACCAGAACATATCATCATGTGGTTAGCGCCATTTAACGAAACCAACTTTGTGATTAGCAAAACCGCCATTATAACGAAATCAGCTTTCGACTGTAAACAACATTAAGGAAACTAGGAATGAGTTCGAAACTGTAGGGAAAACTGTTCATTAGAAGAGTCTTACTCGGATGTATCGCTAATACAATGGTTAATCCGCAATGTTTCATTCGAATCAAAGCTCCAATAAGAAGTTGATAGTAAAACACTCATGCTCAGAAAATAAACTATATTTTGAAAAAAGGCTCGAAGGATTTGTGACGAGGTACTGCACCGTAGGTTCTACTCATTTGTTGAATCGTCCCTTCCTCCAAAAACGCATTTTAAGACTCAATGAATTCCGGATCTATCGTGCCATCCTAAACTTATTTTAAAAAATATTTTTGAACTCGGAGCAATGCAACACGCTTCCTCACAATCTCCTTCCTGGAAGATATGCAGTATGTTAACCTTCGAAAAGAAAGAATTATACTCCATCTCTAGAGCAGAATATCACAGATCGATTAACATCTCCTAAGACCGTAGGGTCCAGCCTCCACGAAGGGGTTCTGTTCCAAAGATATCGTTTTCGGATATTGTCATGTCCAACGTCCTGTACCAATCGACAAGTCACTAGGCAAGGCTATAGCCTTTCAGCATCGCTAAAATGTGCTAATAACACAGAAGCAGAGACAGGTGTAGAACTATGTGTATCGCGCAATAGGGACACTTCTTAACCATTTCCCATAGAAAGTCCCATGGAATAGAGTTCCATAGAAACTTAGAGCTCCAGGGCTGACAGTAGTGACCGAGAAGAGGGAGTCCGTTATGAAGTAAGCATTTCTTATCTGAAATGCATGCTTACTCCGTCAGATTTCAAAAATACACGAAACGCCTTTTACATCTGCAGTAGCAGGGGCTGCATATCTTGCTGGGCCAAATATTTTCATGCATCGGCAGCCACTGCATTCATAGATTGAAACATCATTCATGTTTTTCTTCTTCAAAGGGTATTCATGACACTGCCCTCAATGCGCTCAGGTGCAGATGAGGCAATAGATGTTCAAGATTTTTAGGAAGGGCTTAACTTTGCTGATGTGGGTTTCTACGACATTTCATGGAATTTAAGTGATTAAAAAATGACCACGTTGCTCTTTTTGAGCGTATGGATGAGATATCATCACGGTTTCAGTTGTCGCACCCTCGATTTCTTTCTAATGTCCAACCCATGACGAGATAAGAAAACAGCATATTGTTGTTCACGATTACGACGTGTTTTGTTGAAAGGGTTTGATCGCGCAAAGGACTCGCGAGCATTTTCTCGCACCGAAACAGACGCGGCGCTGTTCGGGCATTTTCTCTCGTAGTCGCATGGTATCCCCTTGCCGAACCCTTCTCACCTTGATGGTAACGCCGTTGTAGAGTGGTGAAAGGAGACTATTTCAACGGTAGGTCGGAACGGCGCAAGTGTTGTATATGGCAGAATCGCCTCTCTCTGGGAAACAACAAAGAGCATACATCTCGATCCCAAAACAATTTTGCGCAGAGTTACGGATGACGGAAGTTGGACCGTTGTCTGCCTGTTGCTTTGCAGCTGACGAGTGCCTGCGGGATGAGGATGCTCGTCGATGGCCAGCACATGGCGTAGTAGGGAGAGACCACGACTCTGGAGCGTGGGTACGTTCCTCCAAAGGGGAATCGAACCACAAACCGTCCGTCTGATCACGCCGCTCCTCTACCCACTGCGACACCACTGCTCGACAATCGTCAACGTTTTCAACCTACTTGAGGCCATCCTCTGCCCGCAGACAGAGGGCTAACGCCGCCAACATTCCAACTTCCTTCATCCCTATTTCTGCGCAGAGTTGTATTGGGGTCGAGATATTTGTATTTTGCTGTTTCGCAGAGGCGATTCGCTCCATGTACAACACTTGGGCCGTTCCGACCTTTAAGATGAGTAGTAACGGTGAGTAGTAACACCCTGAGTGCGCAGAGCTTCTGACCGCTTCAGTTTCGACATAGTCGAATGCCTTCTTCAGGTCGATGAACGTAAGGCACAGCGGCAGCTTGTACTCTCGCGACACTTCGATGAGCTTCGTAGCTGCGTGTATGTGGTTGATCATGCTGAATCCTCTCCGATGTTTTGGGGCCGGATTCATCAACGACTTATCTAACTTCAACGCAGAATTGTAAGCTTATCAAGCGATATGGTGAGCGATAAGCCACGTTATCTGAGCTTTTAACGCGGCTTATCGCTCACCATATCGCTTGATAAGCTTACAGTTCTCCGTTAGAGTTAGGTAAGTCGTTGATGCTTGGTCTGCTGCTTGGTCGCATGGCTGTCTTTCGTCCAGTGTTCCGCTAGTATTATTCAGAATGACTAAAGTACACAGCGGTAGACTACGGACAGCAGGCAGATCAGGCGAATGTTGCCAATGTCGTGCACGTCTCCCTCCTTGTACAGTAAGACGGTCCTGCTGGTGTTCCACTGAGATGTAATATCCATATCTACCACTATATAATTGGGCTAGCTGCCGGCGCTGTAGATGATGAGGCGTATCTCACACAGGTTAGAAACGCTGACAAGTATTTCTCACATTTCGGAGTCGATATCCCGAGGATCTATGTGTCAAGATTTACAATTTATTGATTGTTTTGAATCGAGAGTCTACTAGAAGTGTTTATAAACGCTTGCAAGTTAAAACGCTGGTCCACGACTACATTTCTAGTCATCCAAAAGCATTTGTTACTGGAAAAGTATTTTGGTTAAATAATTAGGTGGCATGGTAATTGCGAAATTTCCTGTTTTCTGATTTTCTGTTTCTTGAGTTTGTGGCTTTTCTGTTGGAAAGCGACTTTGTTTTCTTTTTTTTTGGAAAATTTTAAGAATCTCGGCCCAACCCTGTTTCCAATTCTAGGAAGCTTCAGAACATTCACACAACATACAACTCCCAAATGAAATCGAGTTAGGCTTTGTGAAAAAAGCAATGAGCTTATATTTAGCACTACGTCACATCTTAACATTGTGCAGCGGCGAATACTTAACCACCTGATATTATTCACCGTTCTCGAGACAAGTATGCGATCACTAAAAGTTCCAAGGCACACCTCAAATTGCCATTAACGCAAGCTTACAGAATGGTACCATGGATGAACCAAAGTCAGTGATAGAGAATACTGCCTCAGACCTCTAGAAAGCATCCAAATGTATATTACGTAGAAGGGCAATGAAGTACAGAAAGCATATGCAAGCATGCATGATACAGCAAAGGTATTTCGGCTGGAAAGCTTCTAAAGAAGAACAGTGCCTCGGACGTTTCGCATTTAAGAAAAAACTCTACCATTCAAACATTAGGCTGGCTTCCAGAATATCATCACTCATGCAGATATAAATCGCCACCGTTCTCGAGAGAATTCGTAAAAAATGCGCCTTCTGACTCAGATTTGCCTCATTCGTTTATTTTCTTGTATTTGTTCTAATACGCCATGAAGTTACGTCAAGACCCAGTACGCTGCTGTAGATATGAAAATGCATAACGAGGTGAAAAGTTTATTCTTGTTTCCTTTCAAGATGTTCTAGCATCGTCGCCTTAGCTTCCTCACTGTAGCTGATAGCTCCTACGTCGACTAGCACTATCTACGCTTGAATTTGTACTCTATAAAACTTGGGGTGTCATTTAATTTTTTGAAGCAGGCGAACTATATATGTAAGAAAAATTGTGCCTGCCTAATAGACAGTTAAAAATCAATTTTGTATCGCTTGCTAGGAAAAAGTCCATGCGGAAATGAAATCCCCTTATCAAAACTTGCTGCAGAAAAGCTTGACAAATTGTTTTACAATTTTTGTTTTCATATGTCGTTCATGTGAATTATAAATTATAAATGAATTTATTTCCATGACAACACAGGCTCATGCTGCTGACGAAAAAGGGCAGTGCAGTTGCCTGCACTTATCGTTAGACGGTGATAACTCTGAAAGGGAAGGGTGCTCTGAACGGGTAGAGTGAGTCATATTGGAAGGATCTCTACCCTTCAATTAGAATGAACATATGTTTCTTTTTCGCCATGTCGCTAAATCCAAGGAGTGGCGCCCTTGAAATTACTAAGAGCGTTCTCTGCGCTTCTTTCCAGCTGTATGCTGTGGAGAGTAACTTTCTTGCGACGTTTTCATTACTGACCGGTTTTTAACATAAATGCAATGAGAAAGGTATTCAATATGCTCTGCTCTCTCTCTACATTGTCCTACTATGCTCTCTTCTTTGAGCAATTCTTCCTCCCGCAGATGTCCTATAGCTTACCCTTATTCTGGACTCATGGGCCGGGTATTCGAACGACACCTTCGAGTGCCGCCGATTAGATTCGGCCGCCGAAGTGGGCCTCTTCAGTTACATGAAGTCGCTTATGAAGCAATTTCATTACCACGTCATTGAGCGCGACCTTCCTTTTGATCTGCAAAAATAGGATAACATTCTGAGGGTAAGTGGCAATGTTGAGGGTAGCCAGAGGAGCACGGATTCGCTATAATGGCAATGAAGGTCATGTCGTTAGTGTACTGTAACACATCGCAGGCAGTACAGAGGCGTTGAATATCGAGGCCTTGAGGCCGGCATCCTTGACCTGATCGGTGACTTCGCGAATCGAACTGAAGGCTGCCCATGCTGCGCGTCTCCTGCGAGTGATTTCAGAAGCGAGGTCGTTATCCATGTTCAGCTCTCTTCCCAGATAGACGTAGGAGTCGACCTGTTGCAGAGCGACTCCATTTAACCTTACGAGTCCCGTGTCACACCACTGGTTGACCATAAATTGCGTTTTGGACATATTCATGTCCAATCCAATCTTCATAAATGTCAGATTGAGCTCGTTCAGCATCTCCTCGACTTCTGCCGTGCTGGTAGAGATGAGAGCAATATCGTCGGCGAAGCGAAGGTTGCTGATCCGTTTGCCGTCGACAAGGTAGAATTTATCGTCCCAGTTCAAGTCTTTCATGGCATCCTGGAGTGCCGCTGTGAATAGCTTGGGAGAAATCGTGTCTCCCTGCCGTATTTCTTTCCCGATAGGAATTTTAAGCTTTCGATCGAATAGCTGGATGGCAGTCGATGTGTTCGAGAAGCATTCGTCGAGAAGTCGGATGTAGGGCGATGGTATACCAGCGTGCACAAGTGCGTTCAAAACGGCGTTGATTTCCACAGAGTCGAACGCTTTCCGGTAATCCACGAAGACAAGGACAAGTGGGAGGTGGTATTCGCGGCTCTTCTCGATGAGCTGTGAGACAGTCTGAATATGGTCCATGCAGGAGAAATCCTTGCGAAACCCTGCTTGCTCCACTGGCTGATACTCATCCAAGCAACGCTCCATACGATTGAGCAGTATCTTGGTGAAGATCTTGGCTGATGGGTCAATAGTTGTTGATATCCTCCTGTTTGCCTTTTTTGAAGATTAGAACTGTTTTCGATTCCTTCCATGAGTCCGGAGTCCTACCAGGACGAAGGTAGTGGTTGAAGTGCTTGGCAAGAAGTGAGCAGAGGGCACTGCCACCCGCAGGAAGGAGATCAGCAGAAATGCCGTCCGGTCCGGGAGCAGTGCCCGGCTTCATCCTTCTGATGGCATGAGCAACTTCTGATTCCAGAACGGGAGGTACTTCCTCAGCTGGTGGCATCAAGCATTTCGGGACAGTGATGGAAGAACGGAACAGATCTGTGTAGAATTCTTGAACGATGGCCCCCATCGCTCTTCGAGACGTTTCCGTTGTTCCATCCTAATCCACAAGGGCTGAAAATATTGCCTTCTGATCGCAGAGATCTCGTTTGCAGCGCTTTATGCTTGAACCTTTCCCAGCGGCTTCTAACAGCTTCAATCTTCTGTAGGCTTGAATGGACTCCTTCACTGCAATTCGACAGGCCTTCGAGATGGTGACTTTTTCCAGATGGGAAGCATTAGGATCTAGTTTAACAGCTCTTCTTTGCTCCAAGAACTTAATCGCATGTGCGTTGAGTCTTGAAGCAGACCGTAATGTGGCTTCGCGAGAGCTGCTAGCACATTTCAACAGTCCTTTAGAGAGAAGGTTGTAGTCTTCCGATGGATCTTCAAGAAGATTCCAATCATACGACTTTATTGCATATTCCAACTCCTCAGACTTGAATATGGGGATCCTCACCGGTGCCGGTTTATGAGTGTCAAGCTCGAACATCCTCTTTTTGAGAGTCAGCTTCGCACGGACAAGGCGGTGATCCGAGTCGCTTTCAAATGAAGGCAGCACGGAGACGTTGAACAGACTCCAGCGTCTGTTTGTAAGAACATGTTCGATCTCTGAACGTGTTTCTCCATTTGGGCTTTCCCAGGTCCATCGCCAGTTTGAAGGCTTCTTAAACACAGAATAAACAAACATAGAATTAAACATAGAATTTCCATGGTAGAGACGGCACACGGATAGGAAGTCTATCAGGCGCTCTCCGTTTTCGTTCGTTGAGGAAGTTCCATGTGGTCCTAGCCTCCATTCGTCGTGATCACTCGTACCGACGATAGCGTTAAAGTCACCAACGACAACTTCGTAGTAGCTCTTCTCGTCGTTGACAGTCCTCTCGAACAGCTTGTAGAATTCCTCTTTTTCTTGATCTTTGGCCGCAGATGTTGGAGCATATCCATTTATGATGGAGATGGCTCCTTGATCTTTGGTTTTCAGACGAAGGACAGCTACTCGCGGACTGATGATCTTGTAAGAGTCTACTAGGTGGTGCACTGTCGAATTGACGAGAAATCCAACTCCACCCATATTCTTTCTGTCCACCTTTGTTACGATAGTGAGAAGCTCGTTGTGGTCGGTCCTTCTTATGGTTTACGTTCTGCCTTTCGTTTCCTGCAGGGCGATAACGTCGTATTTGATGTTGCGGCTTCTGTAAAGCAGTGTCCGAAGATCCTGCTCGGATGCGATCGTACGACGGTTATAAGTGCAGATGAATAGGCAGTTTCCGTGTCTTGGTGGAAGTGGGTTTCCGGTAGTCCGATTCCAATGACGTCCTGACAGTTTAACTCCGAGATTAGATGGCCCCTCGCCGGAGGTGGATGCAGTCGACGTCGTAGAAGTCCACCTCCGGCGCGCGGAGGACTGGGACACGAGTTTAGTTGTTTGAGCCATAGCGATGGTCTAGTTACTCACATGTTCCTGACTGTACTGCGTGACCTTTGTGCCGTTAGCCATCACTAAGTGATGTTCACCTCTTCATTCTTGAGGTGGCACATGAAGGGGTGAACATCACTTCATCACTATATATATATATATATATATATATATATATATATATATATATATGTATATATATATATATTAAATTGAGTACTTGTGAAAAGATGCATATATTTGAACTCAGCAGCTTGAGCTCTATCTTATGGCATATACATCTTAATAGAGTTGAACAATGCATATAGTCCCGACACAATCAATCGAGTGGGCGCGACAACCTGTAGAGCGAGCGAGCGACAGTCTTAGAATGTGTGTTTGGGGAGTTTTATCGGGAATTTCCGACCGATCTTCGCGGGAATTGCTCTAAGACTGTCCAGCTTGCCTTCGGAGTGCGCCGTGAACAATGCATGTAGAATCGAGCATATCAATCGAGTCGGCGCGACAGCTTGTAGAGTGGGCGTTTACAGACTTTTATCAGAAATTCTAAGCCGGCCTTTCCAGATATTGCTTTGACACTGTCCAGCTTACCTTTAGAGTGCGCTGGGCACAACGCATATAGGATCGGACCTTTCAATCGAGTGGGCGCGAAAGCTTCTAGAGTGGGCGTTTGGGTGTTTTATCAGAATTTTCCTGTCGCCCTACTAAAGAGTTGCTCTAAGGCTGTCCATCTTGCTTTCAGAGTTCGCCGGAAACAATGTATATTCAACCGAACCTATAGATCGAGGAGGTGACCGCTTGCAAATTACACGCGTGGGCGTGTTCGGAGCGCGATAACTCGGTCAAGTTCGAATCGTTTCGGCTGCAACTGCAACTATATACGGGTCTTGTAGGCAGTGACAATGTCTAGTAGAGCATGAAAGTAGAACGCTGTAGCTTAGGAAGAGACAATGTTGCAGCGCTGCGAAATTGTAGGTGAGACTTTTATGACGCATTTTTTCCGATTTCGGTGGTCCACTGCGAGAAGACGCGGGGAGCTAACGGCCTTTATATGCGTAGGCTAACATAGCCCTTAAGGTACTTTACGATAGCATGCTCTGAACTCTTCAGCTGCCTAAACTGCCTCGGCCTCAGCTCCCAGTTTTAAGCGGCGGAAGATAGCTGTTAAAGCTTTTTGCGCTCTTACTCTCTCAGATTTGAGTTTTGACACTCGCAATGGCACCATTATTCAGCATGAAAAGCGCTATCAAATGGTGTCAATTTCGAAATTTTGGAAACATCGACTTGGCTGCGATAGACGGACGATGATGTCATCGAAAAATCGATATCTTCGAATTGGGCTGCTTGATACCATTCGATACAGCTTTTAATTAATTAATTAATTAATTTGTTTATTCATTTAAATACGTCTCAAGGACGCGCACTTTATGTGAGAATGACAACAAACCAAAACAGGCCGTGCAACAAAAAGAAATATGAAGAAAACTAAGCAGTAATAGAAAATTGAAGCTGCAACATTATACATTGAAGCAGGAATCTTAAAAACCAACCGGCCGGGTTGCGAGAGCCTATATAAAGATGCCATGCTCCAAAAGTAAAGTAAGTTAGGTACTAAAACGAAATCCTGTAGGTAGCATAGAAATGCAATGCTTACTTATACATGTTTATTAGTAACCAATGCCAATCAATCAAATGAATAAGGCAGAATACCTTATAATCTTTTATAGAAGCGTTTAGCTAACAAAGTCTGCCTGTCAGCGTCAGCCAGTTATGACGCCCAGTGTAGATACCGGCACTTCAGCACATGGGTACGCTGGCCGCCCCATGGAACCGGCAGCTAGGACAGACAACTTGTGGCACTTATAGTCAAAAACTGTAAAAATAGTCAGCTACCAGTAAGGAAAATAGCGCATGATGGCTTGATATAAATCCTCGCAACCCATATGAACAGGAGGGAATACACCACCTATTTGGAATACACCACCTATTGAGAAGTTGAGAAGTAAAATAACAAATTATTAAAGCTGAACAGAAAAGAATTAAGGTCACTCTGCGTGGTCTAACGTACAAAATAGAACGAATTCAATAGGAAAACACCCTTAATCATTAGACAAGAAAAACAAGAACGTAATCCATGCCAGCTGAAAGCACAAGAGTCAGTGTAAGCTTGGCAAGGCTGACGGAAGACAGACCACACACAGCAGGTACAGAGAGGAGGTGAGACTGAGATTCCCTAAATGCATACATAAAATGGAACGCTACTGCATATCCTCAATGTCTAAAACATGCAGTAAATTAGTTTTCGTCAAATTACTTCTAAAGACGCGAGTGTTACTAGAAGCTAGAAACTCGGCAGGTAAAAGCTGAATCCACCTCGCAAATCTTAGGAAGAGACAATTAAATAACATAGATCCCTTATTCCTGTTGACCTTAGCGTAGCCTAGCCTGAACCCACCTGAACGTTCGCCGCATGGTCTAAATATCCAGTACTTACTGGCCGGAAGTCTTACCTCTCCTCGAAGCATGCGGAAGCAAAAGATGAGGTCAGCAACGATCCTCCTGTACAACAAAGTGTTTGGGCCTAAGAGCATCAAACGGTCACCATATGCAGGTAAATGGGAGAATCCTGTTTTATCCTACTACAAACTAACCTCGTGAAGGCTTGCTAAACCATTTCCAATTGAAGGGCGTGCTTCCTAGTAGAGGCTGTCCATACTTGGGAGCAGTATTCTAAATGTGGCAAAACGTAGGATCTGTACAACCGAACCAAGGCTAATGGATCATCAGTATGGACGTGGCGCAAAATGGAAAAAAGAGCTGTACATGCCTTTCTCACCACTTGATCAATATATGCTCTAAAACTGAGTGAAGAATCAACGATGATACATAGGTCATTGGCAATTTTGCAATTATCAAGAATAATTCCACCTATCTCGCATCTGTTGGGTGGTAAACCACCAAAATGCACAACAAACGACTTAGCTAAATTCACAGCTAGATCCCACTCAACAGCCCAAGCAGTAAGCTTTTCAATAGAAAGTTTTAAAGCATTCGTCACCTCAGCACTGTTATCCCTATTGTATATTCCATAAATTTTTATATCGTCGGCATATAGCTGAAATTTAACGTAAGGAGATGTCTTATGCAAAAATGGCAACTCTATAGTATAAATCAAGAAGAGTAGAGGAGAAATCACTCCTCCTTGAGGAACGCCGCTCGGGCAATAGTGCTGGCGGCCTACCCTTACTGTCATATGCCTTCCTTCAAGGTATGATGAACACCAGTCTAGTAGGCTATACCAAGCGAGCACAGTTTTTGGATAAGCTTACGATGACTCACTCTGTCGAAAGCTTTAGACAAGTCAACGTAAACTACGTCAACTGTATTACCTTGATTCAGTGCTGAGCACCAGTCGAACACAATATCGACGATGTTTGTGGTTGTTGAGAGGCCAGGAAGGAAACCGTGCTATACTGGTGGAAAGAGGTAAAGTCTATTCAAGTGATTTATCAATTTTTCTCTGATAATTATTCCCATAACCATTACTGGCTGTGGCGTAAGATTTATTGAGCGGTAATCAGCTACCGATAAAGGACTGGACGTCTTAGGAATAGCCGTTATTAAAGCATCCTTCCACACTTCAGGAACCTCCCTTAACATCAGCGAGACATTAAAAATGTGCGCTAAAGGCTTACTTAAGGAACTAGAGCATTTTTTAAACACAACTAAAGGAATTCAATTGTAGGGTTTTGTAGTTGAAGGTTTCAAACCTTTCAGAATATTGTAAACTTTTTCAGGATGAAAATAAGCATTGCATAATTTACGCCAAGAAGTTGTTGGTCTAACACGGGTGGCAAAATAAACGCTATCGTTCGAGAATACGGAGCAAAGTAATCAGCTAACGCTGAGGCTTTGGTAATATCAGTGCGACATTCTGAACCGTCTTTACTAAGTAGAACACAGGATTGTCCATCAGACTTCACCGTGCTCCGTATGTATGCATGCAGCATTCTTAAGGCCGTGTAAGATGCTAAACGACGCTCCCTATTGGCCAAGAATTTCTTAGATTACGGTCAATGTCTAAACGCACTCTCTTATAAAGAGTGTCGTTCAGGGGATCAGGTGACTGTAGAAGAATTCTCTTCTGAGCAAGTAAGTTTCAAATATGTTGAGTAAAATATAGTTGACTTAACAGCTTTCGTACGGTGAAGGGCACAAAATGGGACAGCCTATCATAAATTATACTACAAAACTTTTGATAAAGTTTTGCAGTAGATGTAAAACTATGTAACAGTTTCAGCCAATCAATATGAAGCAGGCTTTCGTTCAACGAACGGTAGTCTATCCTTGCAAAATCAGGTAGTGGTAAATTTTCCGTCTCTAAGACTTGCCAGGAGCTAACGAAGAAGTTTATGATGGTATGGTCAGCGGTAGCTAGAGGAGGATGCATTGTAACACCGTGTACAACAGGGGTTGTAGTAAGCACAACGTCGAGAATATTGTCGGTACGTGTAGATGCATTGACTGCCTGCTTAAATCCGGAACCAATAAAAACCTTCAAAAAGCATGCTGCACTAGGAACAAGGCTCCGTGGGACAAGGCCACTCCAGTCAATTCTCAAATTGGGGTCGTCGAGAATTATTGTGTTACTACTACTCGCTATAAGTGTAGAGAGCAACTCAATTAATTCATCGTCATCACATTTTAGGCATCTAGGAGGACGGTATACGCCTATAAATCGTATAGAAGAGGAGCTGTTGGGTGACAAAATATCCACATACAAGACGTCCAATTTTAGTCTAGCTTCCACGTTAACAGAGTGCGTAAGAATGCCATTCTTAGTTAGACAACAAACACCTCCTCCTCTAGACCTACGCGGTCCACTCTAAGTATTTCATAGGGGAGGTTGGCAATAATTTCGGAGCACCGAATTTTCGATGTAAGCCATGTCTAGGTTATGAAAACTATGTCAGGCTTGGTATCGGAGAGGAGGTAATGGAGGTGGTGGAGTACTCTGACGTTCGAAGGGTGGACGAATACTCTGACCTTCGAAGGGTGGACAGTCTCCGACTGCCTCCTTAATGCCAGCAATTACGATGCTGCGAGAGCATTTTTCAGCTTCCACATGCTCTGAAAATTTCTTAGGAATTTTTGACGATAACGCTCTCACCATCTGGTCAATTGCTTGGTCCTTATTCCGTTCCAAAATGTTATTGATAAGGTAATTTGCCGACATTTTACTACATTCAGCATCGCTTGGAACGGCGGATGGGCAATTGGAACAGTTAATACTTGAAGCAGCGACTCCTTGGTTGAGGCCATTGCTGCTGGTCACCTGCTTACGGGGCGTGCGCACCATGCTGTTTGACCTACAGCAGGTAGATGGCGTATTATTGATCCTAGAAGAAACAACAACGAAAAGCACAAAAAACGAAATGTTAGGGAAATTAAGCTCTCACAACACAAGAAAAACACAATAAACGGCTGATGTAAGACGCAAGAGGAGGAAAAGCTAGTAGAAATCAATCGAAGAAGAATACATTCGCGCGAAAACTAAACGCAGCCGCTCCGCGACAGGACAGGTGAAATTATACAATATATACTTTGTATTTATACAACACAATTATATATATGAATTTTCATGCTGAATTTAATGGTATTACTGAGTATAAGAAAAAACTGTAATCTGGGCGAGTAAGAGCGAGAAGACATCGGCCGTTGTGCTAAATTGCACGCGCGGGCGTGTTCTGAGAGCGATAGCTCTGTTAGGCCTTTGTCACACCATCGCTCACCCCGAGCGACGCCTAATGATATGCTCCCATATCGATCGGATGGAATCGATATGGGTGCATATCATTAGGCGTCGCTCGGAGTGAGCGATGGCATGACAAGGGCCTAAAGTGTGAGCCTTTCCGGTTGCAGCTTGTGGGGTTTGTAGGAAGAAAAATGTTCTACTAGTGCGCTGAAACACAGCAATGTAGTTTATGGCTGGACAAAGCTACAGCGGTGTGAAAATGTAGGTTAGCCTTGTGTGACACGATTTTTCCCAATTTCCTTTGACCCCTGCGGGAAGAGACAACGGCCTACAAATGCGCAGGCAACCAGAACACTTAAGGTGCTTGTGTACGACATGCTCATAACTCCCAGCTGATTAAACTACCTTCGCCCCAGCTGCCTTTTTTTGGCGGACTTGACGGTTGAAATTTCCTCCGAACTTACGCGCCCATGTTTGAGTGTTCGACATTCGCAATAACACCATCAGCTTTAGCGCAAAAAGTTCTATCATGATGTCAATCACGATCATTTTCAGAAAAATCGAATTTTTGGCAATTTCCCGTCGAGGATGTGGGCGCCCTAGGCCGAGCTTCGCGGACAATGACGTCATCGAAAACCGGGGTTTTCGAAATTGGCTAAATTTTCTCGTACAAAGTCATCTTCGGGTTATTTGGGGCGCTGATTACGAATCCGACACCCGTTTCTGGAAATTCAGCCGATTTCGGTGGGTTATTTGCCCTTTGTGGGTGGTAAGGTCACCGATCACGCTCAATTATCGGTATGGTTGGTCTCGTGCCATAATTGCCAAATGGACTTTAGCATCGTGTTCGGCATTCCAAATAACCCCTAGGTGACTTTGGACGAGGAAATTTTGTCAATTTCGAAAATATCGATTTTCGGTGGCGTCGTCGCCCGCGTAGGTTCGGCCTAGGGTGCCTGCGTCCTTCGATGGGAAATTGACAAAAAAACAATCTTTCTGAAATTGGTCTAAAATAACAACATTCGATAGAGCTTTCTGAGCTAAACAGAATGATGCCAAATCGAGTGTTGAAAACTCAAATATGGGCGAGAAAGGGCGGAAGAACTCCACCGCTCTAAAATGGCAGCTGGGACTAGAGCAGTTTGGGCGGCTGGGGAGTTATAAGCACTTTCTCGTAAAGTACCTTAAGTGATCTGTTTGCCCATGAATTTGTAGGTAGTCAGTTCATCGCGTCTTCCCGCAGTGATCGACTGAATTCGGAAAAAATCATGTCACACACGGCTAACCTGCATTTTCGCACCACTGTAATTTCGCCTGTTTAAAAGCTGCAGCGCTGCACATTTGCCATCTTCTAAAGCTTTCTACTGCCTACAAACCCTTGAGCTGCAGCCGGAAAGATCCGTACTTGACAGAGTTATCGCGCTCCGAACACGCTCACGAGTGCAATATGCGAGCGGTCGCGCCCACTCGATTGATAGGTTCGATTCCGTATTCCTTGTTCACGGCGCACTCCAAAGGCAATCTGGACAGTCTTAGAGCAATTCCTGATTAAGATGGCTAAAAATTTTCGATAAAACTCTCTAAGCGTTCATCCTACAAGCTGTCGCTCGCTCGCTCTACAGGTTACCTCGCCCACTCGATTGATTGTGTCGGGCCTATATGCATTGCTCAACTCTACTAAGATTTATATGTCGGTAGATAGAGCTCGAGCTGCTAAGATTAAATGTATGCTTATTTTTACGAGTTCTTGTCCTTTAAAAAAGTTATTTAAAAAGCCGCGTGGGAACGCTCCAAAGCGGCTTTTTCGGCAATTGACCAAAAGACATGCGTTAAAGGTGGTGATATATATATATATATATATATATATATATATATATACATATATACATATATATCACCACCTTATATAAAAGAGTTTGTCCGTTGGGTGGTCTAACCTAAGTGAGCTACGCCGCTCCATCCATAGCGAAAGCGATCGGGTGATCTAGCCGAAGTGAGGTACGCTGCATCATCCACTACGAGAGCGGTCGAATGATCTAACCGAAGTAAGGTACGCCGCATCATCCACAGCGAGGGCGGTCGAGTGATCTAACCGAAGTGAGGTATGCCGCATCATACACAGCGAGAGCGGTCGGGTGATCTAACCGGAGTGAGATACGCCTCATCATCTACAGCGCAGGCAAAATTTGCTATTGAACGTGGGATGTTGCTGCAGCAGCCGAAACGCAGCCCTTTACTGCTTAACACAACAGCACCTACGCGCGTTTTTGATCGTCCAGATTCAGAAGCCGACTTCGTGCCATTAGCATGAGAAGACTACTAAAGGGGTAAGGGTAGAAGGGAGACTTTGAGGGTGGATAACCGACAGCGATCAGGAGGCAGCGACCAGGAGCATCGGGATGATCGATGTGGGAACAAGGAAGCAGGCCAGGAGGTGGCACCAAGAAGAGTTTAGGTAATATGTATGGATCATTAGGGAGTTACCAACCAGGGGAAGGGAAACAGCAAGGAGGATCAGCAAGGGGATCCATTACCATTAAGAGAGACCGGATTTAGAGGATGTGACACCGATGTCACACAATGGGCGCTCGCTTGCCGTCGTCGTGTCGTGAGCGTGGGAAGCCTACTTAATTGGGCAGAGTAGTAGTAAGGATCTCGGGGGGGGGGGGGGAGAGAGAGAGAGAGAGAGAGAAGGAATCTACCTGGAAGAAGGGAGCTGGGGGCAAGATCAGGACGAAGAACCAACAAGAAGGGAGCCGTAAGGAAATTCATACGAAGAACAAGGAATTTGCCATATTCATAGCCTCTTCATACTCGACAGCGGCGACTGCGCGCGCAACTGAGCTTTTTGATCCAGAAAACGTGCTGCCTTTGTCGTGGAGCAAGCACCCTGATTCTGAATACGTGTCACTGACCGTGCCCTGAGCATGGGAGGACAGCTAAGGGGGTGGTGGTGAAGGGCGGTAAGGGGGACCTCTATGATGGAACAGGAGAGCGACCAGGAAGGAAAGGGAGAACCTGGAGGGGCCAGGACGGGGAAACCAGCAAGAAGAAACCAGTAAGTATCAATAGTGGAAGCAAAGAAGTGGTTGGGACCAGGAAAGTAAGGACTAAAGAGGGGGAGGGAAGACCAGTAAAGGCGGACTAGCAATTAGATCCAGTAAGAAGGAGCGAGAGAGGGGAACCTATCTTCGAAAGACATGTCAACGACAACTTGAAACGCTAGCTGTTGAGCATGAGAACGATTGCGGAGGAAAAGCCTGAGAGGCAGAAGTACTGCGCAGCACAAACCAATGACATTACTGGCCGGTCAGGAAAGAACGACTATGATGAAGGCACCGAAGGAGTGAAGGGCTTGATGCCGATAAAATACGCCCCAAGTCCTTGATGCTGGCGAATTTTATGTTTTAAAAAACTACTTTCCATAGGTCAGTGATGCTACAAAGTCGCGCGAAGCGCGCAAGTACGAGACACGCCGTTAGGCGTGTCGGAGCACTTGTATATATATATATAAAAGCCTATCAGTGAAATGTTAACAAGTTGATGAACGCACGATTTTTGCGTGCCTGGTGTGTAGGACCAATCGATTTTTTTACAACGTCAGAACCGTGTCACTCGGTCCCACACGTCCGAAAGGGTATGACACAGTCGTTAACGTGCTGACACTTAGAAAAGTAGCTTTCAAAATTTTCTGTTATTAGGGCGCGTGTAGCGCAGTTGGAGGGGGCCGGCTTTCGCATTCGTACCCGATACCATGTTCCTGGTCCGCATTTCCCGCCCAGGCCAACCAAGCCCTCCATTCCTCCGGGGTCGGTGAATTGGTGCCAGACTTGTCTGGGAAGGAAGCATTGAGTTCTTGATCGGCTGACCTCACCAAATCACCTCCAGGACATCCTGTAGAAGTAAATAGAATGCGTGGCGCACGCCAAAAGGGATTGAACAACGTCGTCCATTGTCCCCTTACTAGCCCTTTTCTAAAATAGTTTAAAGTACGTCCACAGACTGAAAACATTCTTTCTTTCTCGGCTTTTTTAGGTGGCGAGCAAGGTATTCATTTATAAGCAGTGTCAAGTGAGAATAGGCATATCTTACGAGGAGATCACACCTCTATCTTTGTTGAATTGTTGACGTGCTTGGCGGCACGACGAAGAACTTTTCTAGCCCCAAACGCACTATTTCCAAAAATTCAAATGTGCCATAAAGGACATGAGAATAATATATAAAAAAGCTGATTTCAATAGTTTCTCAGGAACAGCCGTAATTGGGAGAATGAGGCCGGCCATTATTAGTGAATACTAAGGGCGGAAGTGATAAATATACTGAGAAAAAAGCTCATTAAAAATTCCGTTAAATTTCTGAAAATTTCCGTTAAGGCGCTAAAAGAAGGATTTTAACAAAAAATGCCGTTAATTCATCAAATCCGTTAAATCGTTAACCGTTAAATGTGCACCCCTGAGATGTATGTATGTAGTGCATATGTAGTAGTCCGTAGAGCACAAAGAGAATATGGACAGTAACACTCAGTATATATTTAATAATGATTTGATACGCCATCTGGTCTCCTTCCTCTAAATAGAGTAAGGCAAGAGACACTGCTGGTTGCAATAGCCGAATAATGTCTGCTACGTAAGGCGACGTGTTGCATAACAGACATTGTTCTGAATACTATTCTGTCGTTATGCGGGTGAAAGGCTCAATCAAAAACAATCTCCAGAGCAGAGAATGACAGATAAGTGCTTTTAAAAGCTTTTAATGGCAAACAAGGAATGTACGGAGACTGGCGTAACAATGAGGTCGATCCCTATAAAACCCTGCCAATTGTTGGCCAATCATTCTGCAACAGGATGAATCTCCAGTTGTATCATCTTCTCGCACTGCTGTTTTTGGTGAGCTATAACTTTCTTTAATACACGAAACACAATGTAGAAAGAAAATGTTGAAATGTTTGATCTCAGGCTATATCGCTGATCGGCCACAGTGAGGCTACAGGATTTCTGGGAAAATATAGCAAAGTAAGGCCGAAATCTCCGCCGCCAACGAGAAGGTTCGGACGAGATCCACCACCTCCGCCAACAAGACCACCGAGTCCTCGCCAAGGACGACCAGGAGGATACGGATCAGGACGCGGAGGGCACGGAAAGTAAATCACTAGTCATATAATATAAAGTAGTCTGATGCTGTTTCGATGAAGTGGTAGAAACGCAAATGTTGCTGAACTCATTGAACATACCTGTGCAGGTTTCAGAAGCAGCTAGAAAACAGAGATGCAGAATCAGAAAAAGAAGCTATCATGCCGATTCGTAACAATATTCAGACAAACAATCTTGCGCAGGAATTATTGCTAATACCCATTGGCGTAGGTGCAGATGCAAGAAAAGCAGTGAGGAACTTCAAAGTTCTCCGCAGACGCAATCCTATAAGGACGATTGAGTGATAACTTTTTAAAAGGGCGGAATACGGGTAACGGATAGACTCGCTCAAAAATGAATACCGAAAGTCAAAGAATGGGCACGGAAACATGGCTAAAGAGCAAATGACAAAAAGTAGGATTCAGACACGGTGAAGAAATTATTCCTTTTACAAGCATAAGCTTAGACTACATCATTTATTACATGTACGCATTAATATAGCAAATTCTGTTCCCAGTTTCCTTCTTTATCTTTTAATAATCGTTTTCTCTATTAACAACTATGAAGCACTAAGAAAGAGCAGAGTATTGCATGCTTAAGAAAGATAAATAGGCAAATCGCGTTCAGAAAGGAAAGTGGCTACCTTTCCTATAGTAATATTTTACCATTATAGCGGATGAACTCTCTATTGTCATCTAAGCACACGCCGCTTCTTTTTCCCCTGTTCTTTTGCACAATGACCAACTTGTACCCGGCCTAATTATTTTCATGGGAAGGACAATGCAGGTCACATCGGACCGATATTGTGAGATATTTTACTATCACCAGATGGTGAAATTACGTCTTCGCAAGACCAGGAGATGGTCATGTTTTCCGGGTTGCCATACGTTTTTTTAAAGTCTGCACTGAGAACTGAAAATTGTCGCAGTTGTGAGTGTTGAAATATGGCCAGAATTGTGGATGTGCGATTATCCTATTAAAAAGTTGTCACTTGTTAAAATCGCGGCAGGAACGTACGTAGTTGCTAGACTGTAGATAGGAACTGATGTGAGCCGACCACATTACTACACACACTACTACTCCCGGTGTAAAGCCCTAAGGCTACCACTGGCATAGCCTTGGCTCCGTAGAGTCGCCATTGTGTTTCTAGCGCTGGAATCCTCTATGTTGGAGTTTTATGTAGGATACCTTTCGGTGCAGGATGTTACCATGTATCAATCAAATAAAAATCGCGATGGCTTTTAACTGTATTGCGCGATCTCGTCTTCAACGCATTACATGATTGCTGCATTGTTGCGTTTTGAAACAAATTTTAATTTATTATTTTTCACAGAAATAAAAATTCTACAATACATTCACTTATTCACTCATTACACTTCTCCGGGCAGCTGATCTTAAAAATTGCAGAGAAAGTTATGTCAAATTTTCCTTTTACAAAAAATATTTCTCCGTCTTGGAGAATCTGTAGTTTAACCAGTAACAGGCTTGTTTCGATTATTTATTTATTTATTTATTTATTTGGTACACTACAGAGAGTGACCGTAAAGCCAACATATCTTGCTAAAGCAGAAGGGTTAAAAATGCAGAAAAAGCAGCAACAATAATAGCAGTAATAATTATGAAGACCAGATTAATCGCAACGAAGAGAATTCATGCTCTTAAAAAATCGAGAGATATACCTAGTCTAATGCTTGCTGCACGCATACGTAGCTAATAGAATAGACTTTTATCCGTACCAGTTGGCCATGCTACCCTCATTCCATTTCTGGTGTCATAGGTCACTGCTGGAATTTCGGGACACGGGTATGCCAACCACCCACGTGGAGCCAGCAGATAGGACAACAGTGAGAACTTCAGTTAACCTAGCGTACGCTAAGCAGCATCCGGAGGGCAATATTCTTTGCAAAAATTTTGCAGATGAGTGAGTATCCGGGGGCTCCCATCAACGACCGATCTGGTCTAAAACGATAGTAAGAAATACATGAAAAAAAAAACTCAAGGCAGAGAATCTCAAGTAAGCGGAACGAAGTAATTCACCGCAACAGGAGCAAAAATAAAGTCGTCAAAAGTAAACGCTAAGTAAATCCTAACAAGAAACTTAAGGAACTAAACACTAAACATTGGATAAATAGGAAGGAGCGAGTTATGCTGAAGGAGGAATAAGACACATCCATCCAACGACATAAACGGGGAACACCATGAAAACCGTGTAATGTGGTTGAAGCATTCATACGCGCTAGTCTGAAACTAATTGTTTAAACACTCTTACTCTAGAAGCTGTAATAAATCAAGATTCTTCAATCTCTTCTTGAAAACAAAACTGTTCTCGGATTGCAAAACTTCAGTTGGTTGGAGTTCCATCCACCGTGCGACTTTAAAGAATAAACAGTTAAACAGCTTGCTGTAACTATTATACTTAATACGCACATAATACAGATTAAAGCCACCAGTACGAATGCTACAAGGTCTGAATACCCAATACTTACTATCTGGTAATCTAACTTCTTTACGTAATATTCGGAAGCAGAAAACTAGGTCTGCATCCGCTTTTCTAAAACGCAAGCTTTTCACCACCAGTGCTTTTAAGCGCTGGCAGTAATCAGGTATGCGAGCAGCGCTATCCTTTTTGTGAGCTCCATAAAACACCATTTTAGTGAAAGTCTCAACTTTTTCGAGCTGTAGGATCTGCTCATTCTTAGACGTTTTCCACGCTTGTGAACAATAGTCAAGGTGAGGTAGCACATAGGTTTTATATAAACGTGTAAGAAGCAGTGGATCGTCATTATGAATACTACGGAAAAGTAAAAAGAACAGCGTATGCCTTTTTTACCGCATGAGTTATGTGCTCCGAAAAGGATAGCCTGGAATCGATCATCATGCCAAGATCTTTAGCTAAGGGAATACTATTAAAAGGTACGCCATTAATACTGCAATCTCTTGCAGCTCCTTTTCCGATGTGCATAACAAAGCGTTTGTCGATGTTCATAGCCAAATTCCAGGATGAGGTATAGTCGTGTAATTTCGCAACTAATCTCTTGAGCTCGGAGGTGACTTCATAAGAATTGTCGTCATTATAGATCCCGTAAATTATTATGTCGTCCGCAAAAATCTTTGTTTTAACAAACTGCGAAGTAGAAGAAAATTTCGGCAGATCCATTGTATAAAGTAGAACAACAAAGGTGACAGAACCCCGCCTTGTGGGACACCGCTAGTACAACGAAGGCGTTGTGAGAAAACATTACCAATTCTAGCTGTCATATGCCTGTCACTTAAATACGAAATGAACCAATCTAATAAGTGACCATTAATTCCTAACACCTTAAGCCTATCAATCAGCTTGGCGTGGCTCACTTTGTCAAAAGCCTTCGAAAGATCAAGATAAACAACATCGACTGCATTCATTGATCGAGTGCCAATTTCCAATCAAATAAGGTATCAACAACATTTGTGATTGTGGAAAGTCCAGCAAGAAAGCCATGTTGTTTGCGGGAAATAAGCCGGAATTTTTCTACCCACGATAGAAGCTTCCTCCTTATAATCTTTTCCATCACCTTAATCGGCGTGGGGGTAATGATTATAGGCCGGTACTGAGACACCAATTGAGCGTCAGGACCCTTTGGGATTGCCGTAACTAGTGCTTCTTTCCAAACATCTCGCACTTCACCAAACATCAGGGCAGCATTGAAGATGAAAGCCAGAGGCTCCGAAAGTGACTCTTTGAACAATATGGGAGGGATACCATCATACGGTTCAACAACGGAAGGCAATTTGTTTGAGAACTTTTTCAGACTTCCGAAGGATGAAAATATGCATCACAAATTTGATAATCACCAACATTCGGGCAACTAGTTGAAGGGGAATATCTCTCAGTGCCTGGGGAAAAAACGCTCGCAAAGAATTTTCCCACATACAATAGCTTTGCTTTCATCAGAGAGTCATATGTGCCCATCCAAATCAATAAGACTAGGAATGTCTCCGACAGATTTGCCTTTTTTACGAATATAAGCATGAAGCCTTCTCAATGATCGTTCGGGAGCAATCCGTAGTTCTTTGCTTGCCCAGAAATTTCTCTAGTGGTAATCTATGTCGGAACATATTTTTCTTATAGTAACTGTCTTGAAGTGGGTTGTCGGAACAGAGAAAAATCCGCTTTTTCTGAAAAAGCAAGTTGAGAATGTGCCTTGGAAGCTTATGTTTTGCAGAAGAATTTGATTTGAAGGGGGTCCAAATCAGCAAGGTGGTCGTGGTCTTACTTAGTCCTATCCAAATTCTGCTCATGCACTTGGTGGCGGCTCTTCTTCCTCCCCAAGGCGCGTGCGGTCGCGTTGTATTGACGTGGCCATTTTCGATATCCACCGACACCACGTTCAGTCGATATGGAGGAGGGTCGTTGAGCGGTTGGCGGCGGATCGCGGCTCTTCCACCGCCGCTACAGGAGAGCCCTGGGAGACGGGAGCGGTTCTAGTATGAGCAGCTTTGATCGCACACACCCTGGAGGGAGTCTCCTCCCTAGCCTGTCTTTGCGCTCAAAGAACGCAGAACCCAGCCACGGACTCCCGTGAGTGACGAAAGCAGATTCCATACGAGCAGCTTTGGTGGCACACACCCTGGAATCCCTTCCCTAGCCTGGTTCTGCGCTCGAAGAGTGCAGAACCCAGCTGCCGACTATCACTGGGCGACGAAAACGTGCTCCAATGACAACGGCTCGGATGGCGTGAACGGGCGCTGGCACTTTGCCACGTCAGCGCCTGGTTAGGTCCAATAGCTATCGGTAGTCGTATACAACCAGGCAGAATCTCCGGTAAAGATCGGACGTAGAAGCGTAATTTTCAAACAATTGAAACCAGTCCACATCAGGGGTGCACATTTAACGGTTAACGATTTAACGAATTTAATTACCGGCATTTCTCGTTAAAATCTGACTTAACGACTTAACGGAAATTTTTAGAAATTTAACGGATTCTTTAACGGACTTTTTTCTTAGTGAGTTTATCACGTTTACCCTTAGTCTTCACTAATGTTGAAGGTCTCATAAGGATAAGGGTAAAGGACGGCGTTACTCAATCCCTTTTGGGATGCGCTAGCGCATTCTACTTTTACGGGATGTCGTGGAGGCGACATGAATGCGTATTTGGCCATACAATGACTTGCAGTGGCCAGCCGATGAACAAGTCAGGGCTTTATCCTTCCCAGACAAGTCTGGTACCAATTCACCGACCCCGGAGGGATGGAAGGCTTGGTTGGCCTGGGCGGGAAATCCGAACCAGGAACCTGGTATCGGGTGCACGCGACAGGCGACTGCGCTACACGCGCCCAAAGTATGGTGGTGAGTATCCGCGTCTGTCAGAAGGTCTCATACTCCTGATTAATACTGTTTTTGAAAAGACTAATGAATTCATCAAGCATATTTTAATGTTTTCATGCACTGTTTTGAATTTTAGGAATTTTTGAATGGATTTTGAGAGCGCGTGGTTGCGCAGTCGTAGGAGGCGCCGACAGTGGAATGCACCCGATACCAGGTTCCTGGTTCGGATTTCCCGCACAGGCCAACCAAGCCTTCCATCCCTCCGGAATCGGAGAATTGGTACCAGACTTGCCTGGAAAGAATAAAGCGCTGCCTTTTTCATCGTCTGGCCACCGCAAGTCATTGCTTGGCCAAATACGCATTCAGATCCCTCCACGATATATTGTAGAAGTAGAATGTGTGGCGCATCCCAAAAAAGATAGAGTAATGTTGTCCTTTATCACTGTCGTTTGATGTATTTTGGAGCTAGAAATCTCTTCGCCGAGTCCACAAGCATGTCATCTAATCCAGATAGATACTGGTCTAACCTCCTTGTAGTGTATGCCTATTTGCATTTGGCGCTGCTTATTCCAGAATACTTTTGCTCGCCACCTGGAATTGTCAAGACAGAGAGAATATTTTTGGCCGTTGGACGTGTTTTAAACGATTTTAGAAAAACGCTAATAACAAAAATTTGGAAAGCAGCTTTTCTTGAACGTTAACACGTTGCTGACATGTCATACCTTTTCGGCAATGTAGGACCAAGTGATACGATGTCGTGTCAAGCTGCAAAAGAAATGGACTGGTGCTACTCACCAGGCGCTTGAAAACCGAGCGTTCGACAACGTGTTTACATTTCAATGATGGGCTTTTTTTAAGCTTTTTGACTTTCTTAATTAAAACTTTCGGTACTTAATGGCTGTTGCCCGCATCGAGATTGACTAAGCTCGTCGAACAGTCACACAAAGCGGCTTCGCCAAGAAGCAGGAAATAAGGGCACTCCGGGTTTTGTCTGATCGTATAATTTAATATTCCCTTGTCGTTGATCATCTTAAATGATAATTCCATACCTGTTCTTTTTCCACACCCTGTACATAACTTGCTGCTGTAGGCTTGTTTAATTTTCTATGTTTTATAAAGTTGAACTGTTTATTTTCATTGCAGTGTTACGCTCCATTCCTTGAACTTAAGCTGTTGACCTCTTGAAGTCGAAGCGTATGAGGTTTTCCTTGATTTTTTCACTTGAAGTAATGGTTACGAGCTAATGGTGTTTTAACGAAATTTAGCGATTTACCAGAAATTCAACGAAAATTTTTCGCTAAAAAATTTCGTTAAAAAAATTTAACCCACAAAATCTTGTGTGCACCTCTGGTCCACATCCTAAAATTTCATATTGAGGGATACGTAATCCACACTGATGAAGTCTGGCTAAGCGATAACGAACAATGGATTACGGGGTGCACAAACTCTAAATAAGACCATGGAATGATCAGAGGTAGAAAGAGGAGGTAGAGCTTCTACATTCCCAACAACGATACTTGAAGTGAGAATAAGGTCAAGAATCTTGACATTACAGGTGGATTGAGTCACAAGTTGCTTGGAACCACAGTTACAAAAAAGCGGCAAAAACGTCAAGACGACTGATCTAGTGCTTTGAAACTTGCCCACTCAACATTAAGATTGAGACCACCGAGCACTGTTGTATTTTCATAGAGTGCAATGTGGAAATGAGCTCAATAAGGTCCTCGTCATCACTTTTAAGAGAACTTGGAGGCCGGTAGACAAGAATAAATCTTGCCGGCGAAGAGTTTTCTGTAGAAAACATATTTATACACAGAACAGCTCCTTTCACTTTAGAATAATGCGGAAATTTTTTAGCACAGAGAACGTTTTTGAAAATGCAGCAAACTCCACCCCCTCTTCGTCCACCTCTGTCAGTACGGTAAATATCATATGGCAGTCTATTCAAGATCTCGGCGTCGTTGATTTGCGACGTTAACCAGGTTTCTGTTACAAAAACAACATCGGGGTTGTGGCTATAAAAGAAACAATGGAAGTGGTGTAATTTGTTGACGAGGCTTCGGGCATTCAATAGGTAACATAAAAGAGGGGCGTCATCTCCATGCACCTTCACATGATTTCCGACTCCCTATTAGGAAGTTCAGAAACATGCTTCAGTTGACCGCGGTACACCACCCATTCGCGTCTGCTCTTACCTGCGTTCAGCTCTTTTGCCAGCTTCCTTAGTTCGAAATCCTGCTTGCGTTTTTCAGGAGTCATGCTCCTGCGAACAAATACGTCTTCGAACCCAGATGTTCTTCTAAGAAAGTGGGCATTGGCAAGAGCTTTATTCCAATGGATCCTGGACGGCAGCACAACTTTGACTAGTCTTGGACGATTGGGGTCGGGCTTGCCCATGCGGTAAACGTCAAAAGGACCGCACTAAACCTTCAATACATCAAGTACATCGCAGACGTTTTCAACCAAATCTCGATGACGCTCGTATGTAAAGCCGCCATCCCGCGACTCTTTAAGCCCTGAAATGACAACACTGCGCGACCGTCTGTCAGCTTCAGCAGCATCTGAGTAATCCAATGGGAGTTTATCACAGGCTTCCACCAGCATTTGCGCCATGGCAAGATCGCTGTTGCGCTCAGCAATGTATTTTATGAGTCAGCAAGCGTCATCTGACGCAAAGTCTCAGCACTCACTAGATGGACTTGCTGGAGGAACAGATGTAGACTCAGCTACGTTTTGCGACGTACTTGCGGTATTGGATTTTCGCCAAGTTCTTGCCATCTTGCTCTATTTGATCTACCACACCTTGTCGATAAATCAGGCTACCTGAAAAAAACAAGAGGGCAAAACGAAACAAAACGCAGTTATGTTGCCAAGAAGAATGTTAATCTAATTAAACGAAACAGAACAGTAGGTCTAATTAATGAGCGGAACAGGTGAAAAGCACTAATGCAAAATATAAAAACGAGGAGCTTGGAGTAAGACAAAGACAGAGCAATAGAAAGCGCCACCACCTAAAATGAGCGTGGGGATGCGAATGGATTATGATTTCAGAAGCATCAATTTTGTTCAGGGAGTGTCCAAGTTGACGAAGATATGGTACATATTGTGCCCCACTCCCCCTCCCCCACTCCCTTTATAACACCTCCGGATAAGACGTGACTCTCGTTATATCGTAGATTTTTTTCGAAACCGGACAATATATTTTTGCACCATTATAAAACGACTCGGGTTAAGATACAGAACTACTCTGGCGGTTCTGAGAGAACTGTATTCGAAGTGACTCCTATTTTAACGCGATCACTCCTCGGATCCGGTCCCGCACAGAAACTGGAGGATAGCAAGATGCTGACTACGTTTTTGGTTAGACCTACCCTTCTACTGCTTCATTCATAGCCACGACCAGCACCATGCGACAATGCATTAGATGCACTCCAATGTTGCATCCAAATGTTTGCAGTGCGCAGTCAAAAAACTTCTCATAGTCAGCAATGTGTCGAGCACAGTGCAAGGCATCATCCGGTAGTTTTCTAGAAGCGGTCGTATGTTGGGAAATTTCGTCTAACAGAGGATGTTGATTCAAACGTAGATTTCTCAGAGCAATGTTTCTTCTAATCCTTGAGAGCTGGTATCCTATCCTATCCTACTATACAGGGTGCGCCAAAATTATGGCGACAGCACATGCGCAAACAATTTGACCTTTTATTCGGAGTGTCTGCTTTTTTCCGTGCTCTTATTGTTTTTATTGAGTCAATTAGTTTATGCTTACTTCACTCAAACATAACAATAAGTCGTTTTTCAAGATAGTGAAGCGTTCGTGCCACCGTTCTTATATCATTGAGCTTCACGGTCAAGGCTTCTCGGCATGGTACATTCACCACCGTCTTGGAGTTCATCAGAGTATTATGAATAGGTCCATCAGACGCTAAGAAGACTTGGGAATCGAGGATGATAGATCCGGTTGGGAAAGACACTTATCTGTTACAACTACGGACAACATTAGGAGGGTACGTGAACGAATTCGCAGGAAGCCGACGCACTCGGTCCGCCGGTTGTCGGGAAAATGGACATCATGGAAACGTCGTTGAGAAGAATCTTTCATAAAGTGTGACTTAAGGCCTACAAAAAGACCCACGTGCACCCTCCTGGACCTTCAAACAGGAAGGAGTTCCAGCTCACAGAACAAGAAAGCTGCAAGACTGGTGCAAAGGCAACTTTCCGCCATTCATCAGCTTCCAAGAGTGGCCAGCCAACTCTCCGGATTCAAATCCGATGGATTACACGGTCTGACCAGCTCTGGAAGCCAAACCCTGCGGGAAACCTCGCCGCCTCCTTTGAAGAAAGGCGTGGGATAAGCCCAACGCGCCTTACTTGCGTGCCACCGTCGATGCCTTCCCGAAGCGTCTCAAAGTCTATATCGATGCCGATGGAGATATTTTTGAGTCTCAATGTTACCTATAGTTTACAATAGACTGATAAACATTATCTCATCGTTGGTTTCTCGAAAGTACCGCATTTCCTCTCTCGGTGAATTGAAAACCTTGTCGCCATAATTTTGGCGCACCCTGTATATAAGCGAGAACGGTCGTTTGTCTGTGGGTGAGTGCGTTTGTTTGTGGGTGTGTTTGTTTGCACAGAAGTGCTGAAGGAGTGTGTTGGGAGGAAGTATAGGGGGGGGGGGGGAGAGAAGGGGTTGTAGTTGTCACCAGTTGTCAACTGTTGTAGTTGTCGACAGGCGTTCATGTTCAGATGACATGTCACCAATGTGGCGCAAAGAACGTTAAGGTTGAGAAGAGGTGTCACCGATGTCCCGCAAGGGGTGTTCGGATTCACGACGTGTGACTGATGTCGCGCAAAGCAGGCCCGACTTGAGAAGACATGTCACCGACGTCGCTCATCAGGTGCCTGGATTCAGAAGAGGTGTCACCAATGTCGCGAAAGGCCTTCCAGGCCCGGACGACGTGTCACCGATGTCGCGCCAGGGTTCCGAATTTTCACAACGTGTCAACAATGTCACGCAAAGACAATAGGGGACCGGTGAAAGATGGGGTTCCAGTAAGGGGGACCGGTAAAGGGTTGTCCAATAAAGGAGGGACCAGTGAAGGTAGGACCAGCAATAGGGACCGGTGAGGGGCATCCAGTGAAGGGGGAACCGGTGAAGGAGGGGAGAGGGGTCGGTGGACCGGAGAATGAGGGCAAGGGGTCCAGTTAAGATGGGACCGGTGAGGAAGGGACCAGTAATGGGGACCGGTGAAGGGGGGGGGGGGAGTGGTCCAGTGAAGGGTGGACCGGTGAAGGAGGGGAGGGGTCCAGTGAAGGGGGGACCGATAGAAGGTTAACCAGGTGAAGGGGACCGGTGAGGAAGGTACCAGTAATGGGGACCGGTGAATGGGGGGGGGGGGGAAGAGGTCCAGTGAAGAAGGACCGAAAAGTGTTGATGAATAAAAGGGGGACGACTGAGGGTGGGACCAGTGATGGGGATCGGTGAAGGATAGGATGACCAGCAAAGAGGGGACCAGTAAGGGAGGTCCAGTGAAGGTGGAAGTAGTAGTAGAGACCGACGAAGGGGGGGGGGGGGACCAGTGAAGGGTGAACCGGAAAAGGGCTGACAATAAAGGGGAACAAGGATAAGGGATCAGTTAAGGGTCGTCCAGTAAAGGTGATGGACCTGTTTTGCCCTATTCCGCTATACCATTCTATATAGCTAAACCAGTTTTTTACTGTAATGAATGAGAAAAGGTCTAAAGAGGAGAAGAAGACGTTCGGAGTGTTCTATTCTCCGGGTTTGGGGCGAAGCCGGAAATCCCGTAACGGAATATATCCTCTACCAGACGTTCCACGGCCTGCCGGCCGCCAACCAGACGTTTGGCGGCCGGCAAGCCGTGGAACGTCTGGTAGAGGATATATTCCGTTACGGGATTTTTTGTTGCGGTCAGAGAGCTTGTGTTCGTCTATCTAGACGCTTCCCCAATGGGGCATGGCGGCTGATTGGATATGTTGATTGATTGCATTGGGACCTCAACAGAGACACCAGCATACGGCCCAGAACTTCCGCGCCTTGAGGGAATTGTGACTGCACCTTCTGCATTTTGGACAGGATTACAGCAACAGCGCTGTTGGATCACACGCGACATTCCCGTGAGTGCTGATAGGCCATTGCAATGAGGATTTCACGACATAGTGGGTTAACATCCTGCCCAGAGTGTAGAGTGCGCGTTCGACGCCCGCCTGGCGCGATTGTTTCGATCGTTACGAAGACCTTGTGAATTAAAGGTGAAAGTTGCACAGCTTTGTTGTTGCCCACGTCTAACCTACCTCTAGTACTCGTTATTCTTCACACATATTTATCATGCACGTGCATATTACACAGAGTATCTCTGTAAAGAGGGGCACCATCAATAATTTAAAGTTGTTCTACGAATCCGAACTGTCTTCATGGATGCATGTTTCAATGCGATTTAGTCACTGTATGCGACTTCAGATGCTGATGCTGTGGTGCTTCATGTATCGCGAGGTAATGCTACGGCGTCCGCGGGAGCCAACGCGCACTCGCAAAGCCCGGCGAGTGTAGAAAGTATGAGAGGGTCCCCGATGCGAGGACGGCATCGGGGGCAACTGAGCTAGTTCGAAAGTCCCTAACGTAGGCAGAACCCACGTGTCAACTATACCTTTGTCGTTTTCGAATTTCGAATAGTCGAATTTCGAACATTCGAATATTCGAATATTCGAAAAAAGTCCAATGTTCGAATTAGTCATTTATTCGAATATTCGGAGGAGACCACTATTCGAACATTCGTTTATTCGAATATTAGAAGGCTTCGAATATCGAATATTCGATTATTCGAATACCAGACGTTTAGCGGCCTCGCGGCCGCCAAACGTCTAACTGGGGGCTTCGCCCTCAAACCCCGAGTATAGAACACCCCCAGTATAGAAGTGTTCTTTTCTTCTTTGGGCCCTCTTACTTTCATTTCATTCTCCGAAGTACATGTTCTACTAAGTCCTGAGGAACAGGCTGTGAGAAGTGCTTAATCTGCGGAAACATAAATGAAACCAACGGGTGCGGTAGACCGCTCGATACCGTTAACTGCCCGAAAGAAATCATGTTCCTCCGACACCTTTAACCATTCTCCTTACCCTCACTCTCAACACTGTCAAAACCCCTTACACTTGTGCCGGAGTGAAATAAAATAAATAAATAAAGGCGTAGTGAGAGTCAAGTACGCGCACACTTGTCGAGCGAAGCCTCTAAAAAGTCTTCTCACGAATGCTGTGCAAAGTATGATCTGTGGAACCATTTCTGGATCTGGACGGACGTTGTACGACGTCCGGGTCACGTGTTCTGGATCCGGACGCATGTTGATATCGTCTGTGATACATATGCTGAGCCCCAGCGCACGTGTAGCAACGTCAGCAGTACATCTTCTGAAGCCTGATACCCGTTGGACGATACTGATAAAAAATCATGGTCCGCCCCTACTGGTCCCCTTCACTGGACCCCCTCCTTCAGTGGTCCCACCTTCTCTGGTTCCCTTTACTCTCTCTCTCTCTCTCTCTCTCTCTCTCTCTCTCTCTCACCCCCCCCCCCTTATACTGGTCCCCTCTTCATTGGGCCTCCTTCACCACTCCCCGTTACTGGTTCCACCTTTGCTGATCTCCCAATTGCTAGTCCCTTTTACTGATCCCCTCTTCACTGGTCCCTCCTCCCCGTTACCGGTCCCTCCTCACCGCCCCCCCCCCAAAAGTGATCCCTCTTGTTAGTGGTCCTCTCTTAACTGGTCCTCCTTCTTTCCACTCCCCCCCCCCCCATTACTGGAACCTCCCCCTGCAGTGGTCCCCTTTAGTGGTGCCCTCTTCACTGGTCCACCTTCTTTCCACTCCCCCCCCCCCCCAGTAGTGGTACTGGACCCTCCTTTGCTGGTCCCCCATTACTGATCCCCCTTTCACTGGTCACCCATCGGTGACATGTCGTCTGAACCGGGACACCCCTTGCACGATATCGACCCCTTCTTAACCCAAGCATTCTGCGACATCGGTGACACCTCTTCTGAACCTAGACACCCGCTACGCGACATGTGTGACACAACTCCTGAAATACGTGATAAAAATCGAACCCCCGCAGGTACAATAACGCCCGCGCCGCGCAGTCAAAAAGACGGTTTGCGACGAAAAAATCCGTCGCAAACCCTCCTGCGGGCGATTTCAGGAGCGAGGTCGTTATCCATGTTCAGCTCTCTTCCCAGATAGACGTAGGAGTCGATCTGTTTGTATAGCGACTCCATTTAACCTTACGAGTCCCGTGTCACACCACTGGTTGACGATAAATTGCGTTTTGAACATATTCATGTCCAATCCAATCTTCATACCTGCCACGTTCAGCATTTCCTCGACTTCTGCCGTGCTGGTAGAGATGAGAACAATATCGTCGGCGAAGCGAAGGTTGCTGATCCGTTTACCGTCGACAAGGTAGCCTTTATCGTCTCAGTTCAAGTCCTTCATGGCATCCTGGAGTGCCGCTGTGAATAGTTTAGGAGAAATCGTGACTCCCTGCCGTACTCCTTTCCCGATAGGAATCTTAAGCTTTCAATCGAACAACTGGATGGTGGTCGATGTGTTCGAGAAGCATTCGTCTAGAAGTCGGATGTGGGCGATGGTGTACCAGCATGCACAAGCGCGTTCAGGAGGGCGATGATTTCCATAGAGTCGAACGCTTTGTACCACTAGAGCGTTTTATTGCCTACAAGCCTCACGTGTTGCAGCCGAAAGGATTTGAAATTGTAAGAGTTATTGCGCTCCGAACACGCCCGCGCGTGCAATTTGAAGCGGTTGCCGACTCCCACCCGATTGAAAGGTTTGATTCTATACACATTGTTCTCGACGCACTCCAAAAGCTAGCTGGACAGCCGTAGAGCAATTCATTAGTAGGGCGATTGGAAATTTATGATAGAACTCCCCAAACGCTCACTCTATCAGTTGTCGAACCCACTCGATTGATAGGTTCGATTCTATATACATTGTGCACGGCGCATTCTCGGAGAATTGCAGGCATGACAGAACACTGACAGCGTACGCCATTTTTGAGATACTCCGAAAACATGCACGTCCTGGAAAATAAGGTGCTCTAATCGCAAAAGCCTGCTGCAGTTATTTTTTAGGCCACCCACGGCGATAACGCGGTGATCTGGTAAAGTGTTATACAATATGTTTGGGTAGATCTTAAGGAGGCGAATCGAACGATGCCAACAGTTTCTCAAACAATGTAAAATTAAAGGGGTTATGAGCAAGTGACAGTTTGCGACGGATTTTTCCGTCGCAAACCGTCTTTTTGACCTGCGCGACGCGGGCGGTATTGTATGAAGACGCCTTTTCTGAAAAGTGGTTTATATATAGTTAGAAAGCATCTTTTTTCTTTTTTTTTCAAAAAGTCAATGGACTTTTTGAATTTCAAAAAACGGCCCGAGTTGTGATCAATTTTGTCAAGAATAACTCGCTGACTCTGGTCGATTCTGCTCCGACGACATTGGAGTGATTTCAACAAAAATGTACACAATGTTCGGGTCGTTTTTCGAAATTCAAAAAATCCAATGGCTTTTTGAAACCTGGACCAAAAGCGCTCTTCGATGGCTATAAAATCAGTTGTCAACAGGGAGATCTTCATAGGGGCAGTGGGGGTTCGATTTCTGGTCGACTTTTAGCAAAAATCGACCAGAAAACGAACCCCCACCGCTCCCTATGAGGACCTCCCTTTTGAAAAATTGTTTTCATATGGTAAGTTAGCCTATTTCTTCTGTTTTTCAATTTTGAATTTCGAAAAACTTATGATCATTTTTGTGAAATCACTCCAATGTCGACGGTATAGAGTCTTCGAGCAGTTCTTTACAAAACTGCTCATAACTCGGTTTATTTTTGGAATTCAAAAATCGCAATGGCTTTTTGAAAATAAGAGAAAAGATGTGGAAATATAGAAACCAGTTTTCAAAAAAGGGTTTTCTTATCTGCGGTGTTTCGATTTTTCACGTATTTCTGCAACAAAGGATCAGAAATCGAACCCCTCACCGCCCACTATGAAGACCTCCCAGTTGAAAATTCGTTCCTATATGGTTCGAATGCGCTCTTTCTCTAGTTTTCAAAAAGTTATTAGCTCTTTCAAATTTTCAAACACTTACCGAGTTTTAATAATTTCTGTGAACGTCAATTTTGTCGCTCAAATGACGTCGGTGCCATATCGACCAGGGGTCAATCCAATCTATTGGTTTCAGGAAACCGTGATTTTTACAATGTGCAGGGGTCAAGAGCTGAAATTTTTCGTGGCAAAATTTCAACTGCGTAGATTGTCTCGTTCAGGTAAAACATTTATTTTTCATGAAACATGAAAATTTGGAATTCGATTCTCGCTAATCGTATCGGAGATCGCTGCGAAGAAGCTTAGTTTTTATTGTGTATTAATCATATCTTAAGCTATAAGATGCCACAATTTTCGCTCTTTGATGTTCTTCCTTCGGAAGGAATTTTCTTTGCCGCAGGAAGTCCATCCTTCAGTTGCGGTCGATGATATCGGAGAACGCAATGCGGCACTAACTTACCATATTTCGGAGATTTTTTGGAGTCTCTGAGATTTTCACAAAGCTTTGAAAACTATAAGAAGTGTGGACTCTACGCTTTGAAAAGCAGGCTGTAAAAATAGCAGCTTCAATGTGATTAGTGGTGTTGATATTTTTCGGCAAATGATACAAATCGGGAAGTCTGTTCATGCCGAAGATTGTCCCGGAAAGCAAGGTTTTATTACCATGTGTCAAACTGTGGCTTAAAATTTTATAGGGTACAACTTCACTTTCTGATGCTGTTTCCTGCAGAAGAGAGGGAATTTATTCCGCGACAAGTTCATCCTCCGATTGCCTTCCCGTCATCGATTCGAAGTGCGCTTCAAAAAATCGTGAAGCGAATGCACTTAGGTCGTCCTCAGTAATTAACGCTTGAAATTTTATAGAGTGCAATTTTTGACGTAGATATTGCTCGTTTAGGCAGAAAACTGTCGTGTCCATGACTTCGTGGAAAAAATCTGAAAAAATTGGAAACCTCTCATTGACTGCCGGCGAAGAATCTTTATTTCTATCACGTAATACAAACACCATTTAAATTTTTTACATAGCTTTCGGGAACAAAGGTGAGACTCCACACTGTCGTAGACTCTCCTGGAAAAAACAACTTATTAAGAATTACAAACATTGTCTAAAACTTGAAAAAATAAGAGAGAATCCTCTGCCGAAACCGAAAGAGTACGACCTCCCCCCCCCCTCCCAAACGGCGTCACAGTACGACCCTCTTCGATTACCGAACCTCAAGCTTGAGCCTGCGGCCTTGCTCTTCGCGCAAACGGTGACACTGTCCGAAAGACTTAACCTCGAGGTGCCCGGAAAGCGCCCACGAGGGAGACCAAAGCAGCGCTGGCTTGATATGCTGCACCAGAATTTAAAGTTGACTAGATTGCACCCTGATCAGGCATTTCATCGGAAAAGTGGCGCCAGTATTCCAGGAAAGCGGACCCCGCAACAAAGCGAGACAAACGGTGAAGAAGACAATGAAGAAGAAGAAGAAGAAGAAGAAGAAGAAGAAGAAGAAGAAGATGATGATGATGATGATGATGATGCGACTTCAGATAAAACTGCGCCTAAGAGAGTGTAAAGGGTTAGTACCGGTCAGGATGCGACTCCCGTTATAAAGCGGGTTTTCGCTGGTCTCTTCAAACACGTTGTAACGGGAGGGGAGTGTATAAAAATCTGAAAAATTCATGCAAAGCAATCGAGGAGGGAAACATATATACCTTAAAAAGCAGGCAATGAAGGCGAGTAGAAAGGCCATATTTTTTCTTACGGTTGAATTTCCCTTCGCTAATGCAATTTATAACGTACAGACATTCGAATCCGGCCAAAGCTGCAAAATATGTGCGATATTTTCACACGTTACGGACTCACTAAGTAGCCTTCATCTCTCACTGTTCTACGGCTTTTTTCCTCAGACTCTACTTCAGTTCCAGTCGATCCCTCAAGTTCGAAAAAGACGTTGCACTTTGCCCGCATGACCTCTCTAGAAAAAGTAGAGCTCACAGGACAACCAGTGGGTGACTGAACTTTTGAATGTGACAACAACCAAATGGGCTACCCCACGTGAGTAGTCTCACATCTCTTGGGGCTAAACGAAGCAAAAAATGTTGACAGCATGTGACAGAACTCTCGCCGAGGGCTGACACGAGCGAACTGTGAGCGATAAATGAAGCCTCGTGCTACCAGGCAGATAAAGACGACAACTGGTTGTAGGGTTTAGGCGCCCTATCATTGTCTGCTTGTCACACTCTCTACTTCTCGAGGTTATCATTGGACTATGATCCGTGTTTAATCGCTCTGAAAGGGAAAATTTGTTCTGAATCACAATTTCTCTAATTTTTCCTTGAATAATGTTCCAATGCATAATCGCTCGATGCCAGCAGGATAAGTGCTTAACCTGTGAATTATTTTGCTCATTAAAGTAAAAATATATTTTACAAATTTCAGACAGCTTTGTATAATAATTCTAATATTTTTTCTAGTTCGCAATATTTTGCACTACCTAAATATGTATGTAGAAAATTTGAGCATGTGCACCTTGTGGCAAAAATATCAGGGCTTTTGCGGTATGATACCGATAACAACGGTGCACCTCAGGTACGTTAGCTTCACATTCAGCCGCTTAATTGGTTTACATGCTGCAAAATTCAAACTGCGGAAATTTTTACATTCCGCAGCATTCCTCTCATTTGCTCCCTCACAGATATAAGAAAATTTATGACAATTCCCTTTAAAAGCAACAGTAGAGTAAATCGCTGTTTCGTATTATAAATATGAGATTCAGTATTAAGCAGAGTAGATAAACAGGAGTATCAACAATTGCCGCTTCTAAAGCCGCAGCTGTTACCAAAGTTACAGATCCCAAGCCTTAAGTCACGTTGCTTGTTCTCTGTAGTTAAGACTTTCTCAGGAATCACCTTTGAAATGCACGTTCGTAGGGGGAGGGAGGAGGAGAATACTACTGAAGGAACAGTCATAGAGAGCATACAACTCTAGAGCACAATCTTGCATGAAAGCAATGCTAACATGTGCAGCCTATGCAGGGTTGCCGATACATAAGTTTGAGCCAAATTTTGCAGCGTTTGGGTCTACAAATTGCATGACAGTGGGTCCACTAATAGCGCTATGTAGGGATCCACCAAAATGGCCGAGAGTACTTCCAAAAGTACGAAGAGTGTGCATTTCGATAATCCCTCGGGAAAATCTACTTTTATCTGAACGATCCACTGTAAATTCGTTTTAAAAGACAAGAATAGAAAAGACTTCCCTCAACACAGTCATCTGCAATTTACCACCTACTGCTCTTCCGGGTTCGCACTCATGTCGTGTACAAGGTCCGGTTTGTGATCGCGTTTTACAGAAGATTCCTTCTGGCTTTACAGTTTGTAAGCGAATGTCTATCTGAATCTTCTTGAAAACATTCCCGAACGAAGATGAAAACCCTATCACCACCTATATATAAAAGAGTTTGCCCGTCGAGTGATTTAATCTAAGTGAGAAACGCCGCATTCGCCGCATCATCCACAGCGAGAGCGGTCGAATGATCTAACATAAGTGAGGTACGCCGCATCACCCACAGCGAGAGCGGTCGAATGATCTAACCTAAGTTAGGTACGCCGCATCACCCACGGCGAGAGCGGTCGAATGATCTAACCTAAGTTAGGTACGCCGCATCACCCATAACAAGAGCGGTCCAATGATCTAACCTAAGTGAGGTACGCTGCATCACCCACAGCGGGAGCGGTCGAGTGATCGATCTAACCTTAGTGAGGAAGGCCGCATCATCCACAGCGAGAGCGAACGAATGATCTAATCTAATAAGTGAGGTATGCTGTATCATCCACAGCGCGGTCGAAAGTTCCCATTGAACGTGGGGATCGCTGTAGCACGGAAAGCGCATCCTTTTACTGCTTGACACAACAGCACTTACGCGCGTTCCTGGGCGTCCAGATTCAGAAGCCGTGCCGCCGACTTCGTGCCATTAGCATAAGAAGACAGGGGAAGAGTATAAGGGAGACTTCGAGGGTGGAGAATCGACAGCGACCAGGAGGTAGCGACTTGGAGGAAGCATCGGGAAGGGAGGGGGGGTCGATAGGGAGATCAATGAAGCATTAAGGAGGGACCAGTAGGGAGTTAGCAATCAAGAGGGGGGGGGGAGCAGTTAAGAGGATCGGTAAGGGGACCCATTACCAATAAGAGAGTACGGATTTAGAAGATGTGACACCGATGACGCAATGGGCGTTCGCTCGCCGTCGTTGTGTGTGAGCGTGGGAGAGTTACCTAATTGGGGAGAGTATTAACGAGGATTCCTAAAGGGGGGGGGAAGATCGACAAGGAACAAGGGATCTGGAGGCGGAACCAGGACGGGGAACCAGCAGGAAGGAAGCCGTAAGAAAATTTATACGCGAAACAAGGAATCTGCCATATGCGCAGCCTCTTCATGCTCGACACAGCGGCAACTGTGCGCGCTTCTGATCTGATGCATTCAGAAGGTGGGTCTTCAGAGGTGCTGATTTCAGAGAACAGGTCCTCTACGCCGCCCTAGAAGCATCTGAATTAAGGAATTGTGTCACCGGCGTGCTGTGGCGTGCAGGCGCTTTCAGAATTCAACATGGGATGCTGATCTGCAGAGGAAGTATAACCTCCTCCTGCTTGACACAACGGTAACAACACGTATTTCTAAACGTCTCGAATCAGAAAAAAGGTCCTCTACGTTGCGCTAGAGGCATCTGGATTAAGAGGCAGGAGGCATTTGGATTATCCTAGGAGGTGATTTCAGACTAATTCCTCCTGTCGTGTCAAAAGCAGGACGGTCCGAAATTCTGAACGTTTCTATCAAGAGCTCCCCACTGTGGCCTCATTTTTTAAAATGCAGATTGTGAGGGTGTCCAGCGGTGGAATCGGTTGGTCTAACTTTCTAATTCAACTTGGAAACGGAGAGCTCCAAAACGATTCCAATGAAGTGAAAGCGCCGGACGATATGCTGAGCTGTGGAGATATAGCAGATGAGATATTTGGTGATATAGTGACCTTAGAAGATATGTCCGCTGCAGTCGGTAGAGCGATTTTGACGCCTAGGAATTTCGACTCTTTGGAGATAAACAACAAAGTGCTTTCGAAACTACCTGGGCAGGAGAAGATTTACAGAAGCATAGATGAGGTTATGATTGACGAAACTGAAGCTAACAACGACACAGAGTATTCATTGGAGTTTCTAAACAGCTTGACACCCCAGGGATACCCGCCACATGAACTCCATCTAAAGAAAGGAGCAGTCATAATTCTTCTGCGGAATCTTAGAGTCAACCAGGGTCTATGCAATGGTACGCGACTCACCTTGAACATATGGATAGGTACATTCTAGGCTGCAAAATTGCAACTGGAGCGAACAAAGTACTGTACGTTCTTATTCCTAGATTAATATTCTGTCCGCCTGCCTATGACACCTCACCGTGCAGATTTAAGAGGAGACAATTTCCTGTGCGTTTGGCCTACGCAATGACAATAAACAAGAGTCAGGGACAAACATTCGACAGGGTCGATGTATACCTCCCCAGCCCAGTTTTTCTCGTGGTCAACTGTACGTGGCGTGCTCACGTGTTCGACAGAGATCCCATCTGAAAATTTGGCTACCACCAGGACGGAAGACTATATCAAACGTAGTATTCACCGAGATGTTTGAGTAAAAATTAAACCATTTTCGTTGCGCTATGAAGAAATTTTTCTGAAGCGCACATCTTCCTTTGTACAAGAGTAGTTCCTGAGAAAAAGACTAACTGATCACCCCGCGAAGCGGGCAAGTGCGAGACACGCCGTTAGGCGTGTCGCAGCACTTGTTATCCATAAATCAGAAATGTTTACAACAAATTTGGCTTAAACATCGTTCGAGTAATTTTTCGAAATATTAGTTGCTCCCATTTATGGTTGAGAGATCGACAAAAGTCAGGTGGTACCAATAAATAGCGCTTCACTTTTGTTAAACGTCACACAGAGTTGAACCCCAAAAAGCGGAAAGTGGGAATGTATGCTTTTTCTTGCTGTTTGGAGAGCTAGTTGTGTCAGTGGAATGAGTAGTGAACGGGTAGAAATCTCTGTGGGATTGCTAGCGGTAAGAAGCCATAGGCATCGAACAGCCGCAGGTTTAAAGTCGGCTTACGTCCGTGCTCGCCGAGAATTTATCAATGGAGGATCCAGTAAAAGAACTCGTCGGACTCAACTTTGCTCTAAGGGGAGAGACAGGCGCGAAAACACTCAGGTCTCCCCTTATCCTGATGCAGCCTTCGTTGGTACTTCCTACGTCATGGGCACAGTTAGACGCAAGGCATCATTCTCCTACAGTCGGCCGGTCCGGTCCTCTGTTCTCCCCGCCACTGCGACCTGGCATCCCTCGCTTGTCAGGGTCAGCGCGACCGATCAGCTGCCATGCACTTCGCACGCCGGCCACCCGCCCGTGCCCGTGGAGTGCACGCGCATCCCACGGGGCCGGGCTGCAAAACCGTCATCCACGGGCAGTTAGAGCGCTTTGATTCGGATTCCCTGGACATGCTGATACTTCATGGTGCTGCCTAGTAGATGGTTATGACAGCTGCCTTGCACACTAGAATTCGCTTCTTCACTCCATCATTTTTGGAACCCAAATAGGAATACAGCCATTTGAAACTATTTACTAAGAAACAGCATCTAGCTTTTCATGAGAAAAACGCTTACTGGAGAGAGCGTTGTGTGAAAGTTCTGTTTCGTGCTAAACATTGCAAGTTACTTCTTAATTGCTAAAGAGCTCGGATCTGGATTTCAAAAGATGCTTCAGCAGCGCTCGTGGTAACGAATCCCTTCTCCAGCCCCTGCCAGTTTCGCATCTACACATCCGGTTCTTCAAAATGTTTAATGTGCGCAACGAAGCTTCACAGGGTGTAAATTTCGGCAGAACTTTGCCTGTTCACCTACACTGCAGCACTTCTTGCCTTGTTTGATTTAGCGCTGCTTGTTTTTTCATTTCACCCCTGTCAACGTGTAGCGGCATCTAGAGGACTGGAAAATACAGTAGATAATTGAAGCCTAATTGAATTAACTTGAACTAACTGTAAGCTTCACTAGGAGAGAGAGAGACAGAGAGAGAAAATCTTTAGGAAAACCTACAAGGAAGTTTCCATCCAATAACACCGAATAAACTATTCCTTGAGCACGTACATAGTAGTGCAATCGAAGACTCGCAGTTTGTCGCATGCACCGCACCTAGGGTCGAGGTTCTCGGTCGCTCCAGACCAACGAATCTTCACCAATCCCTTTATTTATCCGTAGTTGACTAACAGGTGTATACTAGGCTTGTCTACGAAGAATGAAGAATAGAGCAGTGACCTCTTATTATTCGGTTAAACTTGCCTCTGGCCGAGCTGTGTCGAAGCGGCATACAAGTCCCTCGTCGCTTGCGTTCACTTTTTTGTTTTCTTTATTTTCTGACCAAATAACTACAAACAGTGGAGTGTACTTTCCACTCTGTGTCCGATAAGCAAACGCTCCCGCGCTCGATCTCTCCCGGCGATAAGTGCGAAGCAGCTGCTTGCTCTCGGTCTTCACTCTGCTGTTCATTCGGCCTTTCCGCTGCACGCACTCCGTCTTTTCCTGACTTGAAACGGCCCATAATAGCATACGGATTCGCTAATTGTGCCTCACTGCCAGACTTACGCTTCAAGGCGGGCTGCTATAATTGGACTGCTTAACAGGATGACGACAATACGTCCCAATTGCACCTCTAATAAAATTATTTCGAAACCACCGATTTAGCTCAGGTCGTCAACGTGTTAACGAATTGTTCGCCTTCACCTTGCGGACCTTATCAGTGATCTCATCGTCAGTTGTTTATGTTGAACGGTTTAGTTGCATAATTAAAGACCTTATATTTACGCGATCTTGCCCGCGCGACTACGCCTCTTCGTCTCCTGCTCGGGCAAAGTTTGCCATTCAGCGTGGGATATTGCTGCAGCAGGAGAGACCCGAGGTCTTCCTAGTTGACGCAGCGGGAGTTACGCGCGTTTCCTAGCGTCCGCATTCACATTCAGAAGATGTGTCACCGTTGTCGCGCAAGCACCCAGACTCAGAAGACCCTTCACCTACGTCTCTGGATGACCGTTCGAATTCAGAAGACGTGTCACCGTGGTCATAGAATGAACGTCTGGATTCAGAAGACGTGTCACCGATGTCGTGCAACGAGTGTCTGAATTCAAAAGAAGTGGCGCCGACGTTGCGTAGCGAACGTCTGGTTTTGGAAGCCGTGTCAACGGTGTGCTGCAACGAGTGTTATTGAGCATGACAACGGTTGCGGAGCAATCTGGGGGATAGAAGGCACAAGTCAATGACATTACTGGACGGTCCGGAGAGAATGCCAATGATGAACGTACAGAATGTTGAAAGTCTTCATGCCGTAAAAGTACGCAGCAGAAACTAGATGTCAGCGGGTTTGAAGTTTTACAAAAATTGCTTTCCGTAGGTTGGTGATGTTGCGTCGCACGATCATCGGCAAGTGAGCGCTTGTGATGCTATACTCCCGTTTAAAAGCTTAACGGCTGCAGCATTTACGCGACAAAAAATCCTTTGACGGGAAGCCCCTATATGTCTCATTTATACATTTATAGTAGTTCTCAGCTATCACATACGTAAGATGAGGATAATTGGTGTCCACTCACACACATCCCTTCCCAGATTCGCTCATTCTTGGCTGATAGATTTATAAATCGTGAGCCTTCCCGTTATAACGCCTCCGGATAAGACGCGACTCTCGATATTACGCAGATTTTTTTCGGGAACGGGCCAGCATACCTCCACAGCAATAGAAACCACCCCCGGTTAGGATGCGTCGGATATAACGTATGTACTCCTGTCAGGGTCTCCGGGCATCTCGCCCCACGCGACACGAAGTCTCGGCGCACGAGCTTTGTTTTGTTTGGCGTCTGGTGACTCGCCACACCCCGGAGTCCCTTTTCCCTAGCCCAATCGCACAGAAAAGACCGGACTTTTCCGTCTGGACTCTAATCTGCCACGTTCGGAACCGCGCTCGCGGGGGCGAGTGGCCCCGCAACTCCTGTCAGGCCCCGTTTATACTTCCGACGCCGAGCGACGCAACGGCATGTATAGTAGCCAAATTGATCGATCGCGTCTCTCGATCAATGTGGTCCTCATACGTGGCGTCGCGACGCTCTGCGTCAAAGAATAAACGGGGCCTTATAGCGCGACGAACTCGCGACATAGGTTCAGTTCCGGTCCCACACAGAAACTGGAGACGAGCAAGACGCCGACAGCGCTTGTAATCAGACCTAATCTGCTATTGCCCCGTTCATAGCCACCAACAGCACCTATGCAACCACGAATTAGATGCTTATTGACGTTCTTCGCTCATGCGTAGCCCGCAAGTGTTCGTAGTCAGCAATATGCCGAGCACACTGGAAGACTCCCGGTAGTCGTCAGATTTATTTTGCAGAAATTCAGAGCATAATTACAAGGGGACTGCACAACAAGCACTGCTGATGTATGTTGGCAACTTCCTGTATCAGAAACAGCAGAAGATGTCGCCATTTTAGACGCAGATCTCTCAGAGAGGTGGTGCAGAGGCAATATACTTGTTCCAGGGTGTTTGTTGCGATCAGGACTCTCGGACCATTAGGAACCTTTGCCTGTACCCTCTGCTTTGCGTGCAGGACTACAGCAAGAGCGCTGTTTGATCCCACGCAGTATCCCGGTATCACGGTGACCGATGATGGGCCATGGCAACGAGGACTTCACAGATGTGGCACGATGCTTACCAGCGCTGACACTGTGGGTAATGGTCTATCGCCCTGCCCGGGGGCAGAGCCGGTTCGAGCTTCACCTGGCGCGAGAGTTCTGGTCGCAACAAAGCAACCTGTGACATTAGGTTGCACAGTTTCGCTGCTAATCACGCCTAACTTACCTCTGGTACTCGTTCCCCACGTACATTTTTGGTACTTGTACATATAACCGAGAGCGTCTCTAAGGACAGAACCGCACCAAGAGAGACTTTTCCCCGCTCGTGCTGCTGATGCAATGGAAAACGAAAGCAGCCAACAAGAAGTCCACGAGTACAGGTGCTAAACGGACAGGTGAACAGGCCAAAAATTGATCAGGAAGTGAATAACTCCTATTCGCTGTGTCAGTCTGGTTCATACCTACTGAGAGGGCACACCATGCCCATGCAGCGTATGTGTTTCACAGATTCTGCACGCCGGTCCGTCTAACAGCATGGACTCGATAGAATAGGAGTGCAAGGAAAGTCATTTGAAACCGCCGTTACGATATGTATGCCTCTTCCGAATTGTGTATCTAGCCAAGACCTTCCCAGTCCAAAAGGTAGAGCTCAGTAAACACGCGCGTTTCTCCATTTAGTCGTTTACGGCAGCACTGAAGGACCTCGTTTCCTTGACTTAGAACAAATACTATTTTGGCAACGATGGGTAAGGTCCAGCAAGGAGAGAGAGGGATCCTGCGGGGTGTAAGAGTCAGAACAACGGCAGAGTCGGGAGTGATTTCAACAAGGAGAAACGTCACAAGAGCTATTTGCCATCGGGGCCATCATAGCTGGAAGGGGATCCCTTTCATAGCATATTAATCTTTCTTGAAGTTGAAGATGAGTCGCCAAATCAGACGGTGGCAAATTCAGGGAAGGATAGTAACGGAGAATACCGTATGAATGCTCCACATTGAGATTGGGCCACGTCGTTCTGCTGAACTGCTCCATGTCCTGTAACCCCCGATTCGAGGAGTGCTAACCTGATAAGACCACTGGAACAAAATCGGAATAGATGCATGGCATAAGAGGGCGCAATTGGAGCTGGAACACACTTTTTCGACGCGCCGCACACCTGGGCTGCGTCGGCGTCCACGTGGAGATTCTATCGATGCGCATCAGTTTCTTGTGCGCCTGCGGTGGTGCTACTGACATTTCGATCGTGGCGCAGTGGATGGTGGCGTTGCTTCATGCGATGGAGATGGGACTCCGGTTCTACTTCATTTCGGGATTTTTGAATTTCAACTGACTGGTTGAGATTTGAGGGGTTTTGACATCTACACAATTTTCTGGTGTTTTGTGCTCATTTTTCAGCTGTATACGCTCCTGCATAACCCAGCTGCAGACTCCCCTGGGCAACGAAAGAAGCTTCCACACGAGCAGCTTGGTCAACACCCCGGAGTCCCTTCCCTAGCCTGGTTCGAACCCAGCTGCGCACTTCCCGGCTGGGCAGTTTTAGTGCGCTCAGCGTCATCAAATGGAGATATGAGTGCCTCAATGTTAAGCGCTCGCGCGAGGGAAGCCATGCTCCAATCCAAGTTTCGCGCTCAAAACGTATTCCGATTTGGTTTTAGTGGCCATAGCTCCACTCCCGATTCACCGTTGCGTTCCCCTACCTTTCACCCTTTCCGGCGAGATACAGCCGTCCTGGGCTAGCTGCCGATAAGCCTCGATCGCCCATGGCTGTCGGTGCCCCACTCCAGTATCACTCCTCTCCCCGTATCTCCCGTGGCAGCTGCGGTGGGGGCGGGCCGAGTTGTTTGTCCACACGCGAGGTCCCGCCCCCGCCGGTGTCCACTGCACGACGCGCGCCGCCGACCGCTGTCCGCCACAAACATGCTTCAGCTGCAGTACTTCAGCAACGAGTACGACTCCGACCGGAGGTGAGTCCTTCCTCTGACGGTTCTGCCGGCTCCTCGGCTCCCCTTGAAGCCGTTGCTCGTGGCTGCCGCGGGTTTCGATGTCCTGTGGCAGGTCTGGCGATCCTGGCAGGTGAGGCGAGTCCTGGGGCCGTATGCTCGTGTTCCCCCGTTGGGGGAGAATCAATCAATATCAACATATTGATATATCATATATAACATAATATTAACATATCACGCCCCAATCCCCCATTGGGGGAGACTCGGGGTAGACGAGCATACGGCCCCTGGCCGACTTTTCTCTGCTGACATGCTGCGTTCGGACTCAGCGAGGGTCCTATTGAGGGTGGAGTTGAGACCGCTGCTTGCATTGTTTTCACGGCGGCTGTGCCGCTGCCAGTCAGCTGCCCAAGACGTTATTACTAGAGTACCACGTCTGCAAACCGTTACGATAAGAACAGTCGGCGCAGGACCACCACGCCTACAGATTGTTGGTGTCATACCGACTCCAAGGTAGTCAGTAATTGAACGCTTGATGGGAAACTGTCACACTATTTGAAGCGGCTTTGGATGGAACGTTTTGGGAAGGAATGTTGTTGGATGGCTCTTTAGTGCTAGTTTGTGGGAGTGCTCATGTTGTATCACCAAGCTCGGCTTGATGTGTTTGACTATAACACTTATTGGCGCTGTGGTAGTTGGGAGAGGGTCATTTTATAAAGTGTCATTAACGAGACAAACTGGTAGCAGAAATCGAAAACGATCACAGATGAGCTATAGCATTGTTGGTGCAAGTAGGGTCGTGGGAAGGCACCCTACTCAGTGGTTGAACGCCTTGTTAAGAGGGCACGTGTATGTTCAATTACATCATAAATGGCCTACCTCAGTTCGCTGTAGGGTAGAACACACTATTGTCGCAAAAAAAATCCGGGTTCAAAAAGCACATAGCACTATACCACATGGTTTCCTCTCTCTCTCTCTCTCTCTCTCTCTCTCTCTCTCTCTCTCTCTCTCTCTCCCTCCCTCTCTCTCTCCCGACCCTATTTGCGCCGCATTGTTTGTTTCTTCGCTGAAGCGGAGGAGAGCACAGAATCGGGGAAAAGGACTCCGGGTGTGGCCCGACTAACGCACCCGTGTTAGATTGTCTACATCCATATTCGTTCCCCTGCCCAACGCGGAAGCAAATGAAGTGCGGCTCTGTAGTCGACAAAAATGTTTTGCACGCCATGGAGCAACGCTGTTACAGTAAGATTGCGCGTGGGCTTAAGTGTATCCGGTGTAGCGGTGGAAACACGCGGCCGAGCGCTACAGTATGCCAATATCCTGCCGCTGCGGCCGTTTCGCATCCGTTTTGGAACATACGCGTACCAGGCATCAGAGGATGATGCCCTGAAAGTAATCGCTCGGATCCAATGGACTATACATGCAAGGCATGAGAAGATTAAAGTGCAACGTTATCTAACAAAAACATGTATGCCATAGTGGTGTGAATACTATTATCATGCGGTTACTCCGTAGAAGGTTTCACGCCTTTAATAAATTGGATTTTTTTTTGATTTTTCAGCTCAAATAGCAGTGTCGATCATAGGAAAAGGCGCAAATATGGTCCGGGGGGGGGGTCACTCCCTACTCAGTGGTTATAGGCCCTGGTAAAAAGGCACATTTATGTACAGTTACATCATAAATGGCTTACCTCAGTTCACTGTAGGGGTAGAACACACTATTGCTGCTAAAAATCCGGTTTCAAAGGGCAAATAGGGCTGTACTACATAGTGAACCCCCCCCCCCCCCGGACCCTAGACCCTAGATCCGCCTAGGAAAACATTGTGGTAGCTAGTGCTATGAAACTGGTGCATCAATACAGATTCTCGTAAAAAATGTTGTCACTATCTGAGTGTCTGAATGGTCATAAACTCCTAGCTTTCCAGCAACTTGTACCTTGTTTTGTACGGCAAGAAATAGAAATCTAAGCGCGACTTTGATGTTTGGATTCGTTCACTCGTCTAATGGCTCACGATGCTCACTACATTGATAGCTTGAGTGCCATTCACACGAATTTGTCCGTTGGAAGGATGTACGATTTCTTAAATTTTTCTATCACTTCTTGGTTCTATGCAACAATTTACTGTCAAAGCCGCTTAAAACTTTGGGTCGGAACAAGTGCAGCACGTGAACATGAATCTCTAAAGTGTGCCTAGAAACATACAATCATGCGAGGAGGTCTGAAGTGTATCAGCAATGGCGATGGAGCATTCCACTTCGTTGACTTCAAAAGCCCAATACTTCGTCACGACACCATCAGTTCAGAGGGTCATTTGCACTCGCAGTTACGGGCTGGTACAGCCGATAGGCTTTTTAGTACTCATGTTTTATCTCGATGCGATGGTCAGTTGTTCTATAATTTGGAACCACCTAGGAATCAAATCAGGTGTAGAATCAATTCTATAACATGGAGTCACCTCATGTGAGTTAACTAGATTCCTCGGTTCTGCTCCGTTTTCAACTAAGTCTTGGGTTCTCAAATTTCGGCAGTGCTTTGCCCAGTTTTTCTTTTCCCAAATTCATCACACCTCGTGGCTTAAAGCACAGCGACTGAACCGAAATATCCATCATTGAATTAGGTTTGACGAGCTGCAACAGGTTGTGAACACAATCCTAGACGGAGCAGTAGGGCTGCGGACATTCTTCGAAAAGCATCCATATATAGTGCAGCTGTGGAGAGCTTGTGGTGGTTAGGTATGGAGAAGCGGGACAAACCACTCAACTAGCGACTTGCACTCAACTCTGTTTTCAGCCAAGCTTAGGTTCGTAAAGGCAGGGTAATTTGAAAGTTGCCCTGTCTGGAATTAAGCGTAAACACTAATCTTTAACTGTTTCTCGCTATTTGCTTATATAACTCACCATTAAGTGAACTGAGTATTTGGTCGCCTTCTTATTACACACGCAGTTTGGTGCTATCTGTAACTTTTTCTTGTAGAAACAAAGGCGATGATGAAATGTGATGTCATAGCGCAGCTTGTATCCGTTCGGAAGAAGATTAACCCGTAGCGGCAGTATATTAGCATACTGTAGCGCTCGGCTGCGTGTTTCCACCGCTACACCGGACACACTTAAGCCAACGCGCAATCTTACTGTAACAGCGTTGCTCCATGGCGCGCAAAACATTCTTGTCTGTAGTCGAAAAGAGGGCATAAGAGCGGATTTACATTCGCTGTATGTAGATGAACTCTGCAACCTATAGAAACGAGAGCATATGATCAGATGCAGCGGTCCAGGGATCGACCTGCTTCCATTCAGGACTTTCACCCTCTGCAGACATCCCTGTTCTAACACATCGATCATGGGAGGCGATTGTTAGCATAATAGCAATCTCTACGGACAGCAACGCGGTTCTACTAGTTCCTTGAGCATTCTATAATAAATGCTAAGATATCGAAGCCAATTGTTTAATACACGTGTGTATTTAGACCTAGTATTACATTTCTGAAGAGCAGGACACATTTGGGTGCTAGGCGGGCTGGTGCTCGCTCCATTATGAGACCATGGTCGTGGAACACTCCGACAGGGTTTCTGTGCTCTTGTCTGCGTCAGCGCAGGAGAGTACAGAGCTAGGCAAGGGAAAGAACTCAGTGGCTAGTCTAACTTACCCGTTTTAAGATACCTTGCCGGTGTACAGCGGGCACCAGCCCGCTTAGTACCCACATATGCCACCTTCTTAAAACTGTGAGTAATTGCAGTAACGCAACCTGACTTCCCTCATGAGAATTCCTCAAAAATAAAATAATGCCCTCCTTCCGGCAGAAAAGCTGTGCTCAGTAGTTCAAAGAAGGAAAAAGAAAGTATATCAATCCTTTGTAACTTCTACCGTGGAAGCTGATACGGCAGCCTTAAGGACTTGGAAGGGGCGGAAGTATCGCCAATCGAAGAAAATGCCTTACAAAAGCATGATCCTCTTGTCCTGTATCAGTTGCTATTTCTTTCCTTACAAGGAAATACGATCTTTGATCTGTTGGCTCAACAGCTCATTCGCAACACTTTTCAACATTTGGGGAAACAGCTGCTTGTTGAAATTGAATTTGGCATGACTCCAACACGGATTCACAAACTGGTGGTCGCGCAACGATTGCTCTTATGGTAACGGTTTGAACATGGTATTCTAGTAAGAACGTCTTGTGTCGTTACATTGTGGTGCCTCATCAAGTGCTATCGCCAGTCGACTGTTGACTTTTCTTTTTCGAGCGATCGGTCGCAAAAACAATTAGGACAAAGTTCTCCAGTATATATACGAGTAGTCGTGGCTCTAATGAAGTGTCATCGTTGGAGGGAGGGAGGGGGGGGGGGTGAGTCATCGTGAGTTCAGTTAAATGAATGTCCACTATCATCAGAAGTGGACCAGCGCTGTCCAGAAAAGTAGTGCAACGCACAAGCGGCTCATCAGTGTTTTAAGTTTTATGTTTTTTCTTTACAGCTCAAAATGCTTGCTATTTGGGCTCTTAGTCTAGTCTAAGAGGACATTCAGAGTTTCACGCGACTCGACGATAAGCTCCCACATCGATTGAGCGTATAGCCGATGGTCGATAGTTGATGTGGAGGTTTATCATCACGTTACATGGCGAGGCGCTGCAGCTCTGAACGTTTTCCGTGTGGTAAGAACCGGGTATCCTTATCCGCTAGCTACGCAGACCCGCTGTATGACAGACGGCGCAGTCATTAAAAAAGCGCTAGTGTTGACTTACCAATCTTCATCTGTTGTGTCACTGTTGAATGATGCTTTGGTTGTTGCTGTATTTTCGTCAACTTTTTCACTTCATTCAAACCGCGGTGCTATGCTGCATAAGGAGGTCACCTTATTTAATTCCAGTTATAGTTGTTATATTGTTGCATCAGATTATGTCTACACTATTTAATGAATGAGATTCCGACTGTCAAATAAAAAGTAGTGCAATGGAAGCAAAGCCAGACCTAACGTGTCGGAGATTCTGGTGTACAGTGAGTGTGCGATGCGAAGCCGCATATGCTGCATCTTAGTACACTCTTACTGTTCGTTCCGACCTGTTCCGGTTTCGGATCCTTTGCTTGCCCAGCTCCATGACCTCTGATAGCATGAGCAAAACATTTATTTATTTATTTATTTACACGACTATGCTCGTGTGATAAGATTAAAACAGAAACACAACACAATTAATACACATAAGAATTACAACACCGTCAACAATGTATAATGAAGAGTTCGCAACATCTGAAGTACCTTACTCTAGGAATGTATATGCTCACGGAGAAATTATTTGAAAACGTTATAGTTTGATCGCAAGAAATGCTTTTTGTGAAGCTTCTCGTGTAACGAGTGTGTCGTATGTGTGAAGAAGAAACGGCGACAGTTATGTTTGGCAGTATCAGTGTCATACTTAACAACGCCACTCGCGTGTTAGACTCTCTTATCGACACTAGATCTGTAATTTCGATTCCAATTTGCTGATTTGCAATTTTGTAAAATAGTAATACGTCATTTCGCTTTCTTCTAAAAGCAAGTGACGTCATTCCAGAATTCTTATTTCGCACGTTGCTTGAGGGTATTTGATCGTATTGATATCCCAGCGTACGTATCATGAGCTTCCTTGTAAAGCTATACTGCACGCTTTCTAACGTTGTGATACCTTTACGCGTATGTACATATTCAAGTCGTCTGGACAACCCCAACAGTTTCACATTTTTCATGGGTACCTATCCCACTACATCTCCTTGTTCCACTCTGTTAGGGTGGAGCAGAGAAGTGGAAGGAACTCCAGGATGTGACGGATTCTAGCCTCTCTATACCTGTGCCGTCCTCAACGACAGCGACAGGGACTTCAGAACGTTCATCAGTAATTCTGAAGTCTCTATGACTGGCCAGGCGAATTAGTACGGAATAGGACGCGTTTTGCTAGTTGCGGGAGGGCTGGTGTGGTTGTGCGCAATATTGTATCCCTTTCGCTGATCTCTCATCTGTTCTTCCACTAAGTGGGGGTGTTTTACCCCTCCGCTTCTTCGCTGAATTCGCCGGAGAATCCGAAAGACTGCCTCTGGTTATATCGGTCTAGATCAAGCGCTACAACAGATGGAAAGAGAAGCGCGAAGGAAGTACTGCCGGACATCCTTCCACTATCCTAGTTGAGAAGCGGGCTGCTAGACACCCTTTGGGTGCGAAAACAATGTCACACGAGGGCTACTTGCACGTAATGTGCGATGGACAAGGCGGTCTGATGCAACTTGATGCAACACTGCACTTCCCATCCAAGTGTGATTGCGTCTGAAATAAAGCAAGCCCACGAACGGCATCTACTTTGCCGTCGCAAATAAGCACTTCCTTCCACTGCTGGGAGAAGTAACGGAATGGCAGTAGAAAAATGATTAGCAAATAGCACAAAGAGGAGAGGGCGCAAACACACGAACTGGCGTGAGACAGACGAGCACCTCGACTACTGCGGCAGATCGTTAACTTCTAAACTCCAGGCTCGCCCTGCAAAGTCACTTTGAGATCGAAATAGCTTGAATTCCCACTGCTTATACATCTACCACTCATGGTCGGAGCAAGAACTGGTGAACTTAGCAGAAGTAATTGTGTCGCATGCTCTCGCGATTTAGGAGCTTCTGTACATACAGACGTGCTCAAATGACCCATTGTATTAGGTATTCCAACTTTCGTAATTTTCCTTTGGAAATTTGAGTGACACTCGAAATCGACTACTCGAAAGTTTGGAGAGTGTGACTATGTGTGTAGTATGTACTAACGTTGGTTGAGACATAGTTTCGGTTTTTTCAAAATCGTACTAAGCGGGATGGTGCCCGCTCTGAGACTGCACGTGGTCTTGGAACACTCACATTGACACCGTTTCTGTGCTCTCCTCCGCTGAAAAGGAGGAGAGCACAGGTAAGGGAAGGGGTCTGGCTGATCTATCCTACCCGATTTAAGATACCTGGAAGGTGCGCATCGGGCAGCAGCCCGCTTAGTACCTTTTGAATATTTTCTCCACAGTTTTTCTATATGTTGATGTCTCTATTTCAACATGTTCATCTCATTATTAACTTGCTCGACTCCAAGCACATATTTACACGGGCTTTAGTAAACTCTCGAATGGTATCCTCATGGCATGAAAGAGCGTTTATAGCTCATTAGCTGCCAAACCCGGCGCTATTCTGCCACTGCGATTTGAACAACAGCGTGAAGTTATCCATGCGTCGAATGGACCATTTCTAACGCCGTCAGCGATGCTTGAAGGGACACCAAATGGACGATATTCCGTTTTTTATATCATTATTGGAGTTAATTATGTTATTAGTATATTATTAATATTAAATGATGCTCCATTATAGGATGATTTTGCCTCTTTGAGTCTGACCTAGTTCACCTCATTTTCACCCGCATTCATCTGCTACCAATGATAAGCCATTAACCAATATTGCTCTACCTTTTAGCCGGCGTTTTTAGAAATGAAATTTGCTACTTACCGTTAGTCATTTCTCTGGAACGTGTTTTCAATCTGATAAGATCTTCACATGAGGATGTTTTCGCATCTGAATTTGAGGAAGAGGGACTTTTAGCGGTCCACGAGTCATTGACAAGTGCAACTATCCTGTTTCCTGGGTCGCCAACCCTCTTCCTTAGTTTTCACTATCGATTTCATTCAGCGGCAAGTAGCTCATTTGCCCAACGTGGTGAACACGTTCAGAATTTCCACAAAAAGATCTTTCCACTTTTCATATCTTCATGTTTGTATAATGAGCAATGAAACATAATTTTGCTTATCATGTGTACTATTTTCAGTATGCGTCATTCAATCGTGCTAAAAGCTCGTGTCAGCGACATGGAGCAGGCAGAGAATGCGATTTTCGACCTAACAGAGTCGCTCGGGACATTCTTTGTTCAGGAGGATGTCTATTTCAACGTGCCTAATGGCAACCTCAAGCTTCGAATAATGCATCCAAATGTGGGTTTCGTGTCTTTTTCTTATTCCATACGCCGCAGCACCTCACTTTGTTTCGTAACTGCTAAGAGCATGTGCATAGCAGCTTCGAGGCAATAAACGCTAACAACTGCATCGTTCGCTACTTTCTGGTTCAGATCCCCAAGAGTTTAGCAGCATCGCCGAGGCCGAAATCGATGTTCTAAAGCATGGTACAGTAAGGTTAGGGGTTTCACATCCAGCTGGACTAGAAGCTTTTATGGCTGCATTGCAAATTGAAAGGAGCGGGCACAAAGGAGCTGCTATGATGAGCGCACGTGGGCAGTAATCGTCTTCAGGGTCATGGGATTCCCCGAAACAAGTGTTCGTGGCAACCGGTTTCACCCGCACGTTACAGTCGCAATGTTAAGCGATCACTACAGGAAGTTGAAGGGAGCGGAACCCCCGCTTTTTGCAGATAGCGTTTCTTTCCGTGTGGCAGGGTGTTGACTAAATCAGCAGGCTGTAATCCCAAGACATGTTCTTATCTCTATGCTAGGTTAACTGCGTCCGCATTCGCGACGTGGGCTGCTAATTAATGAGAAAAGTGAATCAGCGGCGGTTTTTGCTGTGCGCATTATTGACGTACTGGTCTATTGGTCTAAATCTTCCACAAGCCGTTCTGGCAGGAAGAATGTTGGGATCTGCTATGTCATCTTCCCTAAATATCTTTTTGAAACTTTTAAACGTATGGAACTCTTCTTATCAGTGCAAAACAATGTAATATGGGAAAGTAGGAGGTGACTAAATAGTAAAAATAGAACTTTGACAGTCGCTTGTTATTTTACACAATTTTCCTTATGTGAAAATCAAATTTTGTGCAGTTAGGCGTTATATCCAGCTCACTTTTGTTGTTAGTCCTCCGTAATGCGTTTTCAGTCTTATTTAGAGTACGTGTTTGCCACTTGTGTATCACGTTTGATTAAAAACATCGATTAGCTGACGTGCTGTGTTGTCAATGCAAGGCCAGACCCACCTTGGCTTCTCGGAAGAGTCATCCGCGGCAGCTGGTTGCCTAATCATATGCTTTTGTGGAAGTTCCGCACATCTTCCTTCTACAGGAATCGTTACACTTCAGGGAACAAATACTGTATCCCTGAATGGTTCATGCGCATCACTGGTAATAACCCACACCCCTTCGAATAGCCCACTTAGACTAGGACGATTACTGGACTAATTTTCTGGTGCCTATTTTAGCCCAGGGGCAAAGACCGCCTTGCAATTGTGGCAATAGCAACGAGTTATTAACACTGTTGTTGTACTACGGCCTGGGACTATTAACGAAACAAGCGGATTATTTTGAAGCTAGGCTTTGAGCATTCAGATTATGCGTATTTTCGATGAAAAGATCTCATTCACTGGTGAATGACATCTTATCATTAACCAGTGAAGGACGTGATGTCATTTGTCGTTGTAATAGGTCAAATTTTGAAGAGATCGATCGATATACATCACAATGAAGTAAGGCATACAAATTGCTACCAAACCGTGTTGATGTTCGAGCTCACTGTCGTTTATTAATTATATTATATATATGGTGGGATTCCGAATGGAAACCGCAAAAAGTTAACCGATTAGAATACTTGTGGACAAAAAAAAAATCGGCAAGAGTGTATAGTCAAAATAGGGAAGCAGGAGGCTACTTATTTTTCTTTATTTGCTGTTTCAGAGGTGCGGCCAACTGATATACAATTCTTTATCTAAAAAGTCGGACCACAAGCTCAGTGAATCGCAGGTGACCGAAGTGGAAGATGTGCTTTCTATACGGGTTGGTTTCACTTCATCTATTTCTCTGATTAACTGTTCTCCCTTGTTTTATGGTCCAATCACTATCTGTGTGTGAACTGTGACGAAAAATCTCAACTACTCATCCAGTTCTTCACATCATCGATTGACAATCGTACAGCTATCGCTGTGACACAAACAGGATGTGATAGCAGTGGTTAGGGCAGAGTGGACAGCGCGTCCTCTTTTGATTGTTTAAGCGGAATCAAACAGTATCTAGCGTGAAACCTTTATTATTGGTAATGGATAACCGCCTTATGCCTGGGATACTACGCCTGTAAGCTGTGAAGTGACGATGTTGAGGAATTGGCTCTGATACTCCGCGGTTCCATTGCAGCGAAATGGCCGTATACATTTAACTCCAAGCTTTACAGGCGCCTGTAAGCAGTGATAGCCTTCCAGAACCTTCTACTAAAATACAAATGCATTTTTGATTGACTCTCAAGCTGCTATAGAAGATTCTTTGCATTGTATGCTCAACCCGCTCAGCACATTCTTGTTCGTTCACAAGCAATTGCTTGATATTGCCATGTTGAAACAGTCGAGACCTTTGGAGTGATTGAAAACACCTGCGACAGTTGTATTAGAATGTCTAACTTTCAAGTCACCGAGCACTCTATTCTTCCGGAAGCCAGTTCGGCCTACTTTTCAGCATTTTATATGGAAACTTACCTCTACTATGGCGGCATTTTTTTCATTCTAACAACTATATCTGTAGTAAAGGCGGCGAAGAGACAAGTGAACCAAGACGGATTCTTGACGGAAGAAGTTTCCTTGTACGAATGCCGAGAGGTCGTTTAGCGATGGGTAAACGTGTTTAGCGACATTGTTCAGACATAGGTTTTGAGCAGGTCAATAAGAATTTCCTAAAGCACTGAAAGAGCTGCAGATGATATGACATAGAGCTGGGTGTATCATGCTTGCATTGCTTCTGTCTGCTTTCTTGATGAGCTGGGAAGATGCTTTGGCAGAAGGTTCGTATGAATGTAGTGGTGAGACGAGAGATTAATTTTTGTAGAAGTTTATTTACCTAAAATAGAGGAAGAGCAGGGTAAAATTGTGGTAATAATTGTGGCGAGTTCTTTTTGCAAATCCGCTCGAACCTTAAAACCATGGAGGTCTCTGTAGTAATTCCATGTGGACGAAGTATCACGGTCAAGCATGCGTCTACCACTTAGCACCAGTACATTATCCGGCTCTTAAACGAGAGGATCCGGTCTTGGTGTTGCTTGCGCATTTCCAACGAAGCCAATGAAGCGGCTTGCAGAACAGGTTTGTTGCCGATTCTGACGAGCTGCGAGTTTCACACTGGACGGTTTCTCTCAAGGTTTCAGCTTTTTCCTAGTATAATGACCGGCAAGCGAATTGTGATAAATAGACCCTAATAGGATCCTCATTCGCTGCCAGCAGATGCTAGAGCTACTCGTAGTTGCGCGAATCTGTGCGGACAAATTACCAAGCGATCTGTGGAGGTTTTGCAGGAACAGACAAATAGAATAAATGTTTCTCGATGCGATTTCTACGAGTTACAGTTTTATTCTGTTCGGCTGCAAAATATCTTTAATCTGATATTGCTTTTTTAACAGACTATGAAGCTTTTCCTACTTATTATTTGTGCTAAGTACGCAGCGGAAAATATAATCAAGAGGTCTGAAAGGTTCATCTTTTGAGGCTCAGAGGATGGAATTTTTTATTGCAAGATCGAGCAATTGTAATTTCTTCAGGGTGGGTCACTCTCACTGTTCTTCCTCGAAATTTCAATTTTCCAATAATTTTATGGCAGGTATTTCATTGTTCTAGCCTACAACGTGCGTTCAGATTATGACAGGATTTCTATTTTTGACTGCGAGCGACAATATTATTGCGTGTATCTTCACTTAAAAAAATCACTGGATGTACTTTTATGAGACAAGGATATGCTTCTTGTTTATCTGAATAGTCCACATTCTTTCTACAGGTAGTACCGTCGTGATGTGCACGTGCACAAGTTTCCCACATGACCTTGGTGACAACTATTTAGCCACCTCTACCGCTATATAGTTGAGTTTGTCCGTAGATAACGGATGAGGTAAGAACAGCATTCCACCGCATTCCAACGGTTCGCTTCCAGAATGATTTGCATTGGGTGCTATTATTTCCGATATCTTCAGTGGGATCACCTGAAGTTGCACTTGCGCGGCGAAAGGAGTATTGCAGGATTCTCCATGCTCACTATGTAACAGTGAATAAAGGATAAAGGACGGAGTTACTCAATCCCTTTAGGAATGCGCCGCGCGTTCTATTATACTTCTATATCGTGAAGGCGATTTAAATGCGTATTTGCCCAACTAACTTGCGATGGCCAGCCGATGAACAAGTCAGCGCTCTATCCTTCCCAGACAAGTCTGGTACCAATTCACCGACCCCGGAGGGATGGAAGGCTTGGTTGGCTTGGACTGGAAATCCGAACCAGGAACCTCAGCGGGTGCGCGCGACAGTAAGCTGGTGCAGACGACAGCCGGCACCTCCTCCGACTGCGCTACAGTCGCCCCGTGAAATATGAAAGCGTACCGCCTAATAGTTTTAAGGGAGCTAGTCCTGAAGGATGTTGGAGGTGCTCATACTGGAGAGTGACAGAAGCGTAACACTACTAGGAAACGGTGTCGCTGAAAATCGCCTACGGAGTGGCTAGTTCACGGTTTTGCGACCCGAGGCAGCTCACGAAGCTGAGCACCACAACGACTGTGAGGATGTTGAACAGCGTAGAGGGCTGACCGCCTCCGCAGACTCAAGAAAAGTCTATTCTCATAGAAGGAGGCATCTACACCAAGTTCTGCAAGGTAAGCAAGTGCGAAGCACGCTGTCGAGACAGTCGGAAAACTTGTCTTACGCACTTGTCTGGGGATTCTTCTAAGCAAAATGATGTGAGCGTTTCGAGAGAACTTGCTTTTGTTGTCGCTAATCTCGTGGTGGTTGGGAAACCGGCTCTCGCTGACGTCACTTTTGGAATGCCGCCTACATGCGCAGTGAAATTAGCCTTACTGACCAGCTTTTTTCAGTCACCTAAATAGCCTAAATGATCGAACTGCGATCACCTCGAACAGAGGTGAGAAGGGTTGTTGACCGCGTTCATGGACTCTGTCTTTGTTGTTTTCATTTTGGTGGACTCTTTTTTAAGTTTGTTGATTTATCGTATAGTGCTATGTCACGTCATTTGTTCTGTATTTATCTAGAACCAGTAGTTGTGTCCACTAGACCCACAGGGATTAGTAATACAGTGCGTTTCAAAAGTATGTATCCACTCCAAAACTTGCCCGTATATCATTTCGCGTTTATTTCTACAGGCCCGCACTAGCTCCACTAGATTCCTCGTAGTCGAAAAAATGTAACCGCTCGCTTTCAGAATTTTTTCGTCTCACACGAGAATCAGACTTTCTTGAAGAAAATTGGTCGAAAATTGGCGTTTCAAAAATATGTATCCACTTGTGAAAAACAAACTTTTTACTAGATTCAAAAGTCGACCGGACTACCATTATTTTTGATGACATCGTGCATCGCATTATTCATGCTACTGGCAAGGTTACGGATGATTTTGTCTTCGTTGGTGTCCCATGTAATCAAAATTGCCACCACGTCATTGAACTGTCGGTTATTCGCGTGGACTCGTCGAACCACGATCCCCCACACGTTCTTCATTGGGTTGCTGTTAGTTGAACAGGCCGGCCAATCCGTTACCTGAATCTTGTAACGGTGGAGCTCATCTTTGGCCTAGCTAGACACATGAACTGCAGCGGTGCCCTGCTGCAGAACATGTGTCTGCCGTCTTCTGCCTCTCAAGAAAGGCATAGGTCTAGACTCCACCACACCTTGACTCCAGACTGCCCACGCGACACGACGGAAGCCTAAGCTTCAGCATTCCGCAGCTGAGGAAACCGGCCACAGTCACTAATGAACCGCCTCCAAGGTTGCGACAACGTGGATTTCTCGCAGGTCTCTCCAGTAATGTCGGTATCCATCGGAGCCATCCAGATTAGATTTTTCCCGTTGGTAAAAATGAAAGAAATGTAACCTGGATGGTCTCCGATGGATACCGACATTACTTGAGAGACCGCGAGAAATCCCCGTCATCGCCACTTTGGATGCGCAACTTTGAATCCTCTCCACCTTTCGTCGAATTCGGGCGATTTGTAACTCCAAAAGGTGCCGCAGTCTATGCGTAGCGACACTGACGCGGCGACAGACATGCACAGACTCGCTTCCTTGATTATTATAGTGCACTCTCACTTCGATGCATCTAATCTGCAGAAAGTTAGACAAAATCAATCGATGTTTGCCGGCCGATCGACATTGCTCGCTGTCCGGGGGCAGGCACTTTCGAATAATTCATGTTGTAGTAATTCCCTATTCCCCTCTCTCTACAACGTATAAACATACAGACAGTTTTCCAACTTACTATGTAGGGTAATGAAGATCTGTGGCATGAATCAAGACGCTTGTTCGGGACGTCTGTGACATTTCTTCTGAGTCTGGCCGTTCGCTACACGATCTCCATTCATACCTATTTCACTGTGTGCCAAAAATGCTCAGCAGTCGATTGTCCATATTTAAGCTCAAAGATACAACCGGTTGGCATACGTCACATAACCCTATGCCATTGAATTCTTTGGTCCCCCTGTGTGAAAGAGGCGACAGACGGATGAACTGAGTTTTACACAATAGGATGTAGTGGGCTTCCATGATGCAAGCTCAATGGTTTGAGAATTTGCCAGACTCAACACGCACATGCAAACAACCTATTCTGAATGTGCGCTGTTTGACATGATTTACCGTCTGTTATCCTCCACATTACTGTCTTCCAGGCGACCCTCGCAGCGGCCCTTGGTGAGCGAGGTACAATCACGAAAAAGCGTCGTGTATTCACCATGGAGGACGCGAGGATATACCTGGACGATGTGGATCAGATTGGGCAATTCATAGATATTGCGGTAAGTTCGGTTAGACTCGTCACGCCTGGCGCCGTTGTCTTGCTGGTGAATAGAAATCAGATTGATGGGTTTCGTATTATTGGCACAATCTCCAGAGAAGGCTTTTGTCCTGTAAACAAATGGGAGAATATCAGGCGATAGTTAGCGCCAGGTGGCTTCAGTTCTCTTTGGATGCTACGCGTGTTTGTCGGTGTTTTTGTTGTGTTATCTCCCGTCAGCTGGTTGTGACGTACAGCGGGATGGAGTAGTATTTATGTGATGTGTGTGCTCGCGTGACATTCAGAAAGATCAGTGGCCGTATTCATGAACGTTCCCGGGAACGTTCAAGGCTTCCCGCGGGAAGCGGCCGGGGCGGGAAGCAAAAGTTCCTATTCATGAACCTCCCGGGAACCAACGGTAGGCTCCCGCGCCGATGGCGGGAGGCTCCCGGCCTACCTGCCCTCAACCGGTCGGGAACGCCGGGAAGCCGTCAATGAAGTGCTGTGTGCAATTGTACAGAATAGGATTTCGATGGCGGTTTTGGCATCGAAAATCGTCGTAACGGGGAGTCATCTTCGCCATCTATCGCATAACGTGTTCCTGGGCCATCATTGCAAGGGGGAGGGGGGATGGAGGGGGGGGGGTGCCTACTCCCTTGCTGTCGAGTGTGTCTACCGTGGTTTTGTAATTTATTGATGTATATTGTTTATCCTAGTCGGAGGGGATACTACACTCTGATGGTTTTACAGTGACGCCAAAATTAAATGTAGGGCATGTGCCATTTTCACATCGAATCGGACACTTTTCAAATCAAATGGTGTATTTTTTGAACCAAATTAGACACTTTTTAAATCAAATTGAACACTATTCTAAGCTAGGCTAAGACGTTTGAGATCCAAGCGAACTATTCCGAATTGAAATGGACTTTCTCCACAAAAAAAAAACTAGAGACTCTCCAAAAAGGTTAGAATGATTTTTTCGTTCAAGGAAAATTTTAGTACAACTTACTTTGAACTTTTGGTTAATTTAGCCAATAAGTGAAGTGATAGTTGTTTGAAAGTGTTAAAAAATTCTATTTCTTAGGCAAATAATGGATTAAAGCTTGTTTTCAAGAGCAGGAAGGTGGCCATTTTCTAGTGCCAGAAGAGAGATTGCGCCATGCTCTCCTCCAGGGTCCCAATTTTTGTTCGACTGATAGCAGAATTTCGGAATGTATGGAGTTTGACAGCTGTTGACGATATAACAAAAACAACTGTAAAGAACACCCATACCGCAATTTGATGGTTCATGTAAATGGTACTTGTGGTATCAATCAAATAAAAGGTGTGGCGAATCTTTTGAGTGCATGGCGCGATCTGATCTTTCACTGCGCTATTGCTTCTTTGCTGCGCCTTAAAAGAATTCTAATTGCAAATATCTAGAAATAAATTGTTTTATAAAATTATTACACTTATTTGGGCAGCTAAACTAAAAAAATTTCAAAGAAGGTTATACCAAAATTTTTCTTTTACAAAAAGTCATTCTAACTATCTTATTGAGTCTGTAGTTTATGTTATTTTGATTTTGAAGAGTTGGCTTTGATTTCAAGTCTTGAAGCTAACATAGAAGAGTGTCCAATCTGATTTGAAAAGCGTCCAGCTTGGTTTGAAAAGTGTCTAATTCGACGTTAAATGGTATAAAACAAAGGCAACTCTATAAAATGGTTCATGGGTGGACGATGTGTTCCAATCTCGTAACTGGGATATTGGAAAATGAAAGGCGTTGACTTGTTAATCTCCTAAGCCTATCAAGTATTCCTTCCTCGGGTCTCGTAAACGGCTAGCAGACTGTGATTTCTTCGGCGGTTGGCGTTGTAATGGTGCATACTCCCGTCCACGTTGCCTCTGAGCTTGAATGGAGTGTGTTCGGATTTGTGGTAAACAAGTAATACCTGAATATACGGGCGAAAAAGCGATAATTTGAGAAATTAATGTTTAAAATTTTGCAATTCCCACCTCCGCTGCGAATCTAACTCGCGCGTCGCGGTCGCTCCTGCTTCCCGGTGGTTCATGAATACCGACCGGGTTACGGGAAGCCGGGAGCGGGATGCGGCGGGAGCGGGAAGGCATTGCCTGCCTTCCCGCTCCCGCCGCTTCATGAATACGGCTACAGGTGTATTGGTTTCAGTGGCCGTTGTTGATGTATTGGCTCACCCTTAGGGAAAGTGTATTTCGATCTAGGTCCCTACCCACTTTTTGAAGATCAGACCTTTTCCTGCGGATGGATGTGCAGAGATGCTTTTCCCCTCCAGAGCACTGATTGTGAGACCTCAATATTTAATCAAATGATTTAACTGCTGTAGCCAACCGTTTCCTCTTCTTAGCTTTAGCCTACTCGAAAGCTGGTCTTCTTAAAATTAATAATCCCTTATCGCAGCACCCACCATCTACTTCCACAGCTGTGAAGCGGCTCCTTATATACCCAGTTTTTATCTTCTCCGAGCGACCATTATTCAGAGAAATAGGTAGTGAACTAGGCTCGGAAACGCAACATGTGAACCCTGTTCGCCTATAGGAAATATATGCCACTTTCGTTTTAAGCTCGGCGTTTTCATGTAAATCGTGACCGTTTTGAAATTAAACCGACCACAATCCAAATTGGGGTGGGGGATCGTTTTTTAGCAATCTGACTCGTCTTTATAGGTGGGTTACAATAAAAATTTATTTGTCAAATTTTTGTGAAAGTTGCCTACGCCTTTTCGTCTCGCAAACGCTTCAATGAATGGAAAAGTGTTATCACTTCTGTTGTAGGGAAGTTGTTGAGCCTATTTTAGCATAGAGGAAAGGGAAAAATTTCGTTGTGTCATAAAAGGATATATGCACGTTGAGATTTTTTTTTTTGAGTAATCATGTAAGTGCTCCTCGCGTGGGTTGCGAATTTAATTAGAAGCGGTCGCGAGGAGTTGTACCAGTCCTACGATGAGCAACTCCATTCAAACTGCATGTGCGCTATTTTGTACTTTATATAGAGCCAATCAAGTAGACCTCGCCGTGTGACGGAAAAAGAGCGCAGCTCTCACTTTGGCGTGAAACTTTTGGCTTTTCTATACATTCAGGTACGTCAATAAACCTCTGCCAAGAGAATAGGAATTTTATGGGCATTCAAACACTAATTTTGGGGTTTTCTGTATGCGCTTTTTTCACGGAAAAAGTTGTTGACCTGATTTTTGTTCTCACTTCCATAAAATGAGTTTGAAACGAAGTGTCCATTTTAAAGAACATGGCAGGTTAAGATCCAGGGTTGTTTGCTCGTTGACACGATATTGATGGTATGCCAAATTTTATTCATCGAGCTGAGAAAAATTACGGACGGTGAGCGTCGGCTCTGTATGCGGTGAAGCGTTGCTGCCAAATCAGATAAACTGAATACAAGTTTGCCTATGAATGTTATTGAAATTCGATACACCCTGGTGATGCCCGTCAAAGAACCATGTTCTTTTACTTTTTATCCACCATGAATTCCGCGGTTTTGCGGAAGTAATTATTAGGTTGGAAAAAGTCTCTTCACACTTCGAAAATTTTTTACCGTTCTTCTTGTAAACGCACTAGCCAATATTGAATGCTGATTTCGTAATCCTATCACACTTGTATATCCTTCGCACGCGGACACAGGTCAAGACCCTTCCTGTACTTCGTTATCTATCCAATCTTCCGGACTCAGTGCCAGATCTACCTCGTGGCCATTTTCGGCACGGCATTCTTCATGAATTCATTAAAAGATATACAGCACGTCAGGCAGCCGACCAAATTAATCGTATATATGGCTTGGGATCTACAACTCATCGCGCCTGATATGAGTGGTTTGAAAAGTTTTTAAAGGGAGATTCACTCGAGGACAAAGCAAGGTCAGGAAGGCCAATGAATTGGACGACAGTGAAATACTCCATCTTCTTCGTACCGATAGTAGGGAGACGACACGCCAACTGGCAGAGAAGCTCGAAGTGTCTCATAGGATAGTGGGAATCCATCTGAAGAATCTTGACTTTGCATGGAAATTTGGAGCTTGGATGTCAAATGTCCTGTCAGACACTCAGTAAGGTCAACGGCTCTCCATCGTTGCTTCTCTTCTGTCCAGATACGAGGGAAAATCGTTTCTGCCGCGGATTGTGACAGGCGATGAGTCCTGGGTTCTGTATGCCAACTTCCGAAGAAAAAGACAATGCGTACAAAAGGGAGAGAATCCTAAGCCTGATCTCAAGCCCAGTGTTCACGAAAGGAAGATTTTCTTGAGTGTTTGGTGGGATATCAGAGGAGTGATTTACTGGGAAACTCTAGGAGGTGGAGAGACACTGCTGCCACATACAGTGGCCACCTCCACGAAGTCGCTGCAGCTCTCCAAGAAAAGAGGCCTGAGAAGTCAAAGGTGATGATCCTGCATGACAATGCAAAGCGACATGTTGCAAGACTCACAAGAGAAACAATAAAGGAACTGGGCTGGGAGGTAATGCCACATCCATCGTATAGCCCCGACTTCGCCCCTACCGACTACCATCTCTTCCATGCTCTGAAGCAAGAATTTGGAGAGAAATATTTCGAAACGGATGAAGACCTCAAAAACTGAATTCAGCGATGGTTCGACTCCAGAACTGCAGTGTTTTACGCGAGAGGAATTAGAAAATTACCCAGTCCTTGGAAAAGCGTACTGGAACAAAATGAAGTTTATCTCAATTGATTTGACTTTGTAGTTGTAAAGTAATAAATCTTTGAAAAAATGAAGACTTTCTTCCAACCTAATATTATTGATTGGAAAGAACACGCATAATCGAATTCTGTATTGGGGCTCCAACATCGGCGGCAGCCGTTTTCCTTGACATGCTTTCATTATCTCTTCTGTCCGTGTTTGAACCATGCCGCATCGCGATCAGCTGTACTCGGCTGTTAGAGTGTGTCATAGAGTTTGGATCAAATTGCTATGCCTGTAAGGTGCTGGGATTCCGAAGGAGGCGACCGTTGTCGGGTGCACCTTCCGTCGAGGGTCGTGGATCGTGTTTCGCTTGGGCGTACCAAGTCTTCCATGCACTAACGGTGGCTTATTTGGTACCATGCTTGTCTGGGAGGGCTAAGTGTTGGATTTCTCCATGCACAAGTCATATAGGCCAAACACACGTTTATACCGCCTCCGTAAAAGTAGAATGCGTTGATCATTCCCAAACATCGGTTGATTGTTGTGAACGTTTATCCCAAAGTAGACGTAAGGGCGATCGTAATCGGGCGTTTTCATAAGCTGAATTAGCTAGTGTAAAAGATTCTAGAGGTGGTTGGAATACAGTTGGGAAGAAGGGTTTATCCTTCTTTGAAGGAAGGCGAAGGTGAATGTACCGATCGTGGTCGAAGCCGGTCGCAGCCTGTGGACTTGCAGATTGCGTCATGTTTATCTCGCACCCAGAACGCGTTTAAATTTCCCCGTAACTTTCCGATTCCGTGTGCAAGCGATACCCTCGCAGGTCGTGGAAGAAGCAGGCCAGTCCAATACAGAACGCATTGCTTGAGATCCGAAAGCCCTACTCGTAGTCTTGTCCCTCAGTGTTCCTCTTATGGCGGTTCTTTCGAGGTCTCCCACTACACGTGCGCTTCAGGTGACGCTGGACTCGGCGCAGTCGGACACGTGCTATGCGCGTGCGAAGGAGATTCGGGACCGCCTGAACATCAGCGAGGATGCGATCGTCCCGGCCGCCTACTTGGACATGATGATGGAGAGCCTGTCGTTCGACGACGACCTCCCGTCGAGGAAGTCGACGAAGAGCGGCTCCGAGACGGAGAGCGACGTGTCCGTGTAGAACGGGACTGTCCAGTTCCTTTCTCCTGTGCATGAGTATGATCTCCGCGAAGATCGAGGATCTGTTCCGAGTGTCGGCAGAACGCGCTCGTTACACCTTAGCGGTGTTCGTCACCACTCGAGTCGCCAAACGTTGCCTGTAAATGCGTTTTAATGAGAGTTGTTTGAGAGATACTAGCCTTGTGAAGCCTGTTGTGCGCACCGCTCCCATTCATTGGTAATCAATAGATTTCTGTTAGCATCTTACACCTTTTTGTTCATGAGTTTTACATGGGATTCGCACTTGTCTAGGTCTCTTTGCTGAATTTGCTGCTTTGGTTTTCACCATTCTGAAGTTGAGCATCCGCGAGAGTTACTACATCGATCGGGTGTTTTAATAAAATCTTGAGTCGGGTAGAATAGGTTGGGTGATTCCATGTAGCGAATCCTGCGAGGAGCGCGATCGCGAATTTCTGTTGCGCTCGTTCAGGGTTCAGGCCGAGTTAGAGCCTCCATTGAGTGGAACCGCAAACATCAAATATTCTACAAGTTCTCCCTTTGTGAAACCTGGACACCTGCTCATCGTCTTAATGCTTCTGTGCTTAGTTAGTAGGTGGACCAGTTTATTGAGCAGCCTAGCGTTTCGACCATTCACATACCAACCTGTTGGCCTACTGATAGCAACATAAAAGCCGAGGTTCAAAAATGAAGGAACTTGGAGATCGTTGGAACACAATTAGCTCACATCTGAGCCACGACTGAAATGAACGCCTCATATTGAGAATCCACAACGATGAGGTAAGGAACTGACTCAGCAGGGCAGAGCGACAGGATTTAGTATCAAGAGAAGAGGGATACGTTAACAGACGCTTATGCTAGCTGCGAGAGTGCCACGGAATGGTTATGAAAGCAAGATCGGAACATACAGGACACTGGTCCTAATGGTGAAAACTTAGCACACTGTGCCGTCACCTTCTTACCAAGGCGCGAGGTTTCTAACATGAGAAATGTGTGAAGCGTATGTCTGAACAGGGACAGCGAGTCATATAGGGAGAATCCCCACCCCTCAATTAGTATGAGTGTGTGTTTATTTTTTACCACGTCGTTAAACCCAAGGAGTAGGAGATCCTTGAAGTCACAATGGAATACGGCGCATCACGAGTTTGGGGTCTTGCCTCTGTCGGCAAGCGGCTCGGAGCGCAGTGAAAGTGGGGTTGCTTCATGCGAGGAAGGTCGGAGGTTTGGTTCTTGTACACTGCTGCATTTTCGCATTTCGACTGACTGGTTGAGATTTGGGGGATTCTGACTTCTTTTCGCCATTTTTAGACGTTTTCTACGCATTTTCCAGCTGCATGCTGTGGTATTCAACATCATGATGTATAAATGTTCAACATCAGTGATACGCAGGTACAAGTGCATGAAGGAGCACTCAAATGAGAAAGGGTCTGTTGATGAGGTCTGTTGATCCCGCAAATTGCCCTAAACGGCATCGCTTCACCCTTTCCCTCATCTTTGCCTGTCTCCTGGAAATCAGAGGTCTGCTGGAGGTTTTCTAAGATCTAACACCAACAACGTCTGCCGATGTCCGAGTGGTGATCCACCTGCTCACGCTGAAGTGTGGCCCACCTTTAGACAAGGAACCTTCGAGGGAAGTAATCAAGCTGGCCGAACGGATGGCCAGCATACTAAAGGACTTCGGAGCACGTCAACTTGAAGTTGACAAAACGTTGTGATTAAAAATCCGGTCAATAATAAACAAATCGCAAGAAAGGTACTCTCCACAGGGAACCGCTGGAAAATGCGCAGAAAACGTCTGGAAATGATATAGAATTCAGAATCCCCCAAATGTCAACCAGTCAGTTGAAATGCAAAAAATGCAGCAGCGCAGGAGAACCGAACCTCCGACTTCCTCGCATGAAGCAACGTCACTTCCAGTGCGCTCCGAGCCGATTGCCGGCATCGCGAGCGTACAAGACCTCCAAACTCATGATGCGTTATATTCCGTTGTGACTTCAAGGATCCCCCACTCCTTGGGTTTAACGACTTGGCGATAAACCGAACACATTTTTATACTGAGGGTGTGGAGATTCTCCCTATACCAGACGTTCAGCGGCCTAGCGGCCGGCAAACGTCTGGTTGGGGGCTTCCAAACACTGAGAAAAGAACAACCCAGCTCCGATCTTCCTCCTTTCTTCTTTGGGCCTTCTTATAGTAAGAAACGTTTTACTACATAGTGCAGTGGGATATGGTAAGGCAGAATTTTCACTGCTCCTATGAAAAACATCCACCCTCTATCACATGTACGCGATTTATTCTCCGAAGTGCCCGCTCCCTACGTGCGAGAAAGAGGTCATGAGAGTCCCAATCCGAAGTGCTTAATCTGCAGAAAAATAGGTAATTAAAATTAATCGGTATTGGTCGACACTGTTTACTGTCCCACGGTAATAGGCAATACTCCACCGAATCCCATAGTCACCCTTCCTACCTCTTCCCACCCTCCCCATCCCCTTCCCTCCGCGGTAACACTTCCTTACCTATATGCTAGCGAGAGTAAGAGTCAGCACTCACATGTGACACTAAGACCCCTCACGTGTCACCACGTTGTCGTGACGTCTATGACATTCTTTCTGCATCCCGACACACGTGCCACAACTTCTGTGACCCGTCTTCGGAAGCCCCAAGCACATTGGACGATATTGAAGGAAAATACTGGTTCCCCTTTTTCCCCTCTCAGTTGTCCTCCTTTGCTGATCCCCTTTTCACCGGTCCCCCTCCTACTGATCCTTTTACTCGGAATCGTTACGGACGACGCCTTCGGCACGTCTTCTGAATCCCAACGCACGTTGGCTGACGTATTCAGCACGTCCTTTAAATTCCAGTGCACGTTGGAAAACGTCTGCGGCACTTCTGAATCCCAACGCACGTTGGCCGACGTCTTCAGCACGTCTTCTGAATCCCTACGCTCTGCACTTGATGGCCCTGAAGTGTATCCATACCCTGAAGCGTTGCCCGCTGGATAACTTGCAAACTTGGACGATCCGCCGCCATGGATATAATTTGCCAGCAATCTCCCATGGTTAAGCTGAAAGAAAGCCCGGCTGGCATATGCCGTACTGGCACTATACCTTTGTCCTTGGGAAAAAATTTCGAATTTCGGATGATCGAATAATATTCGATTTTCAAAATTTCGAATTTCGAATGATCGAATAATATTCGATTTTCAAAATTTCGAATTTCGAATGATCGAATAATATTCGATTTTCAAAATTTCGAATTTCGAATGATCGAATAATATTCGATTTTCAAAATTTCG